>OX467717.1:15102469-15477469 GCA_950111635.1 Agelastica alni | reverse complement strand
ATTGTTAATTAGCAGGTGCCGTTCCATAACCAAACCGGCCACAGGAGTAGTGCATTCGTATCATCCATATCGACGATAAATTGCAGTGTTATAAAGACTTGCTTGGTGTTTTTAGCAGGAACTCCGTATTGAGGTGTTCAAGATTAAAGTTATTTTTTTTTATATTTGATCTACAATACGCGTTAACCCAAAGGTTACAAGTGATTTATTTTTGAATATTTAACGACGTGACTTATTTTTGACACCACAATTAAGTTTTGTTTTAATTTATTAATATAATACATTATTAAAAACTATTTATTGCATTAGATAATATGCCAAAACTAAACTTTGATTAAAATAATCTTCTCAATAATTCTTTATGTCCAAGTAAAAATATTTTCTTCATACTTATTTGTAAATATCCTACAATATCGATATTTTAATAGACAACCATTGTAAATATATTTTTAAATAAACTCGATTGTTTTAACAGCGTAAATATTTATGTAAATGGTAAAAACATGAGTAAATTAGCAGCCTTATGTGAACGTTTGATTTAGTATTATTAAAGAGTTGACTTATATACGTTTTTTTTAGTAACTTGGTAAAGCCTGTTACTCTTACTTTTGTTTTGGTTATTTTATAAAATTGTAAATTTTAAATTTTTGGTTTGTTTTAGCGAAAAAAAAAATTTACCATAGCTGTTAATTTGACTATATTTGTTATAATTTTATTATTGAACTGTGTACTTTGATTTATTGTAGGAGTAAAGTATCTAATATATTTTAGCTATAATTTCATTTATTTAGTTCACCATAATCTTAGTTGTTTATCGTGTGGCTCTGCTAGTGCCTATAAGACCTAGGGGTTCCCGGCTTGAACCGTCTAAGTCGGTGGCGCGGCTCACTTTTATATTTTTTTCCTTCTACCCTCTACGGCTGAGCTCGGGCATAATTTGCCAATAGAGAGACCGCTGGCAGAGTACTCTATAGAGAACGAACAAGACGTGGCAGTACTTAATTGTCAATTTTGGAGTAAAGCATATATTTTACTCAAGTAATTACCCATGTTCTTGTAGATATTATTAAGAAGTGAACAATTGTTGATTGATTTTTTAGTAAATAAACATGAATTAGAAAAAAATATAGTCCCGGTTTGTTACTAAAACATTTCAATTTGTGATATTTAATTAAATTTATCTTAATTACTAAATATTTTCGACTCATATTTCAGTCTGAAATAAATTTATTATAACTTTGTACATCTGTTATCAGAGTTCTTAAGTACCGTTACATAATAACTAGACTCTGTCTACTAACCTGTCAATTAATTCATTTTTTCTGCCTGAAATTTTTAAATTACGACAAACAAGCCAACGTCTTAATGTTGCTACGTCATTGTCCTTGAAATTTGCGAATTTTAATTTTGCTCCCGGAATATCGTCTTCCGTCAAAAACATTTTTTGTACTTGCGGAAAAAGGCTCATTGCTGAACGGGATTTGCGTTTTACTCCGTACTTCTGTGTTCGACGCAATACTTGTACAAGGTCTCTTTTTTTTATTACTAATTGTTAAAACTTGGCAATTCAAAACACAATTATTCGAAAGATGCTGTTTAAAGAATATGCCAAATCATAAGTGACATTTTAATTGTCAATTTCTTTAAGCTCGAATCCTAAGGCTTTATTGTTAGACCTCGCATTGTTATAAATAATTTTCTTATTTTTCAAATGCGTTTCAGTTTTTTTAACGTTAATTTGATCACAAAATGGGTGCTTTATTTTCTAATAGTAATTAACGATAGTATTAACTTTTTAATTAAAATTTTTATAGTTTTCTAACAGCTGATAGCTACATATATTTAAAAATCAATACCAGCCCATGCCTTCATTAATTTAAGTCGTTTACTTAATTAAATATACATCTCAATCATCCCTTTTACTGCGTCCAACGCAGAATAGTATCTTATAAATTACTGCATTTTATAACAGCCGTAAAACTGGCTACCAACAAGGTTAAAACAGGCCACCAATCAAGGGTTAACAGGACTACCAAATGACACTAAATTAAGGGTTGACAATTTGTTAACCAGAGGTAACTAATAGATGGTGGTACGGCATATGTCGGACAGGTCTATGTAATAAATCTTTGGCAATAGCCCCAAAAATATATACACGAAGAGAGAAACGAATAAATACATCCGGCACCAAAAGGGCAGGTGTCGATTTTTCTGGAATTAATGTACCTTTTCACGATTGAGGATCGCCGTAATCGACGAGCTTGGTGGTTTAACATCAAGGTAGTTGGCTAAATGTGTGTGTTTTTTTTTGTTATATTAAGAGATAATACGTTACCTACCGGATAGAAAAAATGTGGGATTGCGAATGCATGAAATAAAAGATATTGTATTAAAATTATTAAAATAAAGTTTTTTTTACTAATGTGATAAGTATAGGGTTAATGTGACAGAGGGCGGAATATATGCAAAATGCAGATACATATTTGCATATTTTAAATATTTTACCAAATTTCAGAAAATATTACATATTAGGAAGGGTTTTTCACAGACTATACAAAGGTAGCATTTACCACCTTAGGTAATGATTAGGACAATTAAGGTTTTCGTAGTTAACGTACCTACAATGCAATTATTTAAAATACCCAGTAATTTCTTTCGAATAATCTACCTAACGATTATATAAATATTGAGGGCATAACATACAAAAAACAAGAAATTCTGTCCAATATTTGCAAGACACATAAGCTCGACATAATGTGCATCCAAGAGACCCATTGAGATATACAAGCATAGACCAAAAGTAGAGAAAATGAAACTCATAATAGAACAACCTAGCGCTAAACATGGAAGTGCTATATTGGTTAGAAACGATATTGCTGTAACATCGGCAAACAAAACATGCCATGACGGTATAGAAATACTGACCGTTGAAGTTGGGACATCCACAGTTACCTGGGAAAGATTTTGTATTCACTCCTCCTCAAAACTTTACATCGCAACAAGCAAAATACGTGCTTGGTGATTTTAACAGACAATAAGATCCGGATAGCTGTGCTGATTGCAAACTTTCGATAGGATATGCACTATAAGAAGAAGAAGAAGATTTTAACTGCCATAATATAACGTAGGGCTACGAATTTACTGACAAAAATGGAGATCTTGAGGAACAATGGGCTGAACAGAGTAACCTAACTCTTTTGTATGATCCGAAGCTCCCTCCCTCTTTTTAAAGCAATATCTGGAAAAAGGGGTACCTCCCAGATTTTAGCTTCGTTAGCACAGCACTAGAAGATCGGTGTGTCAAAAATATATATAACTCTATACCAAAAACCCAACATAGACATTTAGAGATAAGTGTTTACAGTGCCCTAAAAGCACCCAAGATACCCTTTAGTAGGAGATTTAACTTCAAAAAAGCCAAATGGTAAACTATATAAACGAGCAAGACACAAAAATAGAACATATAGAACATGAGAATATCTCGCGAAAACACATACCCAGAGAATGCCAACAATACTATGTATCCGGGCTGAACGATGAAGCTAAAGAAAAATATACACAGCACTACAACAAAGACCCATTTAGTGAAACAACAATGGAGCTGGGTGAACAACTACAAGTAATACTTAGCGAGTCAAGACAGCCAGGCCACTTTAAAAGCACTGAGCTCTAACAAGATAAATTCTAAACTTGTATGGAATTGCATCGAATCCTTAGAGTACCTCGATGCGAACAACAGGGTGACCCTACTGTGGGTACCTGGGCACCAGGGGGTGGAAGGAAACGAAAAAGCCGACACCCTTGCAAAACAGGGGGCCGAATCTGCGTTCACTGGACCAGAGCCGGTTTTTGGAGTCACCACAAGTGCCGCCAAAACAATTATTTCGGACTGGGCGGAGAGGAAAATACTCACGTACTGGTCCGACTTACCAGGGCTAACCCACTCGAAGGCGTTTTTACCGTTACAACCCTCGAGAAACACAACTAAGCAGATCCTAGAATGGAGCAGAAATGACCTGCGTATTCTAACAGGACTGCTTACGGGACACTGTCGTCTGAGATACCACCTCAGAAAGATAGATCTGAACCAACAAACGGACTGTCGGTTCTGCTGCGTGGAAGACGAAACTGCTGAACATATACTATGTTCATGCCCCGGCCTGGGAAGAATAAGGTTTAACATATTTGGTTACACTAACCTAGAACCTACCGATTTTAAAAAAATCTCACCCTATACAACCAGGAACTTCGTAAGAAGGGCTGGATTGTACGGTGAACTGTAGCCTCTAGGGGTGAGCCACAATAGACCTACTAAGGGTCGCGGTGGAGGGGCGACCACGCCCCACTCACATAAAACCTAACCTAACCTAACCTAACCTAGCGAGTCAAGAAGGAGGCGGTGGGTGGAAACGCTGAATAAGATGGACATGACCCATAGAAGTAAGCAGGCGTGAAATATGATTAAGAAGCTTAACGAAGACCCAACAGAGATAAAACAGCCATGCGCAGTAACAGCAGACCAAGTTGTGTCAACTCCTTTTTAACGGTAAAACCAACCACCTCAGTTAAGACTTAAAAATAGAAAGACGACGGAAAGATGAGATTAATCTGATCGGAGACACGTTTACACTCAAAGAACTGCAAAGACCGGAAAGTCGCCATTGGTAGATGACATTTTGACAGAACAATTAAAACATTGTGTGCAAAACACGAAACACTGGCTATTGGTCCTATTTAATCATTGTAAGCCTACCTACCAGATCCCAAAAGCATGACGAAAGTCAAAAGAAATAGCCTTACTCAAACCTGAAAAAGACCCGGAACTCCCAAGTAGCTACCGCCCTATATCCCTGCTGTACATCAAGCTCTATGAGCGCCTCATACTCAATCGGATTCAAACCATTTGGACTCAAAACTCATTTCCCAACAAGCTGGCTTTAGACCAGAAAAATTCTGCACAGGACAAGTGCTAAACCTTACAGAGTTCATAGAGAAGGATTTCGAACAAAAAGAAATAACGGGAGTAGCTCTAGTTGATCTTACAGCTGCATACGATACCATAAACCGTAAGGCCCTACTATCTAATTCCTACAACGCTATAATGGACTATAAACAAATAAACATCTTTAAGTCGCTCGTAACTAATGAAAGGTTTTATGTAATGCTGGATGGTAATCTAGCAAATTACAGACCCATTAGTCTCCTATCCCACTTGTATAAACTATTTATGAACGCCTAACTCCAAAATTAGATTTTTACCAGCCGAAAGAACAGGCAGGATTTCGAGCAGGGTACGGTACAAATGACCATTTACATACAATCAAGACCCTTAGAGAAAAATCAACAGAATATAATAAACCTCTCATCCTTGTTTTCGTAGACTATGAAAAAGCTTTTGACTCAATCAGCCAACAACATATGCTCAAATCATTAACAGAATGCAGAATTGATTACAGGTACATTGCACTGATTAAGGGTATATACGAGAAAGCAACGGCGTGTGTAAGATTACATAAAAACACAAGAACATTCCGAATAGAACAAGGTGTACGTCAAGGAGATACCCTCTCTCCAAAGCTGTTCACCACACTGCTCGAATATGTCTGTAAGAAAATCGACTGGGGGGAAATGGGCCTAAATATAGACGGTGAAAGATTAAATAACTTAAGATTTGCAGACGATATCGTCCTTATCACCGACCGTATAGATCAAGCGTCCAATATGTTGGAAAAATTATACAATGCTTCAAGGGAAGTTGTCCTAAGAATTAACTTTGCAAAGACGCAAGTCATGTCAAACCTAGTCCCCAGTAAAAACATAACTATTGGAAGCAAATCTATTGAACAGGTCACCGCCTACAAATATTTGGGTCATGAGATCCGAATAGGACGGGACAACCAGACGTGCGAACTTCTCCGGAGAGTAGGCTTGGGGTGGGCATCCTTTGGAAGATTAAAGTATGTTTTCAAGTCGGATATTCCCATCAGTCTAAAACGAAAAGTATACCATCAGTGCATATTACCAGTGATGACATACGGAGCCGAAACATTGACGCTTACAAAAAAGTCAGCAAAGAAACTGCATGTCACCCAATGGGCGATGGAGAGGGCTATTCTGGGTATCTCCCTCAGAGACCGAATACCAAATGAGATTATTCGCCAAAGAACAGGTGTTATAGATGTAATCGAAAAAATAACAACTTTAAAGTGGAACTGGGCTGGCCACGTAGCTAGAAGAACTGACGGAAGATGGTCTAAAAAACTATTGGAGTGGCGTCCGAGGCACGAAGCTTATCGTAGTAGAGGGCGCCCCCCCACACGATGGACCGATGACATCAAAAGAATCTGTGGTAATTGGATACAAATGGCTCAAGATAGAGCAGAGTGGCAAAATAAACGAGAGGCTTATGTTCAGCAGTGGACTACTATAGCTGAGTGATGATGATGATGATGATGATGAAGGAGAAAAAGCATCCTGCAGGAAAAAAGCATCCCTCCGGAGAAAAAGCATCCGTCAGGAGAAAAAAAAAACATCCGCCTGGAGAAAAAAGGTCAGTAACTAATATAAAATTGTCACTTAGAATGATTTTTGGCTAATAATATTTAACATTAACGACGAAAGACCCCGGCATAAAATATTTTACTAAGATACAACAAATCAACTAAGTCGTTAATGCTAAATTACATTTGAAAGCGAAATCAAATACAAATATTTAAATCATTCTTATTATTCATATTGTACACTTAAAAAATTCAAATAAGTACATAATAGAAATGTAGCCGACCTTTAATCTGCTATCTAAACTCCCCAAAATTCAACTAACTAATGAAATTTGATCAACAATTGCTTTTAAATATTATAATTTTATCAACAGTAGTCGATAAAATACTTGATGGGATGGCTTAATTTCTGGACCGGCTTTGAAAAATTCTCAATAAAAATGGGAGGAAAATTCCCGTTACATGAAGAAGATTGAGTGCATTTCTGAAATAATGTACATACCTCTTGTTGATTCTGTATTTTATCACCAACACCAATCATCATTAAAATTTTAATTCTCTCACTTTCAGTTCAAGGCATTTTAACAAAACAGTTTGTTAAATACGATAAATACGAATAAATAAGATTCATAATATGAAATTGTACTTCGATACTTATGACCGTTTTTAACGTTAAATTAAAAAAAAATGGCAAGAAATACTTTTCCTATTTAGTCGATTACTTGTGAAAGTGGATAGATACAATGTTAAAATAACAGAGTGTACGTTTAGTCTTCATCAATTATTTTTTAAAAAATAAATTGTTCCAAACAACTTTTGTCCACCCTGTACCGATTTGAAATAACTTGTGATACATTTTTGAAATCAGCTCAGCAAGAGATCTTTTATTTAAAAAACTGGTGCTGACGTCTTCACTTAAAGGTTATTTACCCTGTATATTAGACTATTCTTTTAAAAAATAGTAATTTAAAATAAAAAATCGACCTGTTTGTGGATTATTTCATATTACTGTTTATTTAGCTAATAATGAATTAATGCGTTACTTTAAGGACGCACTTTAGATGCTCATATTATGATCAAATTTTGACGCATATTTTCCACCATTTAATAAAAAGATTTTTTTTTAAATCACCGATTAAATAAGATAATTTCGTCAATGCTCCCCAGGCTCAATGTATGATTATATGCAAATTGGAACACAATTTATTAATTTTAAATATTAAATTTATATTCTATTTTCACCACGTCAAAGATATAAAGTTAAAGTTACTAAGTTAAAAATGTTGGTAAACAGATAACTGCTGTGGATAGTTTGGACAATTGCCTCTTCTATTACTATTTTTCATCACCATTTTAGAGTTTTATATTTATCTAACTTGGTTTTAACTGCAAGCCTGAATAGATTGTATTATCCCAATCTTAGCCTTAGTAGGGAGATATTCTTGAAAAGGTTGGTCATTTTAATAGCTATAACTAACATTTTGTGGGAGCAAAAAAAAATTAAAAAAAAGTTGCATAAAATAATTATACCGGTACAACTTTCTAGTCTAATTAAGATATTCATGAATTCCTAACAGACCAATTTCAATAGAAAACTTAAGCAATATATCAATTCTCGTCTTTATTTAATTCCAAACAAGCGCCCATTATATCAAGTTTTTTGAGAAAATTTAAAGGTTACTGCATATAATAACAGATTACATGTATTATTAAAACCTACGGTGGAGTATTTTTAGAATAAACATTAAATTAATTAGGCACAGGGCCGGATCATAAAGATTTATAGACCAGTATAAGATTTATTGCACGATTGTCATGAATATGTAAATAATTACCATTGTTAAAGTAATTAAGTAATATCCCCATTAAAATAAAAATAACATGGTAACATTTTAAATACATATTTTATTGCGTTTTATCATACAAAAGCTTTTAAACACGATTTTTTTATTATTACCCATTGTACCTGTAAGTATTCTATCATATAACCAAGCAGCGTTAAAACTTCTAAAGTCATACACTTGTGAGTCTAAACTGACTGTAAACAATCCCTGAGACAACTGGCAGCAAACAACCAGGTTATTCTGATGTGGGTTCCAGGTCACAAGGGAGTTAGAGGCAACGAGACTGTGGTCTCTTCAAGGCTTACTTGAAAGAGGAGATTCGACGCTGGGAAACAAATAAAATAAAATCTTACTGGAATAAAGTACCAGGACAAAGACAGGCGAAAAGGCTAGTATGCTTTTTGCCAAGAAAAGATAAACAGCTTCTCTAGTTGAACAAAAAAGACTTAAAACTGGTGACAGAACTTCTCACTGGACACTGCCCTCTGAGGTATCACCTAAAAAAGATGGACAAAACAGAGAGTGATAGTTGCCGCTACTGCAAGAGGCTTAAGTTCCTGGAAGGGACCTTCTTAAAGCCCTTTGATGTTAGGAACGTAGCTCCCAGAAAACTGATAAATTTTGTACGATGTCTCGGAATCCCGGACCTCGAATAGATTAAGATCTGATACGTCGAGGTGCTTAAGAGGCTGCATAGCCTTCACGACCCCCCTACAATCTACAATCTACCTATTACTATTTAACTGACTTTATTTATTGGCTCAGCTAGGGAAAGAGTTTCGTTAAACAAATGTTAATATAATTTTTGTAAAAAAGGAACTTTTTCACTGCTCTATATGTCTTTAAGCAAGCAAATAGCTCTCATCTGGTTAAAGGATATTAGCTAAAGAGCTGACAACACCTCTTATAAGTTTGGAGAAATAAAATTATGACAATTTAAAAAAAAAAAATAAATTGAATATCAGGCTATTGGTGAATGGTTTTTCGGGTATTTTTTGGCCGTCGTAGGTCTGAGTTAATACTCGACGTTTCGCCATCTCTATTGGATGGCATCTTCTGGAGATATGTCTGCTTTTTTAAGGCTGATGGTTTGTGACATTTGTATGTCACGATCGCAGGTTGTATACGTTTTGGTGGGCGGGGCATATTTTAGGGCTGTTCAAAAATTATCTCAGATCATCAATAAACGATGGCCACGAAAGCCTTTCACAATATGTAAATATCAGGCTTATTTAGGAAAAAATTTAAAAAAGTTCGATAAACTGCCTGAATAAGATGAAAAACACTAGAATAGGTTAATTTATTTATTTGTTTGTTTTTTATCCCAATTTATTCACAAACCGTAAATTATTTGTTATGGTAATATTGACATTTTCACATACATTTACAACTTCGGGGATAGCGGATTTAACTAGAAAAAATTTTGAAATCAGCTTTATAGGACGTTTCTAAAGGTTTTTCTTGGTTGGTCGGAAGATTTTCAGATTACTGGTGTGCGTTTTTAATCTTATTTCGTAATTTTGTATAATTTCTTTTTTTGACAGATATATGATTTTAATGGACTCGATATGACAATTAATCAAAGAGCGTCTAGTATTTTACAATTATTATTTTAGAAAAATCTTTTTTCTTTATTCATTGCCAAATTTTACTTTAAAATGTACTTGATATGGTAATTTTTTTTCGAGTATTGTTGCCTAGGTATAGACAGAAAACTAATCAGAAACACATCTTCACGAAAGGAAAACAACTCGGACTGAAACTTTATAGCCTATATTGGCTTATAGGGCGAAAATCTCAAACTTTCTCTACAAAATAAATGCTTATTTATAAAACCATTCTAAAACCCATTTCGAGTTATGGAATGCAACTATGGAGGACCGCCTCTAGCTCCAATCTAGATATGTTGAAATGTTTTCTAACAAACTGGCCGGACAAGACCAACAAGACGAAGAACCTACTTCCATCCTGTCCCCCACCTTATTTCTTTTATCTTATTTCATTTACAGTTTGGCAAACGATAGCACACTTGTCTCAACTTTCACATCCTATCGATCACTTTCGGTGAATGATACAAATAGACTCGGGCAGGAACAGGTTGATTCCATCAATAGAAATCTTGAAGCAATCGTCGAGTGGGGAACCAACAATCTTGTTCAGTTCAACGCCCAGAAAACACAAAGCGCCACGTTTTGCAAGAAAGTGAATTACTTAAATCATTCCATCACAATGTCCGGAAATACCCTTGAATCAAGTCCCTCCATCTCGATTTTGGGAGTCACGGTGTCCAATAATATGTCTTGGCATGACCATGTTGCTAACATCGCAAAGTCAGCAAGCCAAATGCTAGGTTTTCTGTAGAAAGCTAGAAAGTGTTTTACTCCTGACCAACTGTTGACCAAGTACAAGGCTCAAATCCGACCTCTACTGGAGTACTGCTCGCACATTTGGGGTTCAGCAACAAGGCATTCTTTTCGTCTTCTAGTTTTTATTCAGAAAAGGGCCATTCAGTTGATAAACAGCTCAACTCTCACAGATACCCTTCACCCTCTTGAACATAGAAGAAGAGTTGCAGACCAGTCATTACTCCACAGATATTTCCATGGCAGATGCTCCAGAGAAATAAAAACTCTTGTACCACCATTGGCCACATTCGGACAAAGAACTCGGCACGCTGATCAGTCTCACCCATTTACTCTCAAGATTGACACTACAAGGACCAATCTCTATCAAGAATCCTTCTTTTATAGGGCTGCTACGGAATGGAACAAGCTTCCAAAATCAGTTTTTCCAGAGAACTATGACCTGCAACTTTTCAAAAAGCGGGTCCACAATCATCTCCTTTCTATAATGCCTTCTCCTTTTAAAAGTCGCAGTGCGGGCCGACCGCGGCCCACACGATAGATCTACCCTTTTTGCGACTATTTTCATTAAAAAAAAAATTTAAGTTAAAATGTTTTCAAATTGGAATGGATAACATATTGTATGTGCCTCTTGTAATGTTTTAACAACGAGACCGTCACAAAATGAAGAATTTAACAACAACAAAGACGGTCTAGCATCAATCTTGAGGCGTGTCAGCCAGCGTCATGACGAATAAGTTAAGTATTAAAATTTAACGGCTCTTCAAATTAAAGTCCGGATCTGCACCGGTTTACTCGACATTTAGTTTACTTGCAATCAATTAGTGTATCGACTTGGGGACAAGTGAATTTATTGAGGGGGTACTGAAATTGGCATGTTTAGCGTTTACATCCGAGTCACTGTATTTCATTTTCATTTAAAAATGTATCAGTGGTAATGAGCTTGGGAAAATGTCTTATTTCTTTTATTTTAAAATAGTCTAATAAATTAAAGCTTTATTTAATTGATAGTTTAATATTTTAAAAATCTAAAAGGAACCGCGTCCAAAAATAACAATTAAAAAAATATTAGTTTTCAGTTTAGATTCTTTATATATTTTTTAAAAAGTACGTAAAAATGTTACGTGTTTATTAATTTTAAGTCCAATATTTATAATTGAAAATTCATTACAAACCTACTTTCTTTATTAAATAGGTCTCTTTAATAGATAATATTTTACATTTTTTCATTATGGTATCCCTATTTTTTACAGAATTTTATTGCGATGTTTCTCAGATCTCTTATCATTCAACTTTTTAAAAGCTTATTATCACATTGATTTAAACATTTGTGAATAGGACCTCCATATAAAGCCTTTACCAACAACTTCTCAATAAACAAAAGATCGTTTCATGAATTCTATGCCGAGAAGCAATCCTGGTTTTACTCTTTTATCATATAGTTTCAGTTATAAAGGACTTCCCAACTCGTACTGCTATTTGTGAACAGAGCCTCTAAATTATAAAACTCTCAAGTAATGTAATCTTATTTTTTGGAGATTTCAAGAAGGTAATGCCTATGCAATACTGTAGATATTTAAATTACATTGAGTATTAGGAATTTTAAAGAACCATTATGTGGCGAAGACATTGAACAGGACGCACCCCCACCCCCAAGGGCAAGAAACAACATATAAGTGCCACCACCTTTGAAACAGGAGATCAAGGACGCCATTAGGCGCCTCAAAAACAATAACTCCACAATCACTCCACAGAAAAGGGGACATACTTGAATATAAAAACTACAGAGGGATAACACTCCTTAACGCTATTTAAATTTTTTTTCCAGTGTCCTATATAATCGACGAAGTGAGTACTCTGAAGCAATCATTGGCGAATACCAGTGTGAATTCAGACCTGACCGATCAACAACAGACCAGATTAATATACTACGCCAGATATTAGAGAAAACCAATGAATTTAACACAGACACATTCCATCTGTTCGTAGATTTCAAAGCAGCCTACGACAGTGTGTTGAGACATAAGCTTTATGCAGCAATGGCTGAGTTTAACATCCCCAATAAACTCATAAGACTAGCAAAAGCCACAATGTCCAAAGTAGTCTGCACAGTTAAAATACAGTCTGACCTATCGGAAAACTTTGAAAGCAATGTAGGACCGAGACAAGCGCTGGAGTGCCTTCTTATTAATATAGCACTAGAAAAAGCTGGACGCTGGACTAGAAAACAGAGGAACTATCTTTACTAAATCCTCACAAATTATGGGATATGCAGATGACCTGGACCTTGTGGCTCGCACCACGCGCAAAACTAAAGAAATGTTCGCAACCTTCTCAAATGCTGCTGAAAATATGGGTCTTTGAATTAAAGATAAAACGAAACTTATGGTACCAACACCTAATAACAGAGCCAAAAACATATGGCAAAACTTTAGCGTTGACAATTTTAACTTCGAAGTTGTTCAACAGTTTACATATTTGGGTTCACTGGTTACTCATAACAACTCCACCTCAGAAGAAATTAAAGGAAGGATCGCTCTAGAGAACGAATGCTAATTAGGCCCAAGTAAACAGATGAAGAGTCGAAATCTAAGCCAAAAAACCAAACTGACCATCTATAAGACGCTCATACTACCAGTCCTAACATACAGATCTGAAACATGGACAATCTCTAAGGCAGACGAAAACCTCCTATTAACCTTTGAGCGCAAGATCCTAGGAAAAATATTAGGCGCGATGTATGAAAATGGTATGTGGAGAAGGCTATACAACTTTGAGCTTTACAACAAATACAAACAGATCACAGAGGGAAGAGATGTGGTATTGCTTTTAAGGACAGGTAGATTGAGTTGAGCAGGTCATATGGCAAAAGCGAACGACAAATATTCAGGTCACAACCAGGTGGAAGTAAAAGTAGAGGCAGGCCAATGCTAAGGTGAATGTAGATGTAGATGTAGATTTTAGTGTGGGTCGTGAAGGCCATCCTGCCTCTCAAGCACTTCGACCTAACAGATCTTTTGTGCATGACCCTTAATCTATTCAAGGCCCGGGATTCCGAGACTTCGAGTAAAGTTTATCAGTTTCCTGGGGGCTAAGTTTCTGATATCAAAGGGCTTTAGGAAGGCCCTTCCCAGAAACTTGAGCCTCTTGCAGAAAAGCGCTGGGCATTCGCAAAGCAAATGTTCTGCAGTTTTAGCGATGTTCTCGCAGTAGCGGCAACTATCACTTTCTGTTTTGCCCATCTTTTTCAGGTGGTACCTTAGAGAGCAGTGTCCAGTGAGGAGTCCCGTCACCAGTTTCAAGATTTTCTTGTCCAACTCGAAAAGCTGTTTAGCTTTCCTTGGCGAAAGACTTACTAGCCTTTTCGCTTGCCTTTGTCCTGGCACTTTATGCCAGTGATATTTCATTTCATCTGTTTCCCAGCGTCGAACCTCTTCTTCCAAGTGGGCTTTGGAAAGTCCACAGAAGGGTTCTGGACCGGAAAATTTTGTATTTGCCCGTTCTTTGGCAAGGCAATCTGCTTCTTCGTTGCCTTTAACTCCCTTGTGACCTGGAACCCACATCAGAGCCAGTTGTCTCACTATACTTTAATTATTTAAAACAATCTTTAAAATCGAGGGTTTCTTATTACCACCCGCGCCTGTAAATTATTCGCTAAATGTCGAGCATTTGATGTTACCAGAAAATCGTACATATTTTTGTAATCAACTCACCATTACTTCTGTTACTAATAAAAAACTGTTTCAAATATTATAATAGCTGATGGGTTATGTTTTGTTTGTATGTAAACAAAACAGAAAAGTGTAACTATGGCATTTAATAAATAAGTAATTAGCTATTTTTTTCCATAAATAGTTACTCAATACTTATTTCATGAATATTCCACACTAACCTAACAAAATAAGAAATTTAAAAATGATTCGTAAAGAATTCGACAAATTAAAACGACAGGTACATTTACATTCTCTGGGAAATATTCTAGAGCTATAATGGCAGGGCGTTTTCTGAATATAAATAAGAGACAATAAAACAATAAACATATATTTAAATTTGAGATAGAAAGATGTGTGGCAAAAGGTCCGTAACGGATGGTTAACTGGAAATGTAATAAGCATATAGACAGAGTGGTCGTTATGAAATTTAAATTTACTGCAGATGTTAAAAGTTGGCGAATTGTTTTAGATTGCGTTTAGTTCGGTTATAACGTGAATAACAAGATGTATTTTTAGTATATTGCTGCATTATTAACAGTTATTTCATAAAAGTGATAGACAAGTGAAGAATTTTAAAATTATAGGGTGCTACAAAATAATATTAAAAGAATTTTTTTTCATAATCCCCCATTTATTTCGTTACTTATTAATTTTACATATTTAAATTTTGTTTTGTTGTTTTCTCATAGCTCTTTGCTTGTTGTGACAATTATTATGTTTTTCGTTTAATTAATGTGCTCAACGCAAAATTGTTGGGAATAATTTAAATGTGACCATTTTTTATGTCAAACATATCTGAATGGAAGAGAGAATCAGTTTGCCACGTCTTTTAGTTCTCTAAAGAGTACTCTGCCAGTGGTCTCTCTACTGGCAAATTATGCCCGAGCTCAGCCGTAGAGGGTAGAACAAAAAAATATAAAAGTGAGCCGCGCTACCGACTTAGACGGTACAAGCCGGAAACCTCTAGTCTTGTAGGCACCAGCAGAGCCACGCGAAAAACAACAAACAATTATGGTGAACTAGATAAATAAAACTATATTTACAATTCCTGCAATATATTAATTAAGTAAAAATGATGTTCTGATTTTTTACAACAAATTCTGTATTTTTGTAAAGTGGATTAAACGAATTTAATACACTTTTCTTAAAATATTATTTAAATTAATTATAACAATCTTTCAGACAATAATATAAACCTAATGAGGTACAAAAGAGAATTAAAAACAAAAAAAAAATGTTCACAATATTTAAAATTTCAAAAATAATTGGTTTTATATAGAATTCCTGATAGCAAAAGATTAACAAAAAAATACAAAATAAATGGACTTGCAACAAAAATAATAATTTGAAACCCTCACAATAACCACATAAATTTTATTCAATAATGTATAAATTCAGATTCAACTTGGAGCAGGTACAAATTTAACGAAAAATAATTTGTTACTTTTAAACTATTGAAAACACTTAGATCGAGCACATAATAACTGATAAGTTGATAAAATTAAACTCCATACTATGTAACCAATTGAAAACTTCATTGAGACGCCACTGTTATTTCGATGATCCGAGAAACAGAAACACCAAGTAGTATTTTTAAAGATTTACACTGTTAAAACAATCGAGCTTATTTTAAAAATAATTCTTTTTACGATGGCTGTCCTTCAAAGTAGCAATATTGTAGGATATTTACAAATAAGTATGAATAAACGTTTTTTACTTGGACACAAAGAACTATTGAGAATATTACTTTAATCAAAGTTCAGACTCGGCATATTATCCAATGCAATAAATAGTTTTCAACAGTGTAATATTCTAAAATAAATCACTTGTAACCTGTGGGTATACGAATTCACTAATCCTGTGGCCGGATTGATTATGGAACTGCACCTGGTACTTAACAATGGCTTTCCCCCATCAAATCCCGCATGCGGTCATTTTAACTCGACCCCAATATCCAAAATATCCACCACAAAGGCACCACAGAATGGTCAAGTTAAAAATTAAATGGTTTTTCTTCAAAATCCAATTAAGATGGCCCAAATACAGCCAGATATGAAAGAAAAAACCGTAGAAGTTCTGCTCACGTGTTAATATCAAATCGTTCCAAAAACTCTCACCCGACTTCCACGACTGACCCCAAACGACTGATATCAATTCCTCACACCTAGGCCGGATATCAGAAAATGACACGGGACACGCGTCAGCCAACCTTTGCAAATCTTTGCAAATCATAATCGCGCTCGTCCGTGTTGATAGCCAGCCCATCCACACAGAAAAGCAAAACAAATAATAATCTAGCTGACAACACACGACAATCGAGGCCAAAAATCAAGGCGAAATCTAATAACAAAGACTCCCACTCCAATTAACAAAAATGTCACAGCCATTAATAATTAAATCCTAACACTACTAGGTATGCAACACTATTTACAACGAGTGACAAACCCAAATCACAACAAAACACGGTAAGCGAAACCATTTACGAGCACCTGAGAAATACAAAACATCAGAGATCCAATTAATAATGTAACCGTAGAAGGGAAAAAAATAGGCACGTGACAAGTTTGTTAATAAATGAATTAAAAGGGTAAAAGTTAAAAGAGGTTTTTTAAAAGAGGTATTTTATATTATAGGATAATGTACTTGTTAAAATCAATTGAAATGATAATTATAACAAAAGTAAAAACGATAGTCATATCGTCAGATCATTTCCTGCCCTTATACCAGACTGAATAATTTCTGTCGAAAAGTGTCTTGACGAGTGAACTGGGATATGGATTATTTGTAACAATTTTATGTGTCGACGTTTTAATAGAAATATTGAATAAATGAAATACAACAATCCGCCTTTGAAGGATTTTTGTGAGTGTGTCACCTTGTAGAGAGGACAATCGCAGTTGGAGATCTATATGGAGAGCAAAAGCGCTTAAAGAAGGAACCGTTATAAATCTCTGGTCCATCTCGCGCAGACTGCAGTGTATCTCAAAAGTGGATCACATCTTGGCGCCATTTTGGACCACCGTCGGCGTACGTATTGAATAATATTATTATTGGAAAAAAATTAATAATAATAATAATACCCTTAAAGCGTCTTCTATTATTCTATTATTTATTTATAGTTGTATAATAATTAATTAAATGATGTTTAATATTATTTAATGTGTGTAATAATTTTTTGCCTATAAATATATATTTTTTGTGTTGTGTGTAATAGTGCAATAATTTTTTGTAATTCATTTAAATGTTAATGTAGTAGTTTACGTTTCATTAAAACAATCTTAAGTGAGTAATTTTTTGTCATAGTTTAAGAAGGCTTCACATTTATTTTTCGTCCAAGTATTTTAAGTAATCTAAGTCGAACCATTTGTTAACGTCCCAAAACCACTTTTTAACGTATTCCAGTAGTTTGAAACAAAAACATGACGAAAAGAAATCAGAAAGATTTTTCGAAAACAGATATCTGCGTATGACACAGTTTGTGTCAGGCACAAGAAAATTTGTGATGTTTTTAGTTGTCTCTAATTTAAAAAAAAATTATTAAGACTTCAAATAATGGAAAAGGCCTATGACAGCAATAGTTTAATATGAGCACTGAAATCACTTTACGAGGATTCCAGGATAAACGGAGCTTACACGGACTGGTTTAACATAAAAAAAGGTGTGAGACAGGGATGTGTGGCTTCGCTACTTATACATAGACGATTGTTTAAAAGATTTGAAAGAGAGTGCGTATGGATTGAAAATAAATGGTTTGATCGTCAAATGCCTTCTTTACGCCGATGATCAAGTCATATTAGCGTCATCTGAAGAGAGGCGATGGTTAATGATATGCATGATGCCCTGAAAATCAAAGGAATGATACACAATGTAAGCAAAACGAAAGTAATGGTTTTTGAAAGAGAAAAAAGCCTGACAAACTGCGAAGTTCTGATTAAGGGAGAAATAGTGAAACAACTAAATGACTTTGTATACTTGGGTTCAAAGTTTACGAGAGATGGAAAGTATGACAGTGACATTGAGCGAACTGTGTTGACAGGAAAACAAATGAATGGGGCACTGCATAGCTTTATGAACAGCCAGAAAGTGTCAAAAAAAACACGTTTGGCTGTGCATAGAATAGTGTTGGTTCCTACCCTTATGTATGGTAGTGAATATTGGGTTTGGTAGAAGAAGCATGAAAACATGACTGCGGAGATGAGTAGTTTAAGAAGTACCGGAGTGACTCGATTGGATGAAGTAAAAAATAGTGAGATAAGAGAACGCTGTGGTGTAAAATAAAATGTGGTTACAAAGATAAATAAAGGAATGCTTGTATGGTTTGGATACGTAGAAAGAATGGATGAAGGACGATTCACGAAACAAATTTATAAGGCAAGTGTGAATGGACAAGTCGGTAAAGGTCGACCTTGGCGAACATATATCGATCAGATCAACATTGTTTTGAAAAAAGGCCAGGTCGAGAGTACCAACAACCGACGAAAAGTAGAGAAAGCAAAAGATGTATGTAAGAACCGTAGCAAGTGGAAGGAAGCGGTCTCTGTCTACCCCTACGGGAAAAAGGATATGTATGTATGTATGTTTAAATAATGTTCTAACGCATGCAAGATAATTTTGGTGAAATTAATATTAATTCTATAAAAACAATTGACTCTCGGTTTTAAAATTATTTTTAAATTATCAAGCAAAATCTGGAAGCATTCTGTCAAAAAACTTTGCTACATCAAAGTATTTTTGAGTTTCTAAGGCATTTTTAATTAAAAATAAATATTTATTTATTTACTTACAATAACCATTTTATTAAATGATGTTTTTCTTTCTTTTTTTTTTCAAAATTTATTACTGTTTCTTTTAATGCTTTTTATCTAAAATTATCAAACATTGTTTTTATCAAATAACTGCTATTTATAAAAATTTATTTACTTTTATTATAGGGCTAATCGTCTCTAAAATAAAAAAAATCTCTGCTGTAATTAACAATCACGAAATTCCCAACAAGTATGATGCCGTGGAAAAGGTTTACAAAAGGTTTTCTTATTTGGTACTAACCTGATAGGCTTCCGGCCAATCTCAGTCGAGACAAAGATTTTGATCGGATCTTAATCGTACAAAACTGGTAAATAAATTTGAGTGCCATGTGCCATGAAAGGGAAAAACTACCCTTTCGAAAGTCTAATTGCTTTTTTTTAGAACCCGATATAAAGAGTAACTAAAAAATATCAGGGATGACAACAATGGTAAAAACCGTTACGCACTGCCAACTTAAGTTTATACATACATACATATAGTCACGCCTTTTTCCCGTAGGGGCAAAGACCTCTTCCTTTCATTTGCTACGGTTATTACACACATCTTTTGCTTCCTCTACTTTCATCAGTGCTCTCATACATGCTTGTCGGTTGTTGGTACTCTTGACCTGGCCTTTCTTTAAAACAATGTTGATCTGATCGAGATATGTTCGCCGAGGTCGACCTATACCGACTTGTCAATTCACACTCGCCTTATAAATTTGTTTCGTTTAACTACCTTCATCCATCCTTTCTACGTGTCCAAACCATCTAAGCATTCCTTTGTCTATCTTTGTAATCACATCTTCTTTTACACCACAGCGTTCTCTTATCTTACTATTCTTTACTTTATCCAACCGAGTCACACCGGCTATACTACTCAGACTACTCATCTCCGCAGCATTAATCATGTTTTCATGCTTTTTCTGCCAAACCCAACATTTACTACCATACATAAGTGTACCAAGTAGAAGAAGCAAAAGACGTATGTAAGAACCGTGGTAAGTAGAAAGAAGTGGTATTTGCCTATTCCTACGGGAAAAAGTTGTGACTCTATGGATGTGATTAAAGTCCAGTAAAATATAATAATTATTTGGGAATATTTTAGTTTTTGGAACGGCCCGCTCTGCGATTATTAGAAGGGGGAGGGATTATAGAAAGAAGATAATTTTGGACCCGCTTTTTGAAAAGTTGCAGGTCATAGTTCTCTGGAAAAACTGATTTCGGAAGTTTGTTTCATTCCGTAGCAGCCCTGTAAAAAAAAGATTCTTGATGGAGATTAGTCCTTGTAGTGTCAATCTTGAGAGTAAATGGGTGAGACCCATTACCATTTTAGACTGTTTACAACCGAAAAAAAAAATATTGCGTGTTTTTTATTTTTTATGTAATAAAAACGATACTTTCAAATTTTATGTATGCAAGTTAGTGTAGTGTTTGTTGACGATACGGTGGCATAAGGCAAAATCGGGTTGCTGTGGAAATAGGTACTACTTAAAGCGATATTTTACGACTTTAAGCAAGTTATTGAGATAAGGGTGGAAAGGCACAGTGCTCGCGTTTGTATTACAACCCCATTTTTACAATTTAATTCTAGATGCTCTTCTCTGATAGCACCAGAACTACAAATCATAAAATTGAAGTTTCGGCCGATAATGTCCGTCGTCGATTGCATGAAAACAACCTTCGATAGCCGCAGACCTTTGAGGTTCAACCGTTATCATGGGGTAATTAAAGAATACAAAGAAACGTTCTTTATGGCCAAATAAAAATTAAGCAACTGTGCTTTTCACTGATGAATCCTGATTTGGAATTTATCCCGATTGCAGTAGAGTTCGCGTGTTCTGTTGGAGAATATTTTGACCGGTAGATCATACGTGGATTAGATACTGGCACAGTTATTGTTCCATATCCAGCAGCTGTTAGTCCCAGTTTTGTTTGTATCCATTATAATGCTAAAACACCAGTGGGGGCTGGTTAGGGGAGACAGGAGAGGCCACTTAGATTTTAAGAAAAACATTTGTTTATTTTTTTTTAAAAAAACATTGTGCCTTGAATTTAAATAATTAATTGTAATTGACAAGTTTTAAATAGATCTTCCACTTGCCACGTCTTTTTTTGGTTCTCTAAAGAGTACTCTGCTAGTGGTCTCTCTACTGGCAAATTATGCCCGAGCTCAGCCGTAGAGGGTAGAAGAAAAAAATCTAAAAGTGAGCCGCGCCACCGACTTAAAACGGTACAAGCCGGAAACCCCTAGGTCTTGTAGGCACCAGCAGAGCCACGCGAAAAACAACAAACAATTATGGTGAACTAGATAAATAAAACTATATTTACAATTACTGCATTATATTAATTAAGTAAAAATGATGTTCTGATTTTTTACAATAAATTCTGTATTTTCGTAAAGTGGTTTAAACGAATTTAATACACTTTCTTAAAATAATATTTAAATTAATTATAACAATCTTCCAGACAGTAATAAAAACCTAATGAGGTACAAAAGAGAATTAAAATAACAAAAAAAAAACAACAACAAGAAAATGTTCACAATATTTAAAATTTCGAAAATAATTGGTTTTGTATAAAATTCCTGATAGCAAAAGATTAACACAACAAAAAAAGGAAATACCAAATAAATGGACTTGCTACAAAAATAATATTTTAAAACCCTTACAATATCCACATAAATTATATTCAGTGATATATAAATTCAGATTCAGCTTGGAGCCGGTACAAATTTAACGAAAAATAATTTGGTTACTTTTAAACTATTGAATACTTTATTGGGACGTCACTGGAAGCAGGTACAAATTAAATGAGAATAACTTGTTACTTTTAAATTATTGAAAACACTTAGATCAAGCACATAACTGATAAGTTGATAAAATTAAATTCCATACCATGTAACCAATTGAAAACCTCACTGAGACGTCACGGTAACATCGATGATCCAAGAACCGAAAAACCAAATAGTATTATCAATAATTTCTGCTAAAATTACCAGGCAAGTCTTTATAACGCTGAAATTTATCGTCGATGTGGATGGAACGGCACGTGGTACTTCACGATGGCTTCACTTCATCAAATCCCACAAGTGGTGATCTTAACTCGACCCCAATATCCAAAAATATTCACCACATAGGCACGACAGAATGGTCAAGTTAAGAATTAAATGGTTTATCTTCCTAATCCAATAAAGATGGCCCCAAATTCAGCCAGATATGGAAGAAGAAACCGTAGAAGTTCCACTCCCGTGTTAATATTAAACCGTTCCAAAAACTCTCAACCGACTTCCACCACTGCCACCAAACGAATCCTCAACCTTCCTCGCTCCCAGACCGGACATCAAGAAAATGTCCCGGGACACGCGTCAGCCAACCTTTCCATGTATCCCTAGTTCATAAACGCGCTCGTTCGCATCAATTGCCAGCCCAAGCAAACCAACAATAATATATCTAACAACACACTACAATCCAGGCCAATAATCAAGGCGAAGTCCAATAAGAGAGACAAAAAAGTCACAGCTATTAATAATCGAATTCTATCACTACTATAGGCAACACTATATACAACGAACCCAAATGCAGACTATTATAATAATGAAACGGCAGATAGGAGAAGAAAATAATAGGCACGTGACACACTCTATGATTTGGAACTCAAACTCCAATCTGTCACCGGTTTACTCCACAATTTCCGAAAACTACCAACAATTAAATTCACCGGTATTTACAAAAATTGTTAAAACTAAATACCTATTCGACGTATCAGGAAATAAAAATATTTAAGGAAATAAATGTGTTTTAATTTATATTTTTTCTATAAAAAAACAAAATTATTGGATCTATACAACAACAATGACAATTAAACGTTAAATTGATGAAAATATAACTGATTAATTTTTTATGATTGGTATTGTTTGCGTTACCATGTGCTTTATTATTTACATATACCCCTCCTTGCTTTGTAATCTGCCGTCTACTGTCGAACCACTTTAAATATTTTGTAGGCGGATTAATTACACAAATGGTTTACCAATTGTCGATGTTAATTAATTATTGTTTGGGAACTACTTTAACGCCTTCAGGTACTCATTTATCTGCTTCATTATGTTTGTTATTTACGTCGGTTTGTTTAACGCCATGTTATCTTTATTAACATCTTTATGGTAATGCACTTTTATAAAGCTGATTTTATAGATCATTTAGATATGAAATTTTTTTAACTTACGTGTTGAAATTTATACAAAAATTGATTTGAGCAGTTTAACAAATTTGTTTAAAATAATTTAATTTAAAATTAATGTTGAATGTTGAGTTTGGCAGAAGAAGCATGAAAATAGGATTAATGCTGCGGAGATGAATAGTCTGAGAAGTATAGCCGGAGTGACTCGGTTGGATAAAGTAAAGAATAGTGAGGTAAAAGAACGCTGTGGTTTAAAAGAAGATGTGGTTACAAAGATAGATAACGGAATGCTTAGATGGTTTGGACACGTAGAAAGGATGGATGAAGGAAGATTGACAAAACAAATTTATAAGGCGAGTGTAAATGGACAAATCGGTAGAGGTTGACCTCGGCGAACATATCTCGATCAGATCAACATTGTTTTGAGAAAAGGCCAGGTCAAGAGTACCAACAACCGACGAGCATGTATGAGAGAGCTGATGAAAGTGAAGGATGCAAAAGATGTGTGTAAGAATCGTAGCAAGTGGAAGGAAGTGGTCTTTGCATACCCCTACGGGAAAAAGTCGTGACTATACTTATGTATGTATGTAAATAAAACAGTAGAATTTCTAATCTATGAGTGGCATATTTCTTATTTTTCTAGGATCAACCAGTTCTCTTATTAAATGGTGGCCAAAGAAAACTTGTAAGGGCCTCCTGCATTCTATTTTTCCAAAGATTTCCGTCCCCTTTAATTTCCATAATTTTGATCCCTTTGAAAGTCCAAACTCCAATAATACACTTTTTATTTCCAGTTACATGAAACTGGCCTTGTATTTGATAATACCATTTGTGATTCGTATTGACAGCTCCTATTTTTTTTTTATTTTCCACCCTTTCTGATTTATTCTTGAGGAGTCATAGATTTTGCCAAATATTGAGATTTCACCTCTATAATGGCAGTACCGTACCAGAATCCATCTCGTGGCGCACCAAGAAATTGATGATCTTTATCAATATAAAGATTACATTTTTGTATTTTTTTGTTTACTTTTATTTTCATTGCCTTAAGCGCCCTCTCTAAATAGGGGTGGAGTTTTTAGTGTGTCTCACAGCAGACCTTGAGCTTTCAGACTTATTTCCGTAAAGGATTTTCTTCACCTCTGCAAAAAAAAATGTAAAACATAATATCGGTATTTCTAAATACAAAATATTAAAAAATTTGTTAAAATGTTTTTCCGAGAACTATCTACTTAAAAAAATCAAAGATTTTTACTAAACAAAGTATTGAAGATTTTTTAGAAAATGCTCCAGAAAAAATATATTTAGCAACAAAGGTATTAAATATTTTTAATTAGGGATCAATTTTGATAATATTTAAACTTTTCGGTTGCCCTTATCGTTGGTGTTTCGGAGGCTTGCCGTAAAAATGAACTGCACGAGTATAATATTAAAATTCAAGATAAAGATTTGGGATCCTTATTAATTGTTATTCCCAAAAAACCAAGAGAGTTCATGATTACTGGATATTTTTATAATATTATATCAAATATTGGAATCTTAGGGGTGGTAGATGAATCACCCTTGATCGCCCGGTGAAACACCACTGCTCTGATTATAGGTGCCGTAATATGACTAGTCAGAATTTCCGTTCCCTCGGGTGTAATGTGTTCTGGTTTATATTCGAATGAAAGCATCCAGGCATCAGTCAGGCCTCTCTGGGGATGAGGGTACAGAGGGCACAGTTCCGCAGGCTGGCCGTACAGTGGCCCCAACCATTGGCAACACTCTGGGAGGCTGCCGTATCAATTGGTGTATAATCCCGATACTCCTGTTCTGCCAGTTCGTGACTGGAAGGGATTCGAGCTCGCATATTCGGGGGGCATTGCCGAGGCCACAGTCCATCGAGGTCAAATGACCGTCTTGCTAGTCCATATGTCTGCTCTTTTTTTTAATTTGTGTAATTTTTTTTTCCTACTTTTCTTTTATTTTTTCTTTTTAAACCACCAAATTATGAAAAGTCCAATAAAAATACTTAGAACCAAAGGACGGCCTAGAGGTCATGTGGTTCAAGTAAACCTTGCTAAAATCAACAACATTTCTCTGCTGCATGTATCTTTCTCCCACCAACCCTCCTTACGTCAACCTCTTTCAGCATCTTTCTGACACGCTGGCGCTGTTGCAAACTAACCACCTCAACACAGAAGTTATATTTTTGGGTGAATTTAATGTTCACAACGCAAAATGGCTGAGCTCCAACCGCACCGACAATGCCGGTCTGGAAGCTGAGGAACTTTGCGATAAGTCACAACGTGACCCAGCTAGTAGAAGAATCTACCCGCATATCCAATAACCCCAATCGCCAAGCCAACATTCTTGATCTCTTCCTCACGACACATCCAAAATCATAAGCCTAGGTATGGACTCATACATTCCTTATGATACAAGACGGATCTCCAAACCCTGGTTCAACCAAGAATGCAACCGTGCGATGCGTGATAAAATCAAGCATATCGACTCTGGTGCGAATTCCCGACAATTGCTAACCGAGAAGCCTTTGTCCACGCGAGGAACACCTGCCATAGAACGATTGCCCTTTCCAAAGAATCCTACGACACGAGAATATGCAATAAGCTTGCCCCTCCTAGATCAAAGACCTTCTGGTCCTTACCACCACTCGAGAGGTCCGACGGTACGACAGCCGTATCTTCCAAGATAAAAGCGGATCTGCTGGCCAAAATGTTCAGTTCTAACTCAACCCTGGATACCAATGGGAAACAACCCCCAACGATACCTAGAATAAACTCATCAATGCCTGAGGTCACTATTCGTCATTGCACTATTAGGCAAATCCTACAAAATCTTGACTCTAATAAGGTAATAGGACCAGATGGAATTCCAACAATTGTTCTGAAAACCTGTGCTCAAAAGTTATCCCCAGTTCTCTGTAGACACTTCAAGCTATCATACAGCAAAGGGGTATTTCCGTCCATTTAGGAGAAACGCTAAAATCCAACCAATGCTGGGGTCCCCCAAGGTTCCATCCTGTCTCCCATCCCATTTTTTTTACACATCAACGACCTTTTGAAAACCACTTCGAACCCCATTTACAGTTTTGCAGACGACAGCACACTTGTCTTAACTTTCACATCCTTTCGATCACTTTCGGTGAATGACACATATAAACTCGGGCAGGAAAAGGTGGACTCCATCAATACAGATCTTAAAGCAATCGTCGAGTGGGAAACCAACAATCTTGATCAGTTCAACGCCCAGAATCCACAAAGCGCCACGTTTTCTAAGTTGAATTCCTCAAATCATTCCATCACAATGTCCGAAAACACCCTTTAATCAAGTCCCTCCATCTCGATTTTGAGAGTCACGGTGTCTAATAATATGTCTTGGCATGACCATGTTGCTAACATCGCAAAGCCAGCAAGCCAGAGGCTGGGTTTTTTGTGGAAGCTAGAAAGTTTTTTACTCCTGATCAACTGTTGACGACGTACAAGGTTCAAATCCGACCTCTACTGGAGTATTGCTCGCACATTTGGGGTTCGGCACCAAAGCATTTTTCTTGGTTCCATTCAGAAAAGGGCCATTCGGTTGATAAACAGCTCAACTCTCACAGTTACCCTTCACCCACTAGAACATAGAAGAAGAGTTGCAAACCAAATATTTCCATGGCAGATGCTTTAGAGAATAAAAACTCTTATACCACCACTGGCCACATTCAGCCGAAGAACTCGGCACGCTGATCAGTCTCACCCATTTACTCTCAAGATTGACACTATAAGGACCAATCTCCATCAATAATCCTTCTTTTACAGGGCTGCTACGGAATGGAACAAGCTTCCTAAATCAGTTTTTTCAGGGAACTATTACCTGCAACTTTTTAAAAAGCAGGTTCACAATTATCTCCTTTCTATAATCTCTCCCCCTTCTAATGATCGCAGTCCACGGTCCACACGATAGGTCTACCCTTTTTGCGACTATTTTCAGTTAAAAAAAATTTTAAATCACACTCAGGGTTCGAATTTATATGCACATTTATTTAAAACTTTTAATTACACTGTAGTAAATGTAGTAAAACAAAAAAATTGGAATCTGAGACCTTCAAACATCCCTTCTATAGATTTTCAAAAAAATAAATGTACAAAACAAGTTATCGGAATAAATATGCTGGGTAATATGCTTAAACAAATTGCCACATCTCTTAATTTAAATAATCCACAAGAAAAAGGCATTAAGGTTGAAAGTCTACTCAAGTAGCTATATAGAAAATTTTAAGCAAATAAAAAAAGTATAGTATACCAAATAATTTCTTTCATAAGTAAAACTAATTTGCCAAAAAACATCCCCTTAACCTCCAATTTTATCTGTTACACGAACGTTACATTTGCCCCATCCAATCAGTATGTTTAAAAAATTTTACAGAAAATATTTCAAATGCTTTGGTATTTCATTTTAATAACTATACCAACACAATAAATATTACCAATTAATACATATCTATGTTTCAATAAATAACTTAAGTTCTTTAAAATATTTTTTATTTAAATTATTTGGCAGTGGAGAAAATTTCGTCTGTTACACAGTTAGAATGAAAAAAAATCGATACTCGTGGTTCCTCGTTCTCGCTCTCGCTCGGAATATTCCACTCGTATCGAATTTTTCCTGAAAATATTCCTCAAAGTCATCCACAGAAGACTATACGGATTATGTAAAGAGCAGATATCTGAAACCCAATTCGGTTTCCGTGATGCCCTGGGAACCAGAGAAGCCCTATTTGCCATACAAGTTTTAACGCAACGGTGCAGAGATGTTAACTGTGATGCATACATATGCTTTATTGAGTATCAGAAAGCATTTGATAGAGTCCAACATCACAAATTGATAGAAATATTAGAACAACTAGGCCTAGATGAGAAGGACCAGAGAATAATCAACAACTTGTATTGGCAACATACGGCTGTACCGCAGAATTCTGAAGATTCCTTGGACAGACCATATGACCAACCAATCAGTGCTAACAAAAATGAACAAGAAGTTACAAGTCATGGATATTGTATAGACCAGAAAACTAGAATATTTTGTCCACATTATGCGTAACGAACGTCGATACGGAATTCTACAACGGATTCTCCAAGGCAAGATATTGGGAAAGAGAGGACCGGAAAGAAGACGTATCTCGTGGCTGAAGAACCTGAGAACGTGGTTCTTTACTACCACGACCGGGCTATTCCGTCCCGCAGCAAACAAGATAATGATAGCCAAAATTATTGCCAACATTCGGACCGAATAGGCACTTTAAGAAGAAGATCGAATTTGTCATTCTAATCTAGTGACATAATCTACTAGTATATTGTCGGTAGAATCGTTTGATTAATAATCCATATCCAATTCAACCTTAATCTTTTTAATCGCAAGTTGTAGTAAAGATTATACCGCATCCAACTCGACCCCGCCCAAATTTATTAAATACACAAAGGTGTTTGACTTTGTTTAAAAACCTTGTTTTAGAAAAAGGAAAGCTTTGCACTGAATGTGTTTTAACCTGTTTGTAATAAAGATAAATGATAAGTGATATTTGTACGCTACAACATTTGTCAACATTTGTGATTATGCAAATAATATGCTCGAGTGACTATATCTCGCCTCCACATCGTTTTTTATGAATGAGAACTCTTGCGCGGTCCTATTCACCACGTTAATACCAAGAAAGTGCTTTTTTAAAATACACTAAGAAATGGGATGCTAATAACTGAATAAAAAGATAAAAAGCAACAAAAAATGTCGAGAGAAAAATATTTAAATACTTTGTATTTTGTATACGTACAAAACCAGAAAAATTATAAAAACAAATTGGCAAAAATAAAATACATGTTCCGATGGTACGGCCTGTCAAGAAAATTCTTAAAATTTTAAAAGACATCTACAATATATGACAACTAAAACGCCGGAAGCCTATAATGATTATAAGAGGGTACGAAATGCCACATACACACTAGTAAGGCAAAAAAAAAACAGTATTTGGAATCCTCGAGAAAAACGGAAAATGACTTATATGGCCTCCAACAACAGATGTGGAGATTCATCGGACGCCAAAAAAAAAGCAAGTGAATTTATTAGCATAAACCACATAACGAAGGAAACTTGGGTCCAGTATCTTAAAGAACTATAAAAAAAAGATACGGAAAGCATACCGGGCACCCCAGAAATATCAACTAACGAAGTAACTAAAATAGAAAAAAAGGGTATAGAAACGGCATTAATGAAACTTAAGAACAGAAAAAGTCGAGGCCCAGACGTTATTCCAAATGAACTTATTAAATACGGCGGAAGAAGTCTGAAACAGCAGCTAACAGCCATAATTCGTAAAATCCTTTTACATAAAAAAATTCCGGACGAATGGCGCCTGAGTACAAAGATTCTTACTATTGAAAAAAGGAGACAAAAAGATACCCGCAAACTACCGAGGCATAAACCTTAAAGCAAGTAACAAAGATTATAACAAATAAAATAAATGAACTCACCATATTGGATGTAGGAAGATTGACGAAACAAATTTATAAGGCGAGTGTGAATGGACGGAAGTCGGTATAGGTCGACCTTGGCGAACATATCTCGATCAGATCAACATTGTTTTGAAGAAAGGCCAGGTCATGAGTACCAACAACCGACGAGCATGCATGAAAGCCCTGATGAAAGTAGAGGAAGAAAAAGATGTGTGTAAGCACCGTAGCAAGGGAAAGGAATCGGTCTCTGTCTACCCCTACGGTAAAAAGACGTGACTATATGTATGTATGTATGTACGCAAATTGTATATCCATTTTAGAAAACCACTCTGGTAGGAACAAAAAGAAATTACATACATATAGTCACGCCTTTTTCTCGTAGTAGTAGGCAGAGACCAATTCCTTTCACTTATTACGGTTTTTACACACATCTTTTGCTACTTCTACTTTCATCAGTGCTCTCATACATGTTCGTCGGTTGTTGATACTCTTGACCTGGCCTTTCTTTAAAACTTGTCCATTTAGACTCGCATTATAATTTTTTTTTGTCAATTTTGTTTATCCATGCTTTCTACGTATTTAAACCATTTAAGAATTCCTTTATCTATCTTTGTAACATTTTCTTTTACACCACAGCGTTCCCCTATCTGACTTTATCCAAACAAGACAGATTGTCTCGGTTGGATACTTGGCTATACTTCTCAGACTACTCATCTCCGCAGCATTAATCTTATTTTATGCTTCTTCTGCCAAACCCAACATACACTACCGTACATAAGTGTGGGAACCATTACTACTCTATGCACTGCTAGACGAGCCATTTCTGATACTATCTAGCTGTTTATAAAGCTATGCAATGCCCCATTCGTTCAATGTCACTATCATACTTTCCATCTCTCGTAAACTTTGAACCCAAGTTGTAACGTGCCTTTTTTTCCCTTCTACAGTTCCATTATAATTGTGTCTCTGATAGTTTTGTATTCCTCAGGTACTCGTAAATAGTGTCGCGTACCGTATTTTGTTGTAACTTAAATATATCATTCGTTGTAAATAGTGTTGCATACCTCGTTGAGATAGGATTCGATTGTTAATGGCTGTGGCATTTTTGTTAATCGCTGGAGATTGAGTGGGGGTTTTCGTTATTAGATTTTGCTTTGGTTTTTGGCCTCAATTGTTGTGTGTTGTCGGTTATATTATTGTTTGGTTTGCATTTCTGTGTGGATGGGGCTGGCTATCAACACGGACGAGCGCGATTCTTGGTGTGGAGCATGGACTTGCGAATATTGTTGGTTGACGTCGGTTCCGTGTCATTTCTTGATATCCGGCTTGGGGAAGTAGTGCTAGTCGTTTGGTGAGAGTCTTGGGAGTGGTGTGGTGAGAACGTGGGGCGAGTTTTTGATATTAACAAGTGTGCAGAACCTCTACGGTTTTCTTTTCATATCTGGCTGTATTTGGGCCATCTTAATTGGATTTCGAAGAAAAACCATTTAATTTTTAACTTGACCATTCTATCTTACCTTCGTTGTTGATATTTTGGATTTTGGTGTCGAGTTAAAATAACCGCATGCGGGATTTATTTGAAGGAAGCCATTGTTAATTAGCAGGTGCCATTCCATAACCAAACCGGCCACAGGAGTAGTGCATTCGTATACCCAAAGGTTACAAGTGATTATTTTTGAATATTTAACGACGTGACTTATTTTTTTACACCACGATTAAGTTTTGTTTTAATTTATTAATATAATACATTGTTAAAAACTATTTATTGCATTGGATAATATGCCAAGGCTATACTTTGATTAAAGTAATCTTCTCAATAGTTCTTTGTGTCCAAGTAAAAATGTTTTCTTCATACTTATTTGTAAATATCCTACAATAATGATATTTTAAAAGACAACCATTGTAAAAATATTTTTAAATAAGCTCGATTGTTTTGACAGTGTAAATCTTTGTATAAATGGTAAAAACATGAGTGAGTTAGCGGCCTTGTGTGAACGTTTGATTTAGTGTTATTAATGAGTTGATTTATATACGTTTTTCTTTTTTTTGGTAACTTGGTAAGGTCTGTTACTCTTACTTTTGTTTTGGTTGTTTTATAAAGTTGTAAATTTTAAATTTTTGGTTTGTTTTAGCAAGAAAATTTACCATAGCTGTTAGTGTTGACTATATTTGTTATAAGTTTATTAAGTATGCAAAAATATTGATCAAAAGAGTAACGAATGAAACTGAGAAGATGATATGGGATGTACAAGCAGGATTTAGAAGAGGAAGGAGATGTATGGATCAGGTCTTTTCCTTACGAGGTATAGTCGAAAAATTCTTGTCTAGAAGTCAGAAGGTCTATTGCGCTTTTATAGACTTGGAAAAGGCCTATGACAGAGTAGAGAGGAGTGAATTGTGGTCCACATTGTCTATGTATGGGTTGAGTGGTATTTTAATACGAGCACTGAAATCACTTTACAAGGATTCCACTGCTTGTGTCAGGATAAACGGAGCTTGCACGGACTGGTTTAACATCGAAAAAGGTGTGAGACAGGGATGTGTGGCTTCGCCATGGCTGTTTAACTTATACATAGACAATTGTTTAAAAGATCTGAAAGAGAGTGCGTATGGATTAAAAATGAATGATTTGATCGTCAAATGCCTTCTTTACGCCGATGATCAAGTCATATTAGCGTTATCTGAAGAGGAGTTGCAGGCGATGGTTAATGTTATGCATGATTCCCTGAAAATCAAAGGGATGAAAATAAATGTGAGCAAAATGAAAGTAATGGTTTTTGAAAGAAAAGAAAGCATGACAAACTGTGGGGTTTCGATTGATGGAGAAAGAGTGGAACAAGTTAATGAATTTGTGTACTTGGGTTCAAAATTTACTAGAGATGGAAAGTATGACAGTGACATTGAGCGAAGGGTGTTGGCAGGAAAACAAATGAATGGGGCACTGCAAAGCTTTATGAATAGCCAGAAAGTGTCAAAAAAGGCACGTCTGGCGGTGCATAGAGGTGTGTTGGTTCCTACACTTATGTATGGTAGTGAATGTTGGGTTTGGCAGAAGAAGCATGAAAATAGGATTAATGCTGCGGAGATGAGTAGTCTGAGAAGTATAGCCGGAGTGACTCGGTTGGATAAAGTTAAGAATAGTGAGATGAGAAAACGCTGTGGTGTAAAAGAAGATGTGGTCACAAAGATAGATAAAGGAATGCTTAGATGGTTTGGACACGTAGAAAGGATGGATGAAGGAAGATTGACGAAACAAATTTATAAGGCGAGTGTGAATGGGCAAATCGGTAGAGGTCGACCTCGGAGAACATATCTCGATCAGATCAACATTGTTTTGAAGAAAGGCCAGGTCAAAAGTACCAACAACCGAAGAGCATGTATAAGAGCACTGATGAAAGTAGAGGAAGCAAAAGATGTGTGTACGAACCGTAGCAAGTGGAAGGAAGTGGGCTCTGCCTACCCCTATGGGAAAAAGGCGTGACTTTATGTATGTATGTATAAGTTTTTTATTGAACTGTGTACTTTGATTTATTGTTGGCTGTTAATTTTGACTATATTTGTTATGAGTTTATTATTGAACTGTGTACTTTGATTTATTGTTAGCTGTTAATTTTGACTATATTTGTTGTAATTTTATTATTGAGCTGTGTACTTTGATTTATTGTAGAAGTAAAGTATCCAATATATTTTAGCTATAATTACATTTATTTAGTTCACCATAATCTCAGTTGTTTATCGTGTGGCTCTGCTAGTGCCTATAAGACCTAGGGGTTTCCGGCTTGAACCGTCTAAGTCGGTGGCGCAGCTCACTTTTATTTTTATTTTTTTCTTCTACCCTCTACGGCTGAGCTCGGGCATAATTTGCCAGTAGAGAGACCGCTGGCAGAGTACTCTATAGAGAACGAAAAAGACGTGGCAAAGTATACAAACTCATTTACTTGTTTTACTCTTTCTCCCTTTATCAGAACTTCACAGTTTGTTATGCTTTATTCTCTTTTAAAAACCAATACTTTTGTTTGCTTGCATTTATTTTCATCCTACTTATTTTCAGGGCATCAGGCGTAACATTAACCATCGCCTGCAACTCCTCTTCAGATGACACTAATATAACTTGATGATTGATGATGGTGATGACCCCGTAATGAATTACATGATTCATACATCTCTTTCCTCTTCTTAATCCTGCTTGCACATGTCATATCATCTTCTGAGTTTCATTCGTCACTCTTTTAATCAATACCTTTGCTTACAGTTTGCCGACTATGCTGAGTAAACTAATATTAGAAATTATTAGGTACTTAATCAGTGCTATAGGACAGATGAATATTTTAAATGCATAAAAAGCAGATTATTTGAACTGATGTGTGAGTGCTCGCATTGACATGGTGAAGAAATGATCAGTCATCATTGATTTTCTTAGCTTATTTCTCCGAAGACTTTTGGCAAACAAATGGTTGTGTACCATTTGGAACTGAACGTTCTAGAAGTCTATCTGTTTTCGAAAATCTACAAGGTGTACACACAGAACTCATAGAACTAGAAGGCTAATATAAGTGGAAGGAATTGATTTGATTTATCACCACATGTATAGGTGAGACACACGTTATCATGCGCATATCATCAACAACATTGCCAGCTTATGTAGTTGTACGAGAATCTAATTTAATGGCATTATGATGTATATTATATTAAATTCCCATAAAAGAGCCGAAACTCATTAATTATCGATTACTTAGGATCATAAAGTTCTTCACACAAGTATTCAGAAGTGTATATGCAAGATAAGTGTAGCATATAACAACTGATGGAATCATAATAAGCATTTTGATTTCCTACAATCTCATTTGGCAACGCTGTTAACATCAGCTCCTGTCATTTAGTCCGACGACATTTTTCTTCAGAGTCGATCTTGCGTCTTTTGTTGTTGATTTGTGTTCTTGTTTCTTCACGTGTTATAATCGGTGTTTTTTAATTTCGTCCTTTTTACTCATTCAAAGTAAAGCACCTTCATTTAAAAAAAGAAAAAAATACATTGAAAATATTTCATTGCCCTGCAGCACACTTTGAATAAAAGAGATTTACAGTGTAATAACTGATAAAAATTTTTAAAAAATCAAGTGCAATCAGATAAAAAATTATTTGAATGATGAGACCAGCAGGATGTCAATAAAAAAATTATGAAAAATCAACTTCATTATTATACCTCTGATATTCCAAATCTGAATAGTATATTAGAAACAATGAAATATTTTCAATGTTTTTTATATGTTCACAATACCCGCTATATAAAATATTCTTTTAAATCGGTGTTTCTTCCGGGTTTCAGTTGGACTATTAAATTACATTCCAAGTACATCCATCTTTAGAAATTACTCGCGGTAAAAGTCAGTATATTTCAGTAAATAGAGGCCATACATTTCACTAAAACCCCCCCTTTCATGGCAGCGGTTTTACTGCGCATGCTTATGTGTGTACCATGCGGTAAAGTAAGGTAGCAAAGTGGTATTGGCCTTTTAGTTCATTGAGTTCTGTGGGTGCACACAAAGCAAGAACAAGAACTGCGACTAAACTATCGCAAGTAGGTACATGTTCATGCCTGTTTGTGTGAGTCGGAGCAAAAATAGAATATATTGCAACTATTTATTCGCTATGATTGTTTTTTCGCAAGTTTGTGCACTTGGGTTTAAAACAATGAGTTATTTTGTCACGTGCCTATTTTTTCCCATCTACCGTTTAATTATTAATTGTGCCTCTGATAGTCTGGTGCTCGTAAATAGTTTTGCATACCGTATTTTGTTCGTTGTGTTGCATACTAGTAGGGAATGGATTTAATTATTAATGGCTGTGACGTGTTTGTTAATTGGAGTGGGAGTCTTTGTATTAGATTTCGTCTTGATTTTTGGCCTCGATGGTCGTGTGTTGTCAGCTATATTATCGTTTGGTTTGCTTCTCTGTGTGGATGGGCTGGCTATCAACACGGACGAGCACGATTATGAGTTAGGGACATAGATTTGCAAAGGTTGGCTGACGTGGGTCCCGTGTCATTTTTCTGATATCCGGCCTGGGAGTGAGGAGTGTTCATTATTCGCTTGGTGTCAGTTGTGGAGGTCGGGTGAGAGTTTTTGGAACGATTTGATATTAACACGTGAGCAGAACTTCTACGGTTCTTTCTTTCATATCTGGCTGTATTTGGGCCATCTTAATTGGATTTTGAAGAAGAACCATTTAATTTTTAACTTAACCATTCTGTCGTGCCTTCGTGGTGGATATTTTGGTTATTGGGGTCGAGTTAAAACGACCGCGTGCGGGATTTGATGGAGTGAAGCCATTGTTAAGTACCAGGTGCAGTTCCATAATTAATCCGGCCAGGAGTAGGCCACAGGATTCGTGAATTCGTATACCCACAGGTTACTAGTGATTTATTTTAGAATATTTAAACGACGTGATTTGTTTTCGACACCGCGATTAAGTCTTGTTTTAATTTATTAATATGGTACACTGTTGAAAACTTTTTATTACATTGGATAATATGCCGAATCTGAACTTTGTTTAAAGTAATATTCTCAATAGTTCTTTGTGTCCAAGTAAAAACGTTTATTCATACTTATTTGTAAATATCCTACAATATTGCTATTTTGAAGGACAGCCATCGTAAAAAGAATTATTTTTGAAATAAGCTCGAGTGTTTTAACAGTGTAAATCTTTAAAAATACTACTTGGTGTTTCTGTTCTTGGATCATCGATGTAACAGTGGCGTCTTAATAAAGTTTTCAATTGGTTACATAGTATTGAGTTTAATTTTATCAACTTATCAGTTATTATGTGCTTGATCTAAGTGTTTTCAATAGATTAAAAGTAACAAATCATTTTTCGTTAAATTTGTACCCGCTCCAAGTTGAATCTGAATTTATATATTACTGAATATAATTTATGTGGTTATTGTGAGGGTTTTAAATTATTATTCATGTTGCAAGTCCATTTAGTTTGTATTTCTTTTTTTTGTGTTAATCTTTTGCTATCAGGAATTCTATATAAAACCAATTATTTTTGAAATATTAAATAGTGTGAACATTTCTTTTTTTTTGTTGTTTTTAATTCTCTTTTGTACCTCCTTAGGTTTTTATTATTGTCTGAAAGATTGTTATAATTAATTTAAATATTATTTTAAGAAAAGTGAATTAAATTCGTTTAATCCACTTTACGAAAATACAGAATTTATTGTAAAAAAAAATCAGAACATCATTTTTACTTAATTAATATATTGCAGTAATTGTAAATATAGTTTTATTTATCTAGTTCACCATAATTGTTTGTTGTTTATCGTATGGCTCTGCTAGTGCCTACAAGACCTAGGGGTTTCCGACTTTTACCGTCTAAGTCGGTGGCGCGGCTCACTTTTATATTTTTTTCTTCTACCCTCTACGGCTGAGCTCGGGCATAATTTGCCAGTAGAGAGACCACTAGCAGAGTACTCTTTAGAGAACTAAAAAAAAAGACGTGGCAATTTTTATGACTGAAAATCTCGCGACTAGGAATCGTTAGTGGAAGCTGAGCCTTAAGATGTACATGAATAAAAAAAAATCTAAATTTTGTCTAACAATATTTGTTTTGCCTTTTAACCTACGAATTTTTATCTTTTGTGCTAAGAAAACGACAAATAAAATAAAAAAAGTAGGGTTATTATACACTTTCACGGTCACCTGGTTTTGGGTTAGAAAAATCGAAAAATCAACCTTTTTAAATTTTTTTGTTTTTGCGGCGGATTTATGGAAAAAAATTACTACTTCTCACCAAAGAATCCTGTCCCCCACATTATTTCTTTTACACATCAACGACCTCTTGAAAACCACCACGAATCCCATTTACAGTTTCACAGACGATAGCACACTTGTCTCAACTTTCACATCCTATCGATCACTTTCGGTAAATGATACAAATGGACTTAGGCATGAACAGGTTGATTCCATCAATAGAGATCTTGAAGCAATCGTCGAGTGGGGAACCAACAATCTTGTTCAGTTCAACGCCCAAAAAACACAAAGTGCCACGTTTTCCAAGAAAGTGAATTCCTCAAATTATCCCATCACAATGTCCGGAAATACCCTTGAACCAAGTCCCTCCATCTCGATTTTGGGAGTCACGGTGTCCAATAATATGTTTTGGCATGACCATGTTGCTAACATCGCAAAGTCGGCAAGCCAGAGGCTAGGTTTTCTGTGGAATGCTAGAAAGTTTTTTACTCCTGATCAACTGTTGACGACGTACAAGGCTCAAATCCGACCTCTACTGGAGTATTGCTCGCACATTTGGGGTTCAGCACCAAGGCATTCTCTTCGTCTTCTAGATTCCATTCAGAAAAGAGCCATTCGTTTGATAAACAGCTCAACTCTCACAGATACCCTTCACCCTCTAGAACATAGAAGAAGAGTTGCAGACCAGTCATTGCTCTACAGATATTTCCATGGCAGATTCTCCAGAGAAATAAAAACTCTTGTACCACCATTGGCCACATTCGGCCGAAGAACTCGGCACGCTAATCAGTCTCACCCATTTACTCTCAAGATTGACACTACAAGGACCAATCTTCATCAAGAATCCTTCTTTTACAGGGCTGCTACGGAATGGAATAAGCTTCCAAAATCAGTTTTTCCAGAGAACTATGACCTGCAACTTTTTAAAATGCGTGTCCACAATCATTTCCTTTCTATAATCCCTTCCCCTTCTAATAGTCCGCGGCCCACACGATAGGTCTACCCTTATTGCGACTATTTTCATAAAAAAAAAACGTTTTAAAAAAGACCCAAAAACACCACAAAAAGAACTTGATTTTCATAAATCCGCCTCAAAAACAAGTTATTTGAAAAACAAACTAAAAAGGTTGATTTTTCGATTTTTCATGCCCAAAAAACCAAGTTACAGTGAAAGTGTATAATTATCAAAAGTAGCTACTAAGAAACAAAAACATTGATCTACGTATATTCACATTGAAAGCATTTAAAGAGGTTATTAATTACAATTCGACTAATTTTTAGGTTATGTCAAATGTTTATAATTTACTTGTTTAATAAAAAAATTAGGAAACAGTTTTGAATTAGTTTTCTCTGTGTAGAAGGTGTTAGTACTAAGAAAGTGCTTTTTTAAGGTTAGTTTTGGTCCGTACGAAGTGATAAGCATCTTCACGTCTTTAGTGTTGCGGGATCATCTGTGAAACGTGAAAAGTTCAAATGATATAAAAAGTCCGTATTTATACTCGTGGGAGAGAGAGATCTGGAGGATTTATACCGTGCATTTTGATTATTTGAATACTGCGCGCTTATGTAAATCGAATGAGTTCTCATGGGGTTACGGACATGACACGTCGAAAAAAATAATGTAAAAGGATGTAACCAGCGCAAAAAAGTAACAAGGAAACGTGAAAAATAAGTACCATAAATTATTTCATTGCAAATTTATTGACGTTGTATGTTATAACTACTAAAATTATGTTAATAAATAATCTGATATTTTGGGTTTATACTAATAACATTAAAATTGAAAGAAAGCTATTTTTTTTTCATATCGTAGAAAATTTTGCAGTTTTCGACATTTATATTAATATCACTTTAAATTTCGGTAAATAACTACTTTTCTGGTAATTTTTTTTCTTTTAATTGTATTCTAAAAAATGTAATAATATATAAATATCGGCATATATTTTCACACTTAACTTATCATACTTTTTATACCTACTGGATAAGAAAGATATAATTTAATTTAAATCTAGTACATATAATAATAATGCTAATACCCACAAGTTTTGGGGTTTGTTCAGTGCCGAAATTGGAGGTCTGGATGCCTCGAGGCAACAAAGAAGTGGAGGAAGGCCACCTGGCACTAAATTATTTTCCAAATAAAATGAACAATTTTTTTTAGTCCAGTTTTTCAATAAATAATTTATTGTGAAACCAAGTAGATTCTTTTAGCATTTAAAAAACATATAGAAATATAAACGAAAACAAGTATTATCCGAGGCTGCGGGCAAGTACCGCCCCACTCAACATTGAGCCAATGGGATATTCGCTCAAGATGGGTAGTGCAAGTGCTTATCAGGACCATTTGAGAATTTGATATTCTACTGATTGCTTGATTGGAGTAAGCAAATATAGATGAATAATTTCTGTTAATATTTAAAAAATATATAATCATGTTTGTACAAAGTACTTTAGGTAATGGTAAACCAGTGAAAAAATAAATCAAAGGATAAGTTGTTGAGGTACTATTGTTCACTAGTCGAAAAGATTTTTAAAGTCTCTAGTGTGGAGGCCCCCCTTTTGAGAAGGCTCTGGGGCTGTAGCCCGAATGCCCTCCCCTAAATCCGGCCCTGGGTTTGTTTGTTATTGGTAAGAGGATGTTTTTCATAATACATTATCTGAAAATGACTATTCGCGTTTCTAATTTCTTTTTAGGGAGCTGTAAGATGTTAACAAATATGGAATACTGCAAGTACTGCGAGTGGGGAACCAACAATCTTGTTCAGTTCAACGCCCAGAAAACACAAAGCACCACGTTTTCCAAGAAAGTAGAAATACCCTTGAATTAAGTCCCTCCATCTCGATTTTGGGAGTCACGGTGTCCAATAATATGTCTTGGCATGACCATGTTGCTAACATCGCAAAGTCGGCAAGCCAGAGGCTAGGTTTTCTGTGAAAAGCTAGAAATTTTTTTACTCCTGATCAACTGTTGACGACGTAAAAGGCTCAAATCCGACCTCTACTGGAGTATTGCTCGCACATTTGGGGTTCAGCACCAAGGCATTCTCTTCGTCTTCTAGATTCCATTCAGAAAAGAGCCATTCGCTTGATAAACAGCTCAACTCTCACAGATACCTTTCACCCCCTAGAACATAGAAGAAGAGTTGCAGAACAGTCATTGCTCTACAGATATTTCCATGGCAAATGCTCCAGAGAAATAAAAACTGCTGGTTCGATGGGAATATTTTCAAGTATTCTTTGGCTGATTCTGTTAAGAAGCACCCTTTTCAGTAGCTTATAGATTATACTAAGTAGCGCGATGGGGCGGTAATTTTCTTGTGTGTCGTTGGGGCATACTAGGTTTCAAAATTGCAATGATCTTGGCTCGTTTAAGTGAGGGAGGAATGTTTTCCGAGTAAAAATTTTTGTTAAAAATTTTGCAAGCCACTGTTTCGTGTAGGCACCGCAGTATATTAGGAATTCGGGATGAATACCATCAAAATCTGGCGCTTTTCCTTTTATTTCTTTCGGGGCCTTTGTTATTTCACCAATACGTATGTCAGTTGAATACTCGGAGTCAAATTCGCATGTTCTCTTTGGAGCTTTTTATTTCTTTTTCACTCTAGTTGTGTGTGTTTTGTCACGAGGTGCTTTAGATGTAGACACTATGCGGGCTGCAACATTGATGGGAGATACTTTATCTTCTCTATGTTTGGGTGGATCGGCACCTCCTAGTGGACCAGGCCTGTGTGCAGTAGCTCGACGGCTATCTTCACTTTCAAGGAATTCTTCGTACAGTTCATCGCATTTCTCAGTCCAGCCTGGTATAATTTCTTTTAATATCCCCTTGGAATTGCTGCTTTTGCAGAGCCTATTACCGCTCCCACAAATCTCTCGTAGTTTTAAGTGGTTGGAGGGACCCAGCTTAATGTGTTGACTAGCTGTTTAGAGACATGTCGGTATTTTAGATTGTCAGGATTTTTACAGTCGGGATTTTGGCATTCGAGATTTATACAAATTCCTTAGATTTGATTTTTTTAAAATTTTTATATTTTTCTTATTTTCGTGTGAATACATAATTTCAACACTATTATTGGACTACTTACTATATAATGGCTGAATTTGTTAATAACTAGTCAAACATAAGAAAATCTACCAAAAGTTTTAAAAACAATTTAATCGTTTTAAAATTAAGGGAGTTAGAAATTTGTTATGAGTAAAAATAAAATAAAAAGTTATTTACTTTTTTCGTTTTTGGCGTTTAAAATGCAGTGGGCGTTAAATAACAGAAACATTTAGCTTTTAAAAGCGGGCAATAATTCAAACAAATTAAAAAATTGCCAACAACCACGAAACGGAATCACGTAGTATGCGACACGCCGTAAAACATTTCAAAAAAGGCCTTAAAACACTTGAAATTGTGCATTACGAATTCATTCGTTCTCTCTTTCTCTCATTCTTTCTTTGGTTACGTACCTAATAATTTATGTCTTTCGGTCTTTCCGTATGAGAGTTGGTGTGTATTTGTATGTGCAGACGAGACCAAAATGCGAAATTATTCAAATAAATGTTTGTGGACACGGCTCTGCGTTTCGCATTATTATGAATTGTGGGTGCACTACTGACCTCTCCTCCTTTCAGATTAGTCATTGCTTACCATTCCGAATACGCAATTGTAACAATTAACGATGCTGAAAACGACGTCAGTGAATAGTAAACATATTTTCACATAAAAACTATACTGTTTTAATAATTTTTTCGAAAATCGCTAGGAAATTTTGACATTCGAGAAAAAAAATTTTAAAGAAAAAGTCAAGATTACCTAACTGTTATGAGATTTACTTATTCATGCTCTAGTGTTTAGGAAAATTTGATCGTATTGTATATTTTGTTGTCATAGGGTGCCACGTCTTGTTCGTTCTCTATAGAGTACTCTGCCAGCGGTCTCTCTACTGGCAAATTATGCTCGAGCTCAGCCGTAGAGGGTAGAAGAAAAAAACAATATAAAAGTGAGCCGCGCCACCGACTTAGACGGTTCAAGCAGGAAACTCCTAGGTCTTATAGGCACTAGCAGAGCCACACACAGATAAACAACTAAGATTATGGTGAACCAAATAAATGAAATTATAGCTAAAATATATTGGATACTTTACTCCTACAATAAATCAAAGTACACAGTTCAATAATAAAATTATAACCAATATAGTCAAAATTAACAGCTAACAATAAATCAAAGTACACAGTTCAATAATAAACTCATAACAAATATAGTCAAAATTAACAGCCAACAATAAATCAAAGTACACAGTTCAATAATAAACTCATAACAAATATAGTCAAAATTAACAGCCAACAATAAATCAAAGTACACAGTTCAATAATTAACTCATGTTTTTACCATTTACATAAAGATTTACAGTGTTAAAACAATCGAGTTTATTTAAAAATATCTTTTTACAATGGCTGTCCTTCAAAATATCAATATTGTAGGATATTTACAAATAAGTATGAAGAAAACATTTTTACTTGGACACAAAGATCTATTGAGAAGATTACTTTAATCAAAGTTCAGCCTTGGCATTTTATCCAATGCAACAAATAGTTTCCAACAATGTACTATATTAATAAATTAAAACAAAACTTAATCGTGGTGTCAAAAATAAGTCACGTCGTTAAATATTTAAAAATAATCACTTGTAACCTTTGGGTATACGAATGCACTACTCCTGTGGCTGGTTTGGTTATGGAACGGCACCTGCTAATTAACAATGGCTTCCCTCAAATAAATCCCGCATGCGGTTATTTTAACTCGACACCAAAATCCAAAATATCAACAACGAAGGTAAGATAGAATGGTCAAGTTAAAAATTAAATGGTTTTTCTTCAAAATCCAATTAAGATGGCCCAAATACAGCCAGATATGAAAGAAAACCGTAGAGGCTCCGCACACTTGTTAATATCACACCGTCCCAAAAATTCTCACCACACCACTCCCAAGACTGCCGAAACGACTGACTACTTCCCCAAGCCGGATATCAAGAAATGACACGGAACCGACGTCAACCAACAATATTCGCAAGTCCATGCTTCACACCAAGAATCGCGCTCGTCCGTGTTGATGACCAGCCCCATCCACACAGAAATGCAAACCAAACAATAATATAACCGACAACACACAACAATCGAGGCCAAAAACCAAAGCAAAATCTAATAACGAAAACCCCCACTCAATCTCCTGCGATTAACAAAAATGCCACAGCCATTAACAATCGAATCCTATCACAACAAGGTATGCAACACTATTTACAACGAATGATATATTTAAGTTACAACAAAATACGGTACGCGACACTATTTACGAGTACCTGAGGAATACAAAACTATCAGAGACACAATTATAATGGAACTGTAGAATGGAAAAAAAGGCACGTTACAAGGGATAGAATAAATAAAGAAATTGAGTGGTTTTCTGACTGAAAAAGTTGTCAAAATTCAATAAATACAACAAAAACCAGCGAAATAACTCTTGGAAGACATCCAAGAGTGTATATTGCAGACGCAATATTGGTCCTTCGAGCGGATTTGCAATTTAAGTAAAAAAAATCTGAAGAATTTGATCCACCAAGAACACCAACGACAAGATCCAGTACCAGACAAGCAAAAGCCGTGGATGAATCAAACCAAAGTAGTCAAAGGTTAGAGTTTAATGAAAAAGTCGATCTGACAAATAGACAAGAGTTGACAGTAGCGAGTACCAGTAAATATGTTACTCTTGCTAAAAGCCATACGTCCGACAAAAAATACGTAATGGAATCGAAATATACGAAATCCAAATCGACGAAATCCAGGAAGTCATTAGCCAGTATCATAGAGAGGAAGAAATTGGAAATCGAGCTGGAAGCGGAAGAGAAGATTGCTGAAATCAAGGAGAAACTTATCCTGAAAAAACTGGAATTAGAAAAAATGAAAATGAAGGAGAAAAGTCTTGGGAATATTGGGTCTGATAGTACTGATTCAGTAAAGAGTGATGTGACGAACAAAACTGCAGACAAAGAAGCAATGGTCAATGACTGGATAAAAACTGTTACTCCGGAGAAATTCGAATATATGCCATCACCAGATCATAGAGTGTGTTCAAGAAGATTAACATTCGGAAGGAATTTGCCATTTTTCGAAGTTAATCCTGCGGAATGGTTGGTATTTATGAACGAGTATCGCGAGACAGCGAATTTGTGCAATTATTCGGACAGTTAAAATCTCATAAGACAGAGAAAGTGTCTCAAAGATCAGAGAAGCTGTCAAGATGCATTTGATATCCTGCAAAAATGTTCCTGAGATAATGGAGACGTTGAAAAATTTATATGGTAGACCAGAGTTCATTATCAAATATGTGATAGCCCAAGTCAGAGTGATTCCTGCACCCAAGGATTACAAGCCCGAAAGTATAGTCAGGAACGCAAATTCTCTAAATAATTTAGTTGTTGCTATCAAACACTTAGAAAATGATATTTACTTAAGCAATCCTACATTACTTGAAGAATTTGTTTCAAATTTGACAATAAATCTGAAACAGCAGTGGTCACTTCATGCTGTGAAATTGGGAACTGTTACATTATTAGAATTTTCTAGCTGGCTCAAAGATATAGGTAAGGCCGCTAGTTTACTCTATACACCAGAAAGTCGTTTAGACAATAGACAACAAAAAAGATCAGAATATGTTCTAGTTGCCGACGAAAGAAAACGTAGAGAAATTGGGGAAAAATATGTTTTTCTCGAAAATTGCAGATGTTGTTCACAAAAAAAACATCACTTAGACAAATGTTTTAAGTTTCAGGAAATTAATGCAGACATGAGTTTTCGTCACAGATAATAAGCTTTGTATATTATGTCTCAAGCCTAATCATCGAATGAATCAATGATTCGTCAAGAAAATATGTTGGGTGAATGGTTGTCAGCTGAAACATAGTCGATTGCTGCACAAAGATTCTTTACTACAGGTGAGAAACGAGGGTCATAGAAAATGTACAGGATCGACAAGTAAGTGAGAATAAACTTCAACAATAAACCAATTTTCATCAGGTGAAAAATTCTTCTATAAATTTGAGAACAATACCTGTTATACTGAGAGGTCCTCATGGTGAAATTGAAATTTTTGCTTTGCTTGACGAGGGATCAACAGTAACTCTTTTGGACAATAGAATCGCTGAAAAAATCGGTTTACAGAGCACTGTTGAACCATTTTGTATGCAATGGACCAACAATCAAATTCAGACTGACGAAAATTCTAAAAGGATACTCTTGAAAATAAAGGGAAATTTTATAAATTCAAAATCTTATGATTTAAAAGATGTAAGAACTGTCAAATGCTTGAAACTTCCACGACAGTCTTTAGATATGAATATAGTTCGGTGTAAATGGCCTTATTTGAAAAATATACCAATAAAATCATTTTTCGATGTATCACCCAAGTTATTAATTGGTACCGACAATTACGATCTGACAATGCCGCGGAATTACATAGAGGGATCAAGGTATGGACCTAAAGCTACACAAACAAAATTAGGATGGGTTATAAATGAATCATTGATTAAAGGCAGGATTAAAGAAATATATAATTTTCATATTTGTGAAAGAAATTTCGACGATGACTCACTTCACTCTCTCGTTGAAGACTCTTTTAAACTAGACGAATCGGGAATTCGACATGGTAAAACGAATACAAGTGAAGACAACTATGTACTACAAATAATTAAAAAGTTGACAGAAAGACGTGGAACACGATTTGAGACGGGTCTGTTAAAAAATCCTGATATCATTGTACCAGAGAGCAAAAGTATGGCACTAGCGAGATTGAAGTGTCAAGAAAGAAAAATGAACAAAAATAAGGATTTTGGTGTAGCTTATTGTAAAAAATTTGAAGAATATGTTTAAAAAGGATATTTGCGACAATTGACGACTGAACAAGCTTCCCAGAAAACGAACAGGACATGGTATTTACCTCACTTTGCCGTCTTCTATCCTAACAAACCTGGAAAATTAAGACTTGTGTTTGATGCGGCAGCAAAATCACACGGTCTTAGTTTGAACGACATGCTTCTTCAAGGACCTGACCTCTTGACACCGTTGCTAAAGGTATTATGGACATTTCGACAACGCAAAGTTGCCTTTTGCGGAGACATCCGTGAAATGTTCCACCAAGTCCTTATAAAAGAAGAAAATAGGACATCTCAAAGGATACTGTGGACAGAAAATGACAAAAGTATAGAGCCAAATATACTAGAAATGACTGTGATGACTTTTGGAGCAAATTGTTCACCATGTTTGGCTCAATATGTGAAGAATCGGAATGCCTGTGATTTTGATAGGGAATATCCAGCAGCGTGCAATGCCATTCTAAATAAGCATTACGTGGATGATTATTTCGATAGTTGCGACAGTGAAAAAGAAGCCTCAGAACTGATTCAACAGGTTATCGAAGTTCATAGGAAGGGAGGATTCGAAATTTGTAATTGTCTATCCAACTCCAACAGTGATGTCAAAACTCTTGAATGATCTTGTTTTGAAAAAATTGATGACATTTTCTTCTACCAATTCAGAGCTTCCAATTGAACGCGTACTAGGTATACTATGGGATGCAGAAAATGACACATTCATTTTTAGACTATTCTAACAAAATTTTAAAAATGATCACAAAATGACGAAATTCCAACAAAAAGACAGGTTCTCAAATTGATAATGACCATTTTTGATCCCCTGGGTTTCCTCAATAATTTTATCATAGGAAGGAGGATTCTCTTACAAGAAATTTGGCGATATAAAATTGGATGGGACGATAAAATCCCTCTGAATATTCATAAAAAGTGGAAAATATGGTTAGACAACTTAAAGAATATTTCTGATTTCACAATACCCAGATGCGATTCAAATATAAGTCAAGCAAAATCGATCCAACTCCATACGTTTTGTGACGCCAGTAAAAAGGCCTATGCCACGGTTATATATCTAAGAATTGAAAGTAATTCTGGTATAGATGTTTCCTTTGTTGCTTCCAAATGTCGAGTGTCGCCTTTAAAAACTTTAACTATTCCTAGGTTGGAATTGCAGGCAGCAGTGGATGGAAGTAAACTGGTAAGGTACGTTGAAGATTTTTCGGAGATAAAAATTGACGAAATCTTCTTTTGGACGGACTCTATCATTGTTTTGAGCTGGATAAAAGCCGATGCGGGGAAATACGAACAATTTGTTTCAAATAGAATTCAGATAATCCTTGAAAATTCAGACTGTTCTTCATGGCGATGGATTTCTACCAAAATCAATGTAGCCAACGAAGCCACGAGAGTTGAGAGGTTCCTGATACTAGAAGTAGATGGTTGAGTCCAGAGTCCAGAGTCCAGAGTTTCTTTACAAGGAAAAATCATATTGGCCAGAAAACAAAAAATATTTTCCAAAATGTGAAGAAAGAATACATTGGTGTAGCAATCGAAATTTCTCTAGATTTTCCGTTACCAAAAATTGAAGGATTTTCTTCATACGTAAGACTTGTTAGAGCAACAGCATGGGTTCTGCGTTTCATCGGAAGATATCAAAAGAAATATGATGTTCAGATGGGGGAGCTAACCGTTGATGAAATCAATGAATTTAAGAAGTTATGGTGGAAGAATGTTCAAGAGGTATGTTTTGCAGGAGAGATTCATGAAATTAAAAAGGAAAAGTATGTTAAAGATGACAAAATGAAAAAACTCTGCCCATACTTAGATAAAGATGGTGTTTTAAGAGGGAAAGGAAGAATTTCAGAAGATATTGAAGTTTTTGAAAAGAATCCTGTAATACTGGATTCCAAACACAGATTTTTAATTTTGCTGGTTGAATTCTACCATAGAAAATTCAATCACCAAGGACGCTTTACGATCATGAATGAAGTTAGCCAAAATAAATGGATATTCGGGTTAAGCAATTTGGTAAAAAAAGTATGGCGAGAATGTCAAAAGTGTGAGATATATAAAAGTATTCCTATAGTTCCAGTGATGGGAAATTTGCCAAAAGAAAGAATCACTCCATTTGTACGTCCATTCACATTTTGTGGGATTAATTATTTTGGCCCATATCAAGTTAAAATTGGTAGAAGAAGAGAAAAAAGATATGGTATAATTTTCACATGTCTCACTGTTCGCGCTTTACATCTAGAGTTATCAAACTCTCTAACTACTGACTCAACTGTTATGGCAATACAGAGGATGACAGCTAGAAGAGGCTACCCTACAGAAATATTTAGTGATAACGGTACAAACCTGCGAGGAGCTGACAATGAACTGAAAATGGAAATGAAAAATTTCGATTAAGACGAATTTGTGTCGAAACTCTGTTTGAAGGGTATTAAATGGAATTTAACCCCCCAACAGCGTCACATATGGAAGGCATATGGGAACGTCTCATCAGGTCAGTAAAGACCACTCTGAGGACTAACCTGAAAGAGCAGGCTCCAAGTGAAGAAGTTCTTTACACCCTATTCGTCGAAGTAGAAAATATCCTGAATCACCGACCATTGACTGAAATATCATTAGACCATGAAGATGACGAAGCTTTAGCTCCACATAGCTTTTTGCTGGGACCTAAGTATGAATCAGACCCAAATATTCTTAGCATTGGACCGACTAATGGAAATTTTCTAAAAAAACAATGGAGAATATCCCAAGATTTGACAAATAAGTTCTGGCGGAAATGGATTCGAGAAATGATATTTCCTTACAGTTGTTAGTGTTTTTTATAAATGATTGAAAACACGTTGTTTATAAGGAATTAGTCTATATTTTGAGAAGCTCAATGCATTGCAGAATACATTTTAAAATTAGTTTGTTATTTTTACAGTTATTTGACAGTTAGAACAATTATTAAAAATTGTAAGAACATTATTAGAACTATAAGAAACATTTTGGACAACATGCGAGGTAGAAGAGTTATTTTGTTGAATATTTTGTGCTGTGAAAATTTTATTTGTCACCTCAACCTTATTGTTAAGAGATTCTTCGATATATCCTTCAGCAACGTTTGATGATTTCCATCCGCCATGCTTCTTTAAACTAGTTGGTGTGGTCGTAGGTGGTAGATGGTTTACTCTCCATCGCCCAGTAAAACACCACCGCTCTGATTATAGGTGACGTTAAATGACTAGTTATGTTTCGGCACTTGTTCATAGTTTCCGGTTCGTCGGGTGAAATGTCTTCTGGTTTATATTCGAATGGAAGCATCCAGGCATCAATCAGGACTCTTTGGGGCTGAGGATACAGCATTGAAACAGTTCCGTATGCTGGCCGCCAAGTAGTACAGTGGCCCCAACCCATTGGCAACGATCTGGGAGAACTTTTTTTATTAAAAATAGTTGCAAAAAGGGTAGACCTATCGTGTGACCGCGCACTGCGACCATTAGTAGGGGGAGGGATTATGGAAAGGAGATGATTGTGAACCTGCTTTTTAGAAAGTTGCAGGTCACAGTTCTCTGGAAAAACTAATTTTGAAAGCTTGTTCCATTCTGTAGCAGCCCTGTAAAAAAAGAATAATTGATGGAGATGGGTCCTTGTAGTGTCAATCTTGAGAGTAAATGGGTGAGACTGATCAGCGTGCCGAGTTCTTCGGCCGAATGTGACCAATGGTGGTACAAGAGTTTTTATTTCTCTGGAGCATCTGCCATGGAAATATCTGTAGAGCAATGACTGGTCTGCAACTCTTCTTCTATGTTCTAGAGGGTGAAGGGTATCTGTGAGAGTTGAGCTGTTTATCAAACAATGGCTCTTTTCTGAATGGAATCTAGAAGACGAAGAGAATGCCTTGGTGCTGAACCCCAAATGTGCGAGCAATACTCCAGTAGAGGTCGGATTTGAGTCTTGTACGTCGTCAACAGTTGATCAGGAGCAAAAAACTTTCTAGCTTTCCACAGAATACCCAGCCTCTGGCCCGCCGACCTTGCGATGTTAGCAACATCGTCATGCCAAGACATATTATTGGACACCGTGACTCCCAAAATTGAGATGGAGGGACTTGGTTCAAGGGTATTTCCGGACATTGTGATGGGATGATTTGAGGAATTCACTTTCTTGGAAAACGTGGCACTTTGTGTTTTTTGGGCGTTGAACTGAACAAGATTGTTGGTTCCCCACTCGACGATTGCTTCAAGATCTCTATTGATGGAATCAACCTGTTCCTGCCTGAGTCTATTTGTATCATTCACCGAAAGTGATCGATAGGATGTAAAAGTTGAGACAAGTGTGCTATCGTCTGCGAAACTGTTAATGGGGTTCGTGGTGGTTTTCAAGAGGTCGTTGATGTGTAAAAGAAATAAGGTGGGGGACAGGATGGAACCCTGGGGGACCCCGGCATTAGTTTTAAACGCATCAGAAGAAATACCGTCAACTGCCACGTGTAAGGAGCGATCTTGCATGAAGCGCAAGAGCCATTGGCGCAGTTTGGTTGGGAGACCGTAAGCAGATAATTTACTTAACAATGCCTGGTGCCAAACGCGGTCAAAGGCTTTAGATATATCCAAGGCTATTGCACGAGATTCACCAAACTAGGGCTAGGGCATATCCTCAATGAGGATCAGAAAACATTACCTGCTAAAACCTGAAGAAGAATCTCCTGAAACTTAAAGAATGGGATGGCTAAGAGAGACGTAACGACGAACTCTGAAGAAGGAGATGCAAAGAGCTAGACAGAACTGGTACAAAGTCAAGAAGCTCGCCGGAGACGGCCCCATGTTCAGCCCAAGTTTTAATTCAATAATGTAAAATTAATAAATTTTTAACAATTTTATAGGCATCTATATTAGTAAACTCTTAATGATCACCCTTTGCTCCCAAACTTATTTTACTTATTTAACGACGTGAATTAAAATAAAAGACAGTCGGTTTGCTTTTTTTAATGGCAGCATAATTCTCATTTTCCCTTTGCAAGTACTACATCGCTACTTAAGGACCAAAGTAAAAAAAAAGTTTAACGTCTGTAGTGGTAAATGTGATATCATCAATGAAAATTTTGTAAAAACCCCGCTGCTCGATTGTCGGTCGGTCTTACAAATTTGAATGGGCTGGCTGCATACAAACAAAAAAAGGACCTGATATCAATGTAAGTAACTCGGTCGGTAAGACGCGCATTGATTTATACGACGAAACTTATATTAGACCTCCTACACTGAAAATACCAGGGCTGGTTTAAGACCTATTAAAATAAACAAGATATAAAAGATTAAGAGGTGGATTAAAAAGCGTCAATAAAAAAATAAAAATATAAAAAGATGAAGGCTAATTTTTTAATTGAAAATAACAAATAATATCACATTTGACAGGTGGATAATGCTGATCAAATGTAAAAGCAAATGACAATACTGACAGCTGATGACAAAGAAGAGCTAATATCAGAATAATAAAAATGAATGACACTTAGTACTAAAAATAATAAAACCGTGCCACATGTGTGTTGATTATTGCTAAATACGTGAATTTAATTTAAACAGGTAAAATATGATATTTAAATATAAAGTGATATAACTGACGACAAACATAATTAGATTCTAATAGGAGTTTTTTTGTAAGTATGCACTCCAACCAGATAAGGTATATTCTACTCCAACCTCAGGTTTTTATTTTTTTTAAGCACAGGATTCGGGCCCATGCCATTCTCTTCTGATTGCATAATTTTTTTTATGGTGCTCCCTCTGAGTCTTTTTGAAACCTTACAGGTCCGATGGAGACAATATCTGAGCCCGTTTTGGCCAGTATATCTACCTCCACCTTTCCTTCTAACACTGAATGTTCTGTGTTCCATACCAGTTTGAATAATATTTAACAACAAATAAAGGATCTGTTGTCAAAAATTATAAACAATGCCAAAAATGCTATCTTATGACAAATGCCAACTGTCGCCGGATGTAATAACATATCCATAGACCTATTATCAGAGGAGAAGAAACTTTTTACTTTTAAACACGATTATACATCCCCACTTTCTGGTCGACTGTATCATTTGGATACGGCAACAATATTGTGACCATAATGCTATCTCTTATTAATATTTCATGAATTACCTAAACAACCTAAATAATACATACATACATATAGTCACGCCTTTTTCCCGTAGGAGTAGGCAGAGACCACTTTCTACGGTTCTTACACACATCTTTTGCTTCCTCTTCTTTCATCAGTGCTCTCATACATGCTCGTCGGTTGTTGGTACTCTTATCCTGGCCTTTCTTCAAAATAATTTTGATCTGATCGAGATACGTTCACCGAGATCGAGCTCTACCGACTTGTCCATTCACACTCGCATTATAAATTTGTTTCGTGAATCTTCCTTCATCCATTCTTTCTACGTGTCAAAACCATCTAAGCATTTCTTTATCTATCTTTGTAACCACAACTTCTTTTACACCACAGTGTTCTCTTATCTCACTATTCTTTACTTTATCCAATCGAGTCACTTCGGCTATACTTCTCAGACTACTTATCTTCGCAGCATTAATCCTATTTTCATGCTTTTTCTGCTAGACCCAACATTCACTACCATACATAAGTGTAAGAACCAACACACCTCTATGCACCACCAGACGTGCCTTTTTGACACTTTCTGGCTGTTCATAAAGCTTTTCAGTGCCCCATTCATCTGTTTTCCTGCCAACACCCTTCGCTCAATGTCACTGTCATAATTTTCATCTCGTTAACTTTGAGCCCAAGTACACAAATTCATTTACTTGTTTCACTCTTTCTTCCCCAATTGAAACTTCACAGTTTGTCATGCTTTTTTTTTCAAAACCATTACTTCCTTTTTGCTTACATTTATTTTCATCCCTTTGATTTTCAGGGCATCATGCATAACATTAACCATCGCCTGAAACTCCTTTTCTGATGCCGCTAATATGATTTGATCATCGGCGTTAAAAAGGCATTTGACGATCAAATCAATCATTTTCAATCCATACGCACTCTCTTTCAAATCTTTCAAACAATCGTCTATGTACAAGTTAAACAGCCATGGCGAAGCCACACATCCCTGTCTCACACCTTTTTCTATGTTAAACCAGTCCGCGCAAGCTCCGTTTATCCTAACACAAGTGGAATCTTTATAAAGGGATTTTAGTGCTCGTATTAAACTACCGCTCACCCCATACATAGACAATGTAGACCACAATTCACTCCTCACCACTCTGTCATAGGCCTTTTCCAAGTCTATAAAAGCGCAATAGACCTGACATCTAGCCAAGAATTTTTCAACTATATCTCGTAATAAAAAGACCTGATCCATACATTTCCTTTCTCTTCTAAATCCTGCCTGCACATCCCATATCATCTTCTCAGTTTCATTCGTTTTAATCAATATCTTTGCATACAGTTTGCCGACTATGCTGAGTAAACTAATACCTTGGTAGTTCTTACAGTCCTGCTGCGAACCTTTTCCTTTGTAAAGCGGCACGATAACTGCCTTGCACCAGTCATCTGGTACGCCACCACTCCTTCAACAAAGGTTAAAAAGGCGGTACAGTAGACTAGCTACTACTTTTTGTCCAGCCTTTAGAATTCCAACTGTTATCCTGTCATACCCAGCAGCTTTACCCAATTTCATACTGTTCAACGCTTCCACAATTTCTGCCGTAGTAATTTCACTTTCATTGCAACTTTCACTCATGTCTCCAAACCCATTTGATGGAATGTTGAACCACTGAACTATTTTATTTCGTTAGATGTGTTGCTTGATAAGCGACAACGCCGCACGGCTTGTATAAATGGTTCCACGTGCAGAGATTCGTGCGTACTACGAAATCTGACAGTTTCGGCTATTATTAGTAGCGCTGTTGCCGAAGGTGTTGCAACGAGATTTTGGAGTAATATCGGTGATTTTTAACTTATTGGTAAAATTTAGTGAAATTTAGTAGAAGAAATGATTCGTCATTCCCAAGTGTGTAAAAAACCGGACTATTTAAGCCCCGGTGTTTATTTTCACAGGTAAGTTGGAACATCTCATTGTTTACTATATTTTCATTCAGTGGTGTAGCGATGACGATTTTAATTTCAAAATAAACAGGTATTATTTTGAGACGTAAAACACGAATCTGAAAACCAAATAAAATCAATACTTTTCGAGATATTTTCAAAACTGTCTACCTTCCTGATCTATTTAAAATTTAAAATACTTTCCATTTTATTTGTACAATTAATATTAATGATAATTATTTAAGTTTTTTTTTATTTCAGACAGTTAGGTAAAATTATTTAAAATTCTTTTTCAGTACTTAAATTTGATAAAATAATTTAGTTTAACGGGTATAAGTAAAACTTTTTGCTACACAATTAGCAACCATTGAGTTTTATAAAAGTAACTTATAACATTACACACAATTGGCTTTGGAAAGATAACTTTAACGTAACATAAAATTATCGCCCAACATTTGGGAAATTAGTAAGTTTTTTAAAGTTACACAAAATTAGCACCCCAGTTTTGTAACTTTAGAAAAACAGTTTAGTTAGGGTAACACAATTGGCGCCCAACTTTTGGGGTTTGGAAAAATACTTTTAGTAGGCTACGACACTTTTATATGATAAAAAACTGAGTATCACCTATTCATAAATATATTCTCATAAAAAACTAAAAATTATCCGATAGAAATATTCTCATTTTCAACAAACAGAAAGTCACTGATTACAAGCGTGGCCATAACTCCACAGTAATGTTTGCGACAAAACAAACAAAGTTTCATGAATGGGATGTTGCGTCTCCTCTGGATAATAGGTCTATGCTTATATCAAATATTCATACCAATGACTGATATAAAAAATAATTTTTACCAAATAATTGACAAATATGTAAAATATGATAACTTATGACAAAGGCAAAAACTAAAGTCAAATTTGACAATTATTACCGAATGTGAAACATGAAAAAAATTGTAACCAACAAATATGACAAACCGACAAATATGACGACTTATATAAACCATTGCCAATAGGGCGACTAATAAAGATGACTACCAATGCCAAAAAATGTAAAGACAATAAATGACAAAAAAAATTTAAATTAAAGCAAAACCTAATAACAAATGACAAATATGATAATTTATGCTAATGAGGACAATCAATGTCAAATAAGGAAATGAATGACATTTATGATCGAATGTAACAACCAAAGACATATATGTCAAACATGACACTTAATAATTTAAATGCGAGACGTGACGATTATTATAAATGTATTGACTGATCTAAAACATAAGAACCTAATGCAAATATCACAAATACCAATTATAATATTTGTTAAAAATTACATTCAATGTTAACAAAAACAAATTCGATTATTTTAGCAGACAAAATTAATTATTCCTTTAATTAACAGTCAACATAAAATAAAATACCTTTATTAACAAATTAACTGAAACCTGTACTGCATAAATCTAAAGGGAGGACTGTACCAGCGGCACTTTTCATCACAACAAAGCAATGAAAAAAGATTAAAAAATTGTGGAAATTAAATGTTATGAATAAAAAATGGGTCTAATAAATATAATGGGTAGAAAGTAAGAATAATTGAGCATGTGAGGCATAAGAGAAGCAAAATTTTTGATTTAAACAATCGAGAAACAGAGACGCGACCAATTTTCGCCATTCGAAAGGCATATACATTTTTCAAAAAAATAAATTTTGATTTTACCGAGTTTATTTCGCCAATTCTTTCATGTGATCATATTTTTGGCATGGGCTTTTTTATAATTAAAAAATAAAGCATTACATTATTCAAAAACCTGTAGTACCTAATGGTTTTTCGTTAACTTGGGTTATGTGTTTCCTTTCGGCCAATCTAAATTGACACATGGGTTCGGATTTTAGAACAAAAAAATATGGACGCCAGAATTTAATTTTATCCTTTATGAAAGTTCCTTTGAACTTTCCTTTTCCCTAAGATTAACCAAAAATGGGGAGGGAAAAAGAAAAAGAAAACATTTACTGTATCTTAAAAAAGAATTTTATAAAATAATGAAAAAATAAAAAAAATAAATGCAAAATTTAATTTTGCTTGTACACTGTATCAGTTATATTTATAAAAAAAATTACCCAAGCTATTCTCCAAATGTTAATGAAGTAAATAAATGCTGGTATAATAAATAGAATAAAAATAAATTAAATGATGTGAATAATTTTTAAATAAATAATAATGCCAAAATAATGTTTTTTAATAAAATTAATGATGATCCAAACATGATCCGAATAGAGCCTAAAAATAGTCTAAAATAAAATTTTAAATAATGCCGCACAGAAAAAGAAAAATCCCAAAATAGCTTAACCTGGAGAGTAGGCTGTTAATTTTAATCAAATGGTTATGAATTCCAAAAATAATGGATTGTCTCTTTCCTATGATTATATAAAAAAAACGATAATATAATTGTCTCCTTACAATCGTAATCTTCCTGTTGCATTTTATTACTTAAATATCTAATTCTCTTTAGGACAATCTTCAGTCAGACTATGCGGCACTCAGAGAGAACAAACTTTCGTTACGTGCAAATGATCGTTCAAAGAAATTGCTGCTGCATTTAGGCCATAAGTTTTTTAAATTTGGTGGTAAGTTACTCGCCTGTCTTCGTCATAGCGGTAACGTTTCCATCCATAACGGACGTTAGTGGCCTTCCTTTTATCGATTAATGTAGATAAAATTTATTTATTTAAAGCATAATCAGTCAAAATTTATGGCTAGTTTAATGAGACAACGGAAAGGTTGAAAATAGTTATACTATTTATTTGGAGTACTTAGTGAATAATATAATTGGTGAGAATAATTTTGGTTTTTATATTGTATTACAATGTTATACAAAGCACCCCACGCTTTTAGAACAGTGGCATTAATTTTATCGTTAATAATTTTATTCTAATGTTAAGAATTATTTTTAACTTTTTAGTTTGATTAACTCTAAGAGCGTGTTTTTTGAAACTTTAATTTATTTTTTTAATTGGTTCTGAGTTATAAGAACGAAGTTCGTACAACCTTGAAGCCAAAATCCGTCGATTATTTAGCTCGTTTTGTGGTACTACGATAAAATATTACGATTGGATTTGTTTGGAGTTAATTCATTTTTAGTGATTTTTCTTTATAAAATCACTTGACGCCCTTACGTGGTTTAGTAATTTTAGTTGGTTTGATATATTCAAAAAAAATACGGTTGTATAAATCCGTGAACTGATCTATACATCCCCTAAAATTTAATCCAATCGAGAAATCATGGAGTCACGGAACCCTGAGTATTATATTTTAATCTATTTTCCTTTAGGTTACTTAGCTGCTAATAAAAAATTTGAACATTAAAATTAAAATTTAAAATTCATTAAATTTTATTTGTACAATTAATATTAATTATAAATATTTGATTCTTTTTTCATTTCAGTCAGTTAGTTAAAAAATTTCAGTACTTTTACCTGTAGCTAGCTTTGTTAAATCATACATACATACATAAAGTCACGCCTTTTTCCCATAAGGGTAGGCAGAGACCACTTCCTTCCACTTGCTACGGTTCGTACACACATCTTTTGCTTCCTCTACTTTCATCAGTGCTCTCATACATGCTCTTCGGTTGTTGGTACTTTTGATCTGGCCTTTCTTCAAAACAATGTTGATCTGATCGAGATATATTCTCCGAGGTCGACCTCTACCGATTTGCCCATTCACACTCGCCTTATAAATTTGTTTCGTCAATCTTCCTTCATCCATCCTTTCTACGTGTCCAAACCATCTAAGCATTCCTTTATCTATCTTTGTGACCACATCTTCTTTTACACCACAGCGTTTTCTTATCTCACTATTCTTAACTTTATCCAACCGAGTCACTCCGGCTATACTTCTCAGACTACACATCTCCGCAGCATTAATCCTATTTTCATGCTTCTTCTGCCAAACCCAACATTCACTACCATACATAAGTGTAGGAACCAACACACCTCTATGCACCGCCAGACGTGCCTTTTTTGACACTTTCTGGCTATTCATAAAGCTATGCAGTGCCCCATTCATTTGTTTTCCTGCCAACACCCTTCGTTCAATATCACTGTCATACTTTCCATCTTTAGTAAATTTTGAACCCAAGTACACAAATTCATTAACTTGTTCCACTCTTTCTCCCTCAATCGAAACCCCACAGTTTGTCATGCTTTCTTCTCTTTCAAAAACCATTACTTTCGTTTTGCTCACATTTATTTTCATCCCTTTGATTTTCATGGAATCATGCATAACATTAACCATCACCTGCAACTCCTCTTCAGATAACGCTAATATGACTTGATCATCGGCGTAAAGAAGGCATTTGACGATCAAATCATTCATTTTTAATCCATACGCACTCTCTTTCAGATCTTTTAAACAATTGTCTATGTATAAGTTAAACAGCCATGGCGAAGCCACACATCCCTGTCTCACACCTTTTTCGATGTTAAACCAGTCCGTGCAAGCTCCGTTTATCCTGACACAAGCAGTGGAATCCTCGTAAAGTGATTTCAGTGCTCTTATTAAACTACCACTCACCCCATACATAGACAATGTAGACCACAATTCACTCCTCACCACTCTGTCATAGGCCTTTTCCAAGTCTATAAAAGCGCAATAGACCTTCTGACTTCTAGCCAAGAATTTTTCGACTATACCTCGTAAGGAAAAGACCTGATTCATACATCTCCTTCCTCTTCTAAATCCTGCTTGCACATCCCATATCATCTTCTCAGTTTCATTCGTTACTCTTTTAATCAATATTTTTGCATACAGTTTGCCGACTATGCTGAGTAAACTAATACCTCGGTAGTTCTTACAGTCCTGCTGCGAACCTTTTCCCTTGTAAAGCGGCACGATAACGGCCTTGCACCAGTCGTGTGGTACACTACCACTTCTCCAACAAAGGTTAAAAAGGCGGTTCAGTAGACTAGCTACCACGTTTTATCCAGCCTTTAGCATTTTAACTGTTATCTTGTCGTACCCAGCAGCTTTACCCAATTTCATACTGTTCAACTCTTCCACAATTTCTGTCGTAGTAATTTCACTTTCATTGCAACTTTAAATGTAATCATTAATGTATAATTTCGTTACACACTTTTGGAAAAATTTAATTTGATAAAATAATTTAGTTTAACAGGCATTAGTAAAACTTTTACACAATTGGCAGCTCTTGAGTTGGAATAATTCAGTTTTATAAAAGTAACTTATAACGTTACACACAATTGGCTTTAGAAAGGAAACTTTTCCGTAAAACAGAATTGTCGCCCAACATTTGCAGCATAAGTAAGTTTTTTTTATCGTAACACATATAATAATGCTTAGTATAAATGCATCATAACTTAAGGATAAATGATAGTTATTTATTGTATACTTAAGTGTTTTAGATAGCATTTCATTCACGAAAGCAAAGATCGAGCGTTTAATTTCCTTAAGCGAATAAAATGTAACCAAAACACGCATGCAATACAACGTTTTATTCACAATCATATTCAGTAAGAATCATAATCGCAGAAATTTTTCATTAAAAAAGAATTTGACATTTTTCTCTGACAGCGGCTGTCACCTCAAAAATCAATTAAATTACGAAATCCATTGATTCTAGAGATTTATTAAAAACTTCGACAGGCACCATGCGTTCTGAAACCATTGAAAACTACAAGCTTGTTATTAATGGAAACGAAGTGACATATGATAAAACAAAGGCAAAATGTCTATTAATCCATATAAATGTTAATGTTAATATTAATAATAAATAAGTAAAATTGATTGATTCAAGATTGTATTTTTCATTATACCACTAGTGGATAAAGTGATACTTTTACGGTTCATAAGTGTGGATAAAACTTCAATTACCTATAAGGTGATTGCGGATGAAATAATTTTAGCGCATTTCATCGAATGTTTAGGTTTATTTAATTTATAAATATTAAACGTCATTGTTGCTACGTATAGGTACGTATTAAGAATGTCGACTAAAATTGAAAAATTATCTGCTAAAGCCGGGTTGAATTTAATTCCTGTTAAATCCAGGCATTTATATAATAAAGAATTTATGAAAAACTCATTACTATTATGGATGGAGCAAAATTAAACTCAAAATATCGACGAATCGTTTATGTTAAAGTGTATGTTGAAATGTTAAGTATTTATAAATATTTTGGTCAGTTTGGTGTATTTATTTAATTAATATTCATTTAAAATATTTTTTAATTTTAAGTTGTTTTGGGGTAAATTTATATATTTTTTATTACTCATGCGGGATAAGTAGTAGAGCACGCTGTTGCGGTTGAAAAATGGATGTATGCCAATTTGAGTGCGACAAGTTTACTTTGCGCACGCTTACGTCATTCGAGTGCGACAAGCGCACGCTTACCAGACACAATACATGAAACGTAACTCTCTCTCTTTCTATCTTATATCTTATATCTCCCTTTCAATTTCGTTCGCTTCGTTCGCCTTACCCGATTACAATTGTTCACGAACTAACTGTCACTGTCACTGTTGACATTACAAAGTACACGAAACGTAACTCTTTCTCTTTCTATCTTATATCTCCCTCTCAACTTCGTGCGCCTCGCCCGATCACACTTAAACATTACGTTCACGAACTAACTGTCACTGTCACTGTTGACATTACAAAGTTTATATTTTTATTGGGATATTAAATTTTTTTGTGCCCACATATATCGCCGCATTTGTAATAAAAGTAGTATGTACAACCTTGTACAATCTTGTTTATTAAAGCCGTTACCTAGCAACAAATTTACATTTTAATGCTATTTTTGTACTGAAGATGAGGATAAACCGTTTTTTAAAACTTTACTGTTATAAAAATTATTAAAAGAAATCCATTTTTATTTTGCAGAAATTTATGGTGCGGCATGTGGTTTTAGCAAGGTGTTACATACATAATTTCTTCTAAACATCAAATGTCCCATACGCATAGCCAAAAGAGATTTCTTCTCTTTCAACTTCTTACGATGTGACATCTTAAGATTTATTTCTTTGGAGTTAACTATCTTACGAGAAAGAGTTTTATGCTAATATTGAAAAACATTTAATAGGAGTGCAACCAAAACAGATTTAAATATTTGTTCGAGTAATTTATTGAAACTATAGTTGCAGTTTATTAGACACATTGTAAACGTGCTTTTTTTTTCCTTCTACAGTTCCATTATAATTATATCTTGATAATTTTATATTCCTCAAGTACTCGTAAATAGTGTCGCGTACCGTATTTTGTTGTAACTTAAATATATCATTCGTTGTAAATAGTGTTGCATAGCCTCGATTATTGTGTATTATCGATTATATTATTGTTTGGTTTACATTTCTGTGTAGATGAGGCTAGCTATCAACACTGATGAAAGCGATTCTTAGTGTGGAACATAGACTTGCGAATATTCTTGTTTGACGTCAATTCCGTGTCATTTCTTGATATCCGGCTTGGGAAGTAGTCTGAGTCGTGTGGTGAGAGTCTTGGGAGTCGTGTGGTGAGAATTTTTGGGGCGGTGTGATATTAACAAGTGTGCAAAACCTCTACGGTTTTCCTTTCATATCTGGCTGTATTTGGGCCATCTTAATTGGATTTTGAAGAAAAACCATTTAATTTTTAACTTGACCATTCTATCTTACCTCCGTTGTTGATATTTTGGATTTTGGTGTCGAGTTAAAATAACCGCATGCGGGATTTATTTGAGGGAAGCCATTGTTAATTAGCAGGTGCCGTTCCATAACCAAACCGGCCACAGGAGTAGTGCATTCGTATACCCAAAGGTTACAAGTGATTTATTTTTGAATATTTAACGACGTGACTTATTTTTGACACCACAATTAAGTTTTGTTTTAATTTATTAATAAATTACATTATTAAAAACTATTTATTGCATTAGATAATATGCCAAAATTAAACTTTGATTTATTGTTAGCTGTTAATTTTGACTATATTTGTTATAATTTTATTATTAAACTGTGTACTTTGATTTATTGTAGGAGTAAAGTATCCTATATATTTTAGCTATAATTTCATTTATTTAGTTCACCATAATCTCAGTTGTTTATCGTGTGACTCTGCTAGTGCCTATAAGACCTAGGGGTTTCCGGCTTGAACCGTATAAGTCGGTGGCGCGGCTCACTTTTATATATTTTTTTTCTTCTACCCTCTACGGCTGAGCTCGGGCATAATTTGCCAGTAGAGAGACCGCTGGCAGAGTACTCTACAGAGAACGAACAAGACGTGGCAACATTTAAAAAAAAATTAAATATTTTTCAAAATCGGTTAGAGTAAACAACTGTTTAAACTTTTCGCGTGTTTTCTCGTTTGCAATACGTTAAAAAATTATGGAGATATTATTTTCTGGTCATCATCACTGATTTGTATACTCCATCCAGTTAATAATTAATCAAGTAATTTGTACATTTGCACGAGAATCGTTTTAAACAAATCGTATTCAACATTAACAAAACATCTACGTCACTTACAACCCGCGCACATCACCATAATTATTTAATATAGATATTTCATTCATTATAAATGGCTCCAACGACATAATGAAGGTGATGTATCCCACAAGTCGAAACACATGACTGTTCTCATATTCTCGACTACAATGTAAATAATGTCATTTGTGGCGAGTTATGTACAGCCAAAGGCAAATTTTGCAAGCCACAAGCGTACCGTAAAATTTCACTACAAACTCCACGTTCTAACTCGACTTAGTAATATGCTTTACTGTCATAGAAACTTCAAAAATTTGATAAAGCTACTCTATTTTCAAAATAGTACAATGTAACTATGCGTTCCTGCCATATGCTCTCCTTGTTTATTGACACACCGTTATTTACGTTTCTACCATCATTCATAACGGTGGAGAAAGTAATCAGATGTTAGGGTGTTTGGTAACCATGTCGTGTTGTTCTCCTTTACTTTTTCTAAGCACAAAAAATGGGTGTCTTTTATATATTTCTCTAATTTTGGGAACACTGAAAATGGGTAAATATGGAGGGGGTGGTTACAGATAGGGATTTGTTTTTTAATCAAAAACTGGTTCACAAAGAAAACATTGTGGGCACGTGCATTGTCCTAATAAAGTATCCGAGTTTTCGCATGCTACAAATTGAGTCGACATCATCTCACACGTTCTCGCATTCTTTCCAAAACTTACAAGTAGTAAGTTTGATTGACATGGTGCCCATTAGGCACTCATTTGAAATGATAAGCAACGCTTTTTGCGGTCCATTAGGACACACAAAGCCCGATGTATGTTAAATAAATTCAATCTACTATTTGTATAAACATTCTTTACTAAATTGCTAAATTGTTGTACCTTTAAAACCTTGTCGCGTCTAGTCTTGCTGTATCAGCAAATAGTTTTTTTTTTATGAAAATAGTCGCAAAAAGGGTAGACCTTTCGTGTGGGCCGCGGACAGCCCGCACTGCGACTATTAGAAGGGGAAGGGATTATAGACAGGAAATGATTGTGGACACGCTTTTTAAAAAGTTGCAGGTCATAGTTCTCTGGAAAAACTGATTTTGGAAGCTTATTTCATTCCGTAGCAGCCCTGTAAAAGAAAGATTCTTGATGAAGATTGGTCCTTGTAGTGTCAATCTTGAGAGTAAATGGGTGGGACTGATCAGCGTGCCGAGTTCTTCGGCCGAATGTGGCCAATGGTGGTACAAGAGTTTTTATTTCTCTGGAGCATCTGCCATGAAAATATCTGTAGAGCAATGACTGGTCTGCAACTCTTCTTCTATGTTCTAGAGGGTGAAGGGTATCTGTGAGAGTTGAGCTGTTTATCAAACGAATGGCTCTTTTTTGAATGGAATCTAGAAGACGAAGAGAATGCCTTGGTGCTGAACCCCAAATGTGCGAGCAATACTCCAGTAGAGGTCGGATTTGAGCCTTGTACGTCGTCAACAGTTGATCAGGAGTAAAAAACTTTCTAGCATTCCATAGAAAACCTAGCCTCTGGCTTGCCGACTTTGCGATGTTAGCAACATGGTCATGCCAAGACATATTATTGGACACCGTGACTCCCAAAATCGAGATGGAGGGACTTGGTTCAAGGGTATTTCCGGACATTGTGATGGGATGATTTGAGGAATTCACTTTCTTGGAAAACGTGGCACTTTGTGTTTTTTGGGCGTTGAACTGAACAAGATTGTTGATTCCCCACTCGACGATTGCTTCAAGATCTCTATTGATGGAATCAACCTGTTCCTGCCTAAGTCTATTTGTATCATTCACCGAAAGTGATCGATAGGATGTGAAAGTTGAGACAAGTGTGCTATCGTCTGCGAAACTGTAAATGGGATTCGTGGTGGTTTTCAAGAGGTCGTTGATGTGTAAAAGAAATAAGGTGGGGGACAGGATGGAACCCTGGGGGACCCCGACATTAGTTTTAAACGCATCAGAAGAAATACCGTCAACTGCCACATGTAAGGAGCGATCTTGCATGAAGCTCAAGAGCCATTGGCGCAGTTTGGTTGGGAGACCGTAAGCAGATAATTTACTTAACAATGCCTGGTGCCAAACGCGGTCAAAGTCTTTAGATATATCCAAGGCTATTGCACGAGATTCACCAAACTTTTCAATAGTGTTTGTCCAGAGCTGAGTGACATAAGCCAGCAAATCTCCAGTAGACCGAAGTTGTCGAAATCCATATTGTCTGTCATGGATAGTTGATTATACAACCGGACATTTCGTGTTGATGTTAGTCGTTGAACTCACTTAGCCACCTCTACCAATTAAAAAATATATGGGCCCCTTGACAGTACCAAAAAATAAAAATATTTTAATAAAGAAATATTATAGACATTGCAATAAAGTGTATAACAATGTAAAAGGAGATACACAAATCGTTATTTCTCCCGCTTAATTTAGTAATTCCACAAAAAAAGCATAAGCAGACATTACATAGCGATCCTCCAAAACTTAGGAATTAAACCATTATTTTTTATTTGCTTGTCTTGATTTTTTTTATTCTGGGTGAGAATGGTGGCTTTCAATACATGGTTTGCTTTTTGGTTTTTGGATCATACTAGAATTCCAAGTTTCATTGCAAGTGATCACATTTTTCATAAAATCCGGATGAGTTCTTTTTAAGAATGTCCGAGCAAACTTGTAGGCGGATCTCTTTTTTATCTTGAGAAAGGGTTTCTGGAACAGTCTCTTTTTATGTTCAAATCGTAGTGCAAAATTTTTCTTACTGTTTCCCTGTTAATGTTGACCATAATATTATCTGCTATAATTCTGATACTGAATAGGAAAAATTGTTTTTTATTAAATCCTTTTGCGATTCACAGGAAAAATAAAACTACTCGTATTAATACTCTATTAATACCAATATTAAATATTTTATACAAACCTTCTGAGTATATAGTTAATTCAACAAAAAATCCGATGCACAATTTTGACAAATTGTTATTATCATAGGAGTATCTAGAAATTGTAAAAAATTTAAGTTATGTTTTCAGTTGAAAATGTTGCTATTTTAAATATAAACCTCTTTCGACAAAAAAAATTTTTAATAATATAATACACACAATAAAAAGTAGTTGCAATGGATTATGTTTCGTAATTACTTTGATATTTCTAACCCAATCAATGTTAACAAAACGTCAAATGACACGGCATTTCTGTCTATATTAATCCGGTCAATCTAGACATTCAAAGATACATAAATTCCCAACAAGCTGAAAGTTATTAAAATTGTTTAAAAGATAAAATTTTAAAATTCCCCATCATTCCCGTGTATGGAAAAATTTTACTCAAGGTCAAAGGTCGAAAAAAGTTTTTCGTGATTTTTAGCAAAACGATAAGTTTTATCATAAAATTACTTCAAAAATTGTAAATCATAAAATTATCTATTAAATATATATTTATGCTTTTTTTTCCTAAGAGCCATCGTTTCTGAGATATAACGATTCAAAAAGTTGAAAAAGTTGTAATCGTCATAATATGCACACGTTCCCACGCCACCTATGAGGTAGTGTACTTAGCGCTTTTTTTAACGTGGTTTCCCAGTAGGCCTATTCCACGGATCTGTTGCGATTCTTTTTATTTTGAAACGATTGTAAAATAACCGATATTAGCATACATACATACTTCCTTCCACTTGCTACGGATCTTACCCACATCTTTTGCTTCCTCTACTTTTATCGGTGCTCTCATGCATGCTCGTCGGTTGTTGGTACTCTTGATGTGGCCTTTTTTCAAAACCATGTTGATCTGATCGAGGTATGTTCGCCGAGGACGACCTCTACCGACTTGTCCATTGACACTCGCATTATTAATTTGTTTTGTCAATCTTCCTTCATCTATCCTTTCTACGTGTCCAAACCATCTAAGCATTCCTTTATCTATCTTTGTAATCACATCCAAAGCTATGCAAACATTGGAAATGATAAAAGCGATGTAAATTAAAAAAAAATTGTGAAATTTATTCGTAACTATCAAATACTTCTTCTTGATTTTCTTTTTGTTCTTCTTCTTGATCTTCTTCTTTATCATCTTCATTCAGGGAGTAAGTAAATTGCGTCAATAGCGATGTATCGCATGTCACCTCGCTGGAATCAAACAAATCCTCTACTGTTGATGATTCAACATTGGAGCACGACCGGCCTCGACAATTTGTACATGCTAGAGAACAAAACAGTCCAACTTTTTTGCAACTACATTTAGCATTGCACCCTTTTTTGCAGTGAAAAAAAATTGTGTTCAGCAGTTTTTCCGGCGCAGGTGAAAGTAAAGTTTGAACTGGTTCTAATATATTGTTGACCAACTTTCAACCCCAGTCTGTTGGGTCTAGCTGATAACCAAGCCAGCCACACTTGAACTTGGTAATATACCCGAAAAATATGTTGATGAGCGGCAACTGAGGTTGAAGGAAGACAAGCTAATTGAACTTGTTTTTTATTTCGAGTATTTTTAAAGAAACAAGCATATCGATACTTATCTAAGCAGTTCGTTTTTTTAGGAGCTCCGTACATAGAAGGAAGAAAGCGAATTCCGTTGGTGATAACTTCTTGCGGAGTTGAATTACTGTTTTTAAAAACTTCAGCACATTGAAAAACAACTTTTTTTTTAAACATTTTAAAAACTATTGTTATACCCTTCCTGTTAAATCATTTTTACATATATAACAGCTCCTGAGATGTATATACGTGGCATACTCATGATATTATGACGATTACAATATACATATTTTTATGATCTACAATTTTTGTCTTGAGTAATTTTATGACCCAACTTATGGTTGCGCAGAAAATCATGAAAAACTCATTTTTTTTACCTTTGACCTTGACAAAAAATTTTTCATTCACGGGAATTTTAAATTGTTATTTATAATTATGTTTTGAACAATTTTACCAACTTTTAGCTCGTTGGAAATTTATGTACCTTCACTTTTGTTTTTTGGTCTAAATTGACCGGACTATATCTCTGATTTTCTTCACACTGTTGTAATTTTTTGAAGATTAGAGACGTCCATAGCCGTCTTTTACCGATTCTCGGCCCTCTTTTTGAACGAGACATGCAATTTCCTCCGTAGTAGAATGATTTTATTGAGAATTTTAAACTAACGTGCTGCTCGATTTTTTTACTTGGCATTTTTCAACGCGACGCTTGTACAGGGTCTCATTATTTTCATTACCACACTGAGATCTTAAAACTTAGCAAAGCGAGATGAGATTTGTTAGAAAGCTGACTTTTCAAAGAATAGTAGGTATAAACGACATTTTAATTGTCATTGTATCTCTAAGGCAACTACTTATTGACTGCTTATTGTACAGTTTCTTTTCATTTGACATTTTTCGTAGTTTGTAATGTTTTAGCTTTGATACGCTACTGCTCATTTTAAGACGATGTCAACGCGAGGAGTCACATTAAGAAACAGTTGCAACCTGTTCAACGGTATCATTAGCAAAAACAGAACATCAATTATGCAGTCAAATGTTTATTATATGAACACATTGAAGAAATTACGGTGATGTTGCGGTTATGGCACAACAAAAGAGAAATTAAATAAATAATGACATGTTTAAAGACAGGGGCGCATTTTAAGTTTTTTTTTATTATTCGAGTCAGAAGCATTTTACAAAATATATAAATTACAATCCATAAACGTAAACAAGCAGTTAGGTAAACAGATATTGTTAAATTAATTAAACTAAGTACGTCTTGCCCAGTATTGGGCGACGTCAATTGCGTTTGGTAGATCTGACATCAGAACTTCGTGGGTGCATTGGGTGGGACACAACGGCCATTCTGACATGTGTGGAGTCGTCTGAGGATCGCCATAATCGCATAGGGTGGTCACTGAGTCCATTTGTTCAGGGTGACCCTAGATCTTGCAACTCCGGTTTGGAGTCTCTTCGGAGGTTTCCAGACCTCCCAACTCTCCTCACTCCCAGCAGCTAGGTTTTCGGATGGAGTCATCAAATGTTGATCTTTGGTGACTTTCCAAAAATCAATCCTAGACTTATAGGTTTGTTACTGGAAATCTGCGGTGGCTGTTAGGAAGCTATTTCTTGACTTTAGTCTCTGGGATGCTGGTTGCAGGCCATATAAAGGGTGCCGCTCAGAAGTTGACGATTTAAGTCTTTCCCTATAGGCTGCAGCTTCTCTTCGGGCTACCCCCGCCAGATGGTAAACTCTATCCAAGGGGGTGGGTTTCAGGCATCCTGTAATAAGTCTACAACTCTCATTCAGCGCAACATTAACTTGTTTGGCGTGTACTAACTTATACCATACTGGGCAGGCATATTCCCCGGCGGAGTAGCATAGGGCCAATGCGGTGGTTTTGACGACACTTGGACTAGCACCCCAAGAGCTACCTGATATTTTCCTTAGGATGTTGTTTCTTCCGCTTACTTTCAGTTTAGTTTTAAGGAAAGAAATAACATTATTAAAGATAAAGACGTAACCAGTAAGATTAAAAAAATCATATGTGGCAGGATCATTAGATGTAGATTCGGCCTCTTAAAGGGATTATTTTAAATCCTGCATGTACACTTAGACAGTGGAAAAGTTCACCTATTTAATTGCTCATGTAATCTTAGTCATTAAGATAGGGTATTTTACCCCATTTAAGAAAAAATCTAAAAAACATTTTTATGATAGAATTTCTAAGAAGCGGTTTTTACTTATAAAAATGTGGCATAATATTTTTAACTTCCAAACGGGATTTACAAAAAATAACAATCTCAGAAAGATCAAAAGAACCTAGTGTAACGTTTTTACTTAAATCACACTCAGGGTTCGAATTTATATACACATTTATTTATAACTTTTAATTGCAATTAATGTAAATTAACAATCATTAACTTTAGAAAAACTGACTAACCTCCAGTAATGGAGGCCAATTTATAAATAACCGTTAAAACGAGAAAAGACTAGAAGATTCTAAACGTATCCAGACTATTCTATCGAACATTCTAGATTGGGATCACGTACGTAACATATTCCAGTGGCGTATCGCAAGATCGTTACACCAGTTTATTTTAATATTTTTTTTATAGGTCGGGGTTTGTTTTAACGTAAATATTTATGTGAAAGTGCGAAAATGTGCTATTTTCGTTGTTAATCACAGCGAATATTAAAAAAGAAAAGGTCAACCAATTATACAACATCAGAAGAATTTCTGCTTGTGTTACTGGTGTAAAAAATATAATCATATAATCTGGAATAACAAAACAAATACAAGAATTACACAAAAAATGATGTTTAGATTAAAATCAAAAATAAATTAAATGCAGAGAGTAAAATAGTCAACTATACAGTAATGTACTGGTATAAATTAATATGTAACGGGAAACTGTAAAAGCCGGTCCTGGCATGTAAGTTTTGGTTTTAGTGGATCGATAATAAACATGAGGCTAATAACTAAATTTTAAAGAGTAATAATTATATTTTTAATTTAATATACAGAGTGATTCATTAAGAATGTCCAATTTTTGAATTGTAGATTTTAGACCTTAAAATATGATGATTCTGCCCAACCTGTCTTTTACAAATATTGCTAGTTTCCGAGATACCAGATGTTTAATGTTTAAATATGGATTTTGATTTTTGCAATAATTTTTCATGTTTTCACAATTTCCATTTAAAAATCGGCGTTTTTTGGCATAAGTATTGCCAAATTCGATTTTAATTTAGCATTGCTAATAGAGAGCGCTAGTTACACTTGGATGTGTTTAGTAAATCAAAGCAATTTTTTTTTGGCTGAACTGTAAGTAAAATAATACAAAAATATTAAAGAGCGTTAAATTCTACAAAAAAATTTACTCCTGTTTGATTCATGTGACTCGATCGGTTATCGAGTTATTTGCTTCTAAAAAGTTCAATGAATTTTAATTTTATAAAAAAAATTATTGTTTAAATGTGTAACAATAACAAATTAAAAAACAAAAATAAAAAACTTTAAAGTAAATGTTTAAAATGCCCACAATTTACTTCAATACACTTTATAATCCGCTTTCGCAAAGATCTATTAAAATCAAAAAATAACCTTTGTCTATTATTTTTAATCACATTCGCGGCTTCTTCTATTTTCCGTCGAAATTCTGGAAATGAATTAATTTTTTTTTTGTAAACTAATGCCTTCATATACGAACAAATTGAAAAATCCAAAGGATTGAAATGAGGACCTCTCGGTGGCCAAGCAAACTCACTTCCAAGACCAATCCATCAATGCGGAAACTGTTTGTTTAAGATTTTACTAACTTGTAGAGCAGGGATTCCCAAACTGGGTTCCGCGGAACCTAGGAGTTCCGTAGAATGGTCATCAGGGCTCCGCCAAAATTATTTATTATAAGATATTAGATAATATCACGGTTACAAATAGTAGTAGAAAGTCCTTGATGAAGCTGTTAAGATCGTCAATTACGTAAAAAGTTGTTCCCTCCTGTCAAGATTGTTCAAAAAGGTGTGTTAATACGAATCACTCCTCTTGCATACAGAAATCCGATGGCTTTCAAGAGGCAAAGTTCTAGCCAGGTTATATAAACTTCGTGACGAGCTAAAGGTTTTCGCAATCAGGCAAATGAAGTCTGAGGCCCCTAATATTTTTAGTGTTTTGCATGATGAACAATGGCTCATAAAATAAGCTTATTTTTCCGAAATTTTTGGAAAGGTCAATGAAATAACTACACTTTTGTAGCGAAAATCATCAACTATATTTATGGCGAGAGATAAATTTACAGCTTTTAAAAGAAAATTAAATTTCTGGATTGCCTGTGTGGAAAAGGACAACACTAAAAATTTTCCACTTGTGTATGCAATTAAAACTATCATAACTGAACATTTGGTAAATCTCCTAAAATCTTTGCTCGATTACTTTCCTGAAAATTATATTGATATTGAATGTGTACAAAATCCATTTATTATAAAAAGTCAACCAGCGGTGCTGACCATCCTGGATTATGAAGCATTCATAGATCTTCAAAGTTCATCCACATTAAAACACACATTTGAATCTGTATCTCTGAATGAGTTTTGGGTTGGTGTTAGGCGAGTGAATACCCTGAAATAGCCAAAAAGGCTATCTTGACATTTTTTCCATTCGTCCCGCGTATCGTTGTGAAACAGGCTTTTTAGCCTACGTTTATACAAAAAACAGATACAGATCAAGATTGGATGCTACCCCAGATATACGCAAACAATTGTCGGACATAATACCGAACTATAAAACAATTATTCATAAAACAGTAAAACAAGTTTATTCTTCACATTAAAACTTTAAGTTAAAAATAATGTGTTTAAATTATATTACACTTTTTTTAAAAAAATGTTATTACATAAATTTCAGTGTTGATTTGTAATCATTTGATATGGGGTTCCATAAAACATTAGGTGTTTGGTTGGTGTTCTGTTATCTTTAAAGTTTAGGAACCCCTGTTGTAGAGAATAATGTGGTGATGCCCCGTCGACAAGAGTTATTTGATATTAATATATCTTTGCGAAAGCGGATCATAAAGAGTATCAAAATAAATGGTGGGCATTTTGAACATTTACTATAAAGTTTTTTTATTTTATTTTTTTAATTTGTTATTGTTACACATTTGGAAAATACATTTTTTTATAAAATTAAACTTTATTGAAAAATTACATGTAAAGGTCGTACTGAGGAGGAAATAGAACAACGGATATTAAAAGGAAAGAAAGTTATAGGATGCCTAAACTCGCTGTTGTGGGCAAAAAATATATCTAGGGAAAAAAAACATATGATATATAATACTATCTTTCAAAGTACTGTTCTATATGGCTGTGAAACGTGGCAACTTAATAAAACATTAGAACGCCGATTGCTAGCCCTGGAGATGGATTTCTGGCGAAGATCTGCTGGCATATCACGTCTCGATAGGGTTACAAATGACCGAATTCGACAAATTGTAAAGACCGACACAACTATAATAGATGAAATCCAAAGAAGACAACTTATATGGTACGGCCATGTTGAACGTATGACAGATGAAAGGCTACCCAAACTAGTGCTTAAATGGACCCCAACAGAACGAAGGAAAAGAGGTAGACCAAAACCAACATGGATAGGGGGCATTCAGAAAGCGATGTCCGAAAGAAATCTAGCCCCAGGAGATTGGACTGACCGAAGAGGCTGACAACTGGGAACCGGAAGGCGAAAGACGCTATAAACCGGATTAATAATAAAATAATAAACTTTATTGAACTCTTTAGAAGCAAATAACTCGATAATAGATCGAGTTACATGAATCAAACAAGAGTAACTAATTTATCGATTAACGGGCGTGGTGGCAAATTTGAAATGTATATACTATTCAGGTTTTTAATTGAACTATCTATATAGAAATACAAAGCACAAAATTGATGAAGTAAAGAATTTCCTTTTTCCATTATAAAAAGGTTTGACAGTCTACTTCACCACTGTGCTATGTATTTTTCTTAAATAGATTTGCTTCAATGTTTAGTAATTACAGGTTTTTGAAAAAAAAACGATAATGAATTATTTCTTTAATTTATAAAAACGGTTTTTCTTATAAATTTCTATTGCTTGTTTATGAAGATTGAAACAATTTTTTGGCAATCCTTACCATTTATTAAATAATTCAAACCATTAAAAAATATTGAAGATTATCAAGCGAATGACATTGCTTAAAATTGATTTCAGCCAATTTTCCGTGTGTTCACATTGAATAAAATTGAAATTTACATTGTACTTAACAGTTTTGAAAATAACTTTCAACAAATTTTTAGAACTCGGTTTTCTGGCAAGAATGAACCTTGAAATATTATAGCCTTTAGCAATATTCTTGATAAATTCCCTGATGAAATAAGTTAGCCTATTGAGTTTTGGATTTACTTTTCATCTGTGATATTTGTTTATAAAGAAACTTCTTCCTAGGTGATAGTGCTGCTACTTTTCTGATTTTAAATTCTGTCAGGCTATCTGTATCATCAATTTTCTGTTTAGATAAAACAGTAGCAGCTCTGATATCTGGATCAAAATGTGAATTAGTTTTACCACTACACCCAGGGACTGCTGTTTCTGACTCATCACTGGAAGAATAAGTATTATCTAAAAAAACATAAAATTAGAATCTTCAAGGTAAAAACTACTTTGCATACATATAGATATAATTATAAGAAATAATTCACCATATAACTTTATAATCCAGAGGATCAATAAATTGATTGATTACCTGGTAGAAAAAACTTGGGACATGCAGATTTTTTTAGTCGTTTGTTTGCCTTAAAGTCCTCTGGTGCAAAATGCTTTTGACACACTCGATATAATTTATATATCATTTCAGGTGTCATACTTTTGAAACATCTATTGTTGATGATCTTCACCCAATTTTTGAACATCTTAGGATATTTTTTTGGGTATATTATACGATGGCGACTATGCTCTTTGGATGAGTTACATCCAGGCATGCAGCAACCACTTTTCGTCATTGGCGGCATCCTGAGAACAAGAATTCATAAATTATTATAGAAATAAATTAATCCAGTGGTACAATCACCTTATGATGTATTATGAGTGTTATTAGATATTTTGCTTACTTGATCAGGATTTGAAATAATGAAAATATCAATCATTTTCAAACAATTCTAAAGGAAAAGCAGAAACTGAAGCTGGCCAGGATATATGAACTCAACCTAACGAACTGAACATACAAACCAAATGGCCGATTTATTTTTTTTATTTTATTCTTTTTCCCTTGACAAAATGACAGCATCTATCGTATGGCCATCTATCTTATCGGGACCCGAACTGATCTCGTCCGCCATGACAGTTTCGGTACGGGCCATAAGAGATTTCATTCTATCTGTGGAGTGTTTTCTAAGCATGAGATTGCCCCGTCTAAGGAAAGAAGTAGTTACATAATATTGATGAAGCGATTTAGATGAGCAGGTATAAACTTTGTTCTTGTTAAACTGAAACACTTTCAAAACGAGGGCAAATGTAATACTAAGAAATTTATTGTCGTAAAATAACTGTCACAAAGTACGCTTTTTTGTCTATTTATTTTGATTATTTAAAAGGACGTTTAACCTGAACAGCGAAAACATTTTAAGTAGAAAACGGAAGTTTTCCGAGAAGCAATTACGATCATTTTAAAATTCACGTCTTGCTGATGGTGTCCGTTGATTTTAAATAAGACTGTGGATAACCGTGAAAAAGCCGCCTTTCATGTCGTTCATACGTGATATGGATAATGTGTTAAAAATATTGTTATTTCGATACATTTTTAAGTAGGATACGGATCGGTATATGCAGCGTTGCTTACAAATTGACTTACTGGTGAACCATCTGACCATTATTTTACACATTTATAGACACATACAAATGGTTAAATTGTATTATTATTATTAAAAAAGTTATCAACAAATCGAATTTTTTATTTGTGCATAAACAATGGAATAATTTGTTGGTTTTGTCTGGTAATGTTGACAATGTCGAAACGACGGTATTATTTCAGAGCTGGTACTACCATGCAATCTTATTTCTATTTAAAATATATATATATATATATATATATATATATATATATATATATATATATATATATATATATATATATATATATTCGTTTGTCTCGCTTAAACTCAACGGCTGGACTGATTTAGCTAATGTTGATCTTAAAATATTTGTGAAAGTTTAGGAAAGGTTTAAACGGTTAGAAAATTTGTAAACATTGCAAAGAAAATACTAAAAATAACAATTTAATTTTCCCATACAAACTATTTAAAACTCCGATATTAGTGTCGAATTTATAGTTTTCGGGATCGCTGAGTTTGACAGCGATATTTTCAAAGCAGGCAAGCCAACATTCGGGCAGGACAACTTCTGCCGGGTCCCCTAGCGACTCTCTCCAACTACTCACTCCCAGGCCGGATATCAGAAAATGACACGGGACACGCGTCAGCCAACCATCTTCGCAAATCTATGTTCCAAACTCATAATCGCACTCGTCCGTGTTGATAGCCAGCCCATCCACACAGAAATGCAAACCAAACAATAATATAGCTGACAACACACGACAATCGAGACCAAAAATCAAGGCAAAATCTAATAACAAGAACTCCCACTCCAACTCCATCGATTAACAAAAATGTCACAGCCATAAATAATTAAATACTAACACTACTAGGTATGCAACACTATTTACAACGAGTGATAAATTCAAATTACAACAAAATACGGTAAGCGAAACTATTTACGAGCACCTGAGAAATACAAAACCATCAGAGATCCAATTAATAATGAAACTGTAGAAGGGAAAAAATAGGCACGTGACAATCTGTACACCAATATCCAGAAATATTTAACGAATAAAAGACAAATTTCAACATAATTATCAAGACCTTAGCATAATTTCGATTAATATTGAGTAGCTTGTAATACCTAAGAAATGGAATGTTACAATGAACACTAATTTTTATGTTCTTGCACTTGCACTTGAAAAAAATATATAAACACTTTTCAAATAAAGTCTTTTCCTCTAGCATCCATAGTTAATAGCCGGATAATATCAAACATATGAATCTCTTGCTAAGTAGCTTTCTTTTCCGGTTAAATCTTTAAAATTATTACACCTCCTTAAAATGTACAATACTTCTGAGATATCCAGGTCATTAATATTGTGAAACAAATCTTTACCTCTTTTTTTCAGGTCTCGCAAACTAATTTTAAATGTCCTTGTTGGTCCCCAGAAAATGATAGGGCATGTCCTTTGAGCAGAAGGCAATAAAAAAAATGTTTATTTTTTTTGAGCTCTAACTAAACTACAGTTGAAACGGTGAAGCTTTTCCATCACGTTACCCAATCTACGATGCATACAACACATATTTTCTACATACTGTCTCTTTCTGTCAATATAAATCAAACATAACACCATATGATCTCGATTGTCTTCTTCACAAGACCAACAACTAGACATACGTTATAGTTTCTTTAAATTTGCCGTAATAATCGTAAAAAGAGACAACGATATAATTGACGTAACGTGTGTATAACTGATCGTACTAAAAGTTGAGTTTGACATTACCGCATTTGAGGTTATGCGAGATTAGTTTACTGTCTTATTTTTAGCGAATTTTTGGATTGAAAGAGTATTTATTGTTAAAATCAGTTCTTGTGAGGACTAATTTAATTTTTTATTCGACTTGACATTGGTAAGTACGAATATAATTCATTATCAACTTGTAAATTTTTGGCATTTTATAATACCTAAATTACCGTGGGACGGGTATATTACAATGCTTATTTTACTACTTATTGATGGTAAATAGTATTTATAATACTCCACAATTTGTAAATCTCTGTAGAATTTTTAAAGTTAAATGAATCAAGTATCTGATTGTTCTTGTAACAGTATATTAACCAACAGTTATTTTCAGAAAATGCCTGGACAATAGCTCAATTCACAGTTCATCCGAAACGGATAAACTTTAAAAAAGGAGTTGTAATATGTAAATGCAATGGAACAAAATGCATCTAATGTACATTTTTTTCTTTTACTTATTTGTAAATAACTGCTGATGTAAAGGACCAGGCACTAATTAGATATATGAGGCCTTGGGTTCCACATATTCTATTATTTGTCTGTGTTTCAATTTTATTTTGATGTCTGTTGCGGATATCTCTATTTTTTATTTTTAATATGAAACGGATTCCATTTGATATATCGCCCTGATGATGGTATATTCACCGAAACGTCCACCTTCAGGCTGTGTAGGAATCTTCTATTTACAATCTATAGCCAATTAAAAAAAAACATTATTCTAATATAATCAGTTTAGAAACTGTAGTTTTAAAAGTCTTAGAGTCAGTAGACTAAATATTAAGTCAGTTTTATGAACTACTAATTGTAAATACTTATATAAAATCCAAGACATCCTACAAAAATTAGCTCTCCACTAATAAGCCAGCATGGTTGATATTAATTTTGGATTTTGTAACTTATTCACCCAGTATATCGATATTTTTAATAAATATATCGAGATGTTAACCAGATAATTATTACAATTAGAAAATTAAATTTCTTGTTTGGTTGCGAATTCGTAAAAGGTCGACGTTTGGAATATTAGTCATAACGATTATTTTTATAGAGTCGACAGAAGTTTTGATTTGATTCATATGAAAATTGTTGCTGACGTAATCGTCACGTGATGGAAAAGATTCACCGTTTCTACTGTAATAAATATCAATAAATTTAAATCGAAAACTATAAGAATAATTTGCCTTGGTTTTTTAAACTAATTTTTGTCACACTTTACGAGAATATTGTATGATAGATATTAAAAGAAAGTGTTGATGGATGAATGAATGATTTGGACATGCAGAAACACACTTAAAGATAGCTGTTACTAAGCAAGAAAATTTTTCAGAGCATAACTGCTCGTGGAATTTACGTGAATAAATGGGGAAATAACCAGCTGAGAGCTCTTTCTACCTCGATATACAATGGCGTAACAAGAAATGAATATAATTACCAAAAAGGTAATTAAGCACTTTATGTTTTTGCAACAAAAGAAATAAAAAACTAATTATAGTGGAATAATTACAAAATTAGTGCTAAACTTTTTAATTTTTTGAGACAGTTTTATTTTAATTAATACACTATCTATCTCTTACTATTATTATTTATCAATTTAAATTGGTGGAATTTGATCAGCTGAATACCAGCATAGTCCAATTTTTCACTAGTTTATTGTATTACATTACATTCGTAATGTAATAGACAAAGCGAATACAAATCCTCGGAGTAATTCCTATTGAACACTCCACGTCCTTGTTATACGAACAGTTTCATTACTAACCTGACTTTCTTCCATTACCAGAAAATGTAACAGAATACAAAAACTTTGCGTTACGAAATAGAGTTGGAGAACAGTTTTTGACGGTTCCTACATTTATTTAAGGTTTTATATTTAGCGATATCCTTTTGTTATTACTTTTATAGTTACTTTAATTGTTAATTAAATGTAGGTATTTAAATTAAAAAATGAAAAAAAGTCTTGAATATTTTTAAAAAGAGAAATAAAAATTAAAGTCTTCAAGTACGTATAGGCAGGTAAGTATTTTTTATCATTCAAAATATTTTACATTTTATTAACATAAACGTGTATCTCCTGTGGATACGGGGAAAATAGAATAGATTCCAGGTATGGTCTGCCTGTCGTAAATGGCGACTAAGAGACTCCCAATCCAAAGTGTTATGCGACCCGTGCTGAAGGATGCATGGCGGTGGGGGAGCACCGTAGATAACGGAGCCTACAGGAAACCGGGCGAAATCCTGTAGTAGACAGCCTCAGTCCTGTGCAGGGGGAACCTCAGGGCTGGACCACCCCTTTTTCCATACTCGTTGACTGCAAAGAAGAACTAATACCGCTGGTAGACCGTAATCACGTCAAACTGATACGGGTTCCAGGACGTTAGGTTGTTGCAGGTAATGAGGAAGTAGACGAACTTGCAAGAACATGTTCGGAAAAATACAAAAACCAGGAAACAAACACGGGAAATAATACATTAAAGGACCGTGCCATAAGAGGACGGCAGAACTGTTACCGATGAACAGGAATTAGCTAAGACTGTATAATGGAGGCCTGGCCTGCGGGTTGTGCGGCGGGAATCCAGTTCCTTGATAATACCATATTAGTGAGAAGGCTAAAAAGGATCAAGCCCTTTAAGCTAGTTTAGTGACTGCTAGTCAAAAGCAGAGCATTGTGTGGATTTGAAACTTTACTAAAATTATTAGACCCTAAGTTACATTTTTAAATAGGACCTTACATTTTAAGAATTTCGCCCTAGTTAAATTAGGTTAAAACAAAATTGATTATTGATCTTTTTGATCAGATTATAAACTTAAAAAACACTTTTATAGAGTATCGTCATAATAGAAAATATAATTAAAGTAAAAAAATAAAAATATTCGCTAAAATCAAGTACTAATAGATGGCGTTGATAGAACATTAAATTTTAAAAAAAATGAAAATTTTTATATATATATATATATATATATATATATATATGTTATATATTTATATAAATACATACATACATAAAGTCACGCCTTTTTCCCATGGGGGTAGGCAGAGACCACTTCCGCTACGGTTCTTACACACATCTTTTGTTTCCTCTACTTTCATCAGTGCTCTCATACATGCTCGTCGGTTGTTGGTACTCTTAACCTGGCCTTTCCTCAAAACTGTATTGATCTGATAAAGATATGTTCACCGAGGTCGACCTCTAACGACTTGTCCATTCACACTCGCTTTATAAATTTGTTTCGTCAATCTTCCTTCATCCATCCTTTCAACGTGTCCAAACCATCTAAGCATTCCTTTATCTATCTTTGTAACCACATCTTCTTTTATACCACAGCGTTCTCTTTTTTCATTATTCTTTACCTTATCCAACCAAGTCACTTCGGCTATACTTCTCAGACTACTCATCTCCGCAGCATTAATCCTATTTTCATGCTTCTTCTGCCAAACCCAACATTCACTGCCATACATAAGTGTAGGAACCAACACACCTCTATGCACAGCCAGACGTGCCTTTTTTGACACTTTCTGGCTATTCATAAAGCTATGCAGTGCCCCATTCATTTGTCTTCCTGCCAACACCCTTCGCTCAATGTCACTGTCATACTTTCCATCTCTCGTAAACTTTGAACCCAAGTACACAAATTCATTTACTTGTTCCACTCTTTCTCCCTCAATCGAAACTCCACAGTTTGTCATGCTTTCTTCTCTTTTAAAAACCATTACTTTCGTTTTGCTTACATTTATTTTCATTCCTTTGATTTTCAGAGCATCATGCATAACATTAACCATCGCCTGCAACTCCTCTTCAGATGACGCTAATATGACTTGATCATCGGCGTAAAGAAGGCATTTGACGATCAAATCATTCATTTTCAATCCATACGCACTCTCTTTCAAATCTTTTAAACAATTGTCTATGTATAAGTTAAATAGCCATGGCGAAGCCACACATCCCTGTCTTACACCTTTTTCGATGTAAAACCAGTCCGTGCAAGCCCCGTTTATTCTCACACAAGCAGTGCAATCCTCGTAAAGTGATTTCAGTGCCCGTATTAAACTTCCACTTACCCCATACATTGACAATGTCGACCACAATTTACTCCTCAACACTCTGTTTAGGCCTTTTCCAAGTCTATAAAAGCGCAATAAACCTTCTGACTTCTAGCCAAGAATTTTTCGACTATACCTCGTAATGAAAAGACCTGATCACCACATTTTCTTCCTCTTCTAAATCCTGCTTGCACATCCCATATCATCTTCTCAGTTTCATTCGTTACTCTTTTAATCAATATCTTTGCATACAATTTGCCGACTATGCTGAGTAAACTAATGCCTCGGTAGTTCTTACAGTCCTGCTGCGAACCTTTTCCCTTGTAATGTGGCACCATAACGGCCTTGCACCAGTCGTCTGGTACGCTACCACTTCTCCAACAAAGGTTAAAAAGGCGGTACAGCAGACTAGCTACCACGTTTTGTCCAGCCTTCAGCATTTCAACTGTTATCCTGTCGTTCCCAGCAGCTTTACCCAATTTCATACTGTTTAACGCTTCCACAATTTCTGTCGTACTAATTTCATTGCAATTTTCACTCGTGTCTCCGAATGGAGCCTGTACTTGTGTATCCTCTCTCTCAAATAAACCTTCGAAGTATTCCTACCATCTCTTAAATGCGCATTCCTCTCTTTTTACCATACTACCATCTTGGTTTTTGATTTTTTCCAGTTGCGAGGTAGTATTTTTACCTCTGGAGGTTCTTATCGACTTTCAGAAGAGTTTAATATTGTTTTAGAAATCGTCAGTTAACCGTCTATCAAATTCATCTTTATCACTTAACTTTTTTCTTTCCACAACCTCTTTTGCCACACATTTTGACCTTTTATACTCATTCTTTGCCTTGTTTACATCCTCAATCGTTGCCTTCTGCGTTCTTTGATTGACTTTTGTAGCCAGCCAATCAAGCCAGGCTTCCTTTTTCTCTAACACTGCTTTTTGAACTTCTACGCACATTTTCTGTAGCTTACATCCTTTCCTTCTTTTACTTACACCACACACTTCAATAGCAATATCCACGATTCCTTCCTTAAATGGCTTCCACAATTCTTCAACCTCACATGCTTCATCTAAACTGTCAAATTTTTCAATCAATTTATTAACGAACTCTTTTTTTTATATCTTCTAGTTGCAAATTCTCAACTTTTATACGCTCTAGAACACTACTTGATTCTTGCACACGATGGCGCCACCGCTTAAAGAGACCTCTTATTCGGCTCATTACTAGGAAGTGGTATGTGTCAATACCCGCACCGCGGTATGCCCGAGTGTCCATCACCTTCTTTTTTAATCTTTCATCCACAATTACAAAATCAATTATACTTCTCTGGTATCCTTCTTGTCTTGTGTACAAGTGGATCCTTTTATGGTTAAACATTGTGTTTGTTACCATAAGATTCCACTCCAAACATACTTCAAGTAGACTTTTTCCGTTTTCATTTACTCTGCTGTCACCGTACATTTCCAGAACACTGTCATATCCATCACGCTTTACTCCTACCCAACTATTAAAATCACCCAACATTACAATTCTTTTATTCTGGTTACACTTATTCAGAATATCTGTCACACTATCCCAAAACTCCCTCCTCTCTTTTTGGGCTTTTAAAGATTGGTTCCACTACGCATCTTGTGGGGCATAAACCCCTAGCAAAAAGATCCGATTAAGACCAACCTTCAGCCTCACCCAGAGGAGTATTGGGCTTACACATTCAAAGTCAGTCACACATTCATTCATTCTAGCAGAGAGTATCACACCAACGCCCTGAGAACCTCTGCTGGTTTATAAAACGAAATAATAATTTAAAGTAATTTTAGTATTTTACACCCACAATATTGTTTTAATTCGAACCTTAAGTTATTATTTTTATAATTATCAAGACACAGGATGGTGGTTGCTATTATTTGTTTTTTAAATTTTCAATCACTGAGGTCAAAAATAAAATGAAAAGTTGAAACAACTTTCTAAATTAAATTATTTTTTATAAATCACATTGTAACGCTACTGCTTTTCTTTGGCGAAGAGTAGTTGATATTAAAAATGATTAAACAAAAAACTCTATAGACTTTATCCCAGGAAGGTGATCTTGACTTTTCAATTAAATTTAATTCGATGGAACAGAAATATCAGTTTGCTGATCTATCTATTTTTTTTTAATATCTAAAAATTTCTGACTAAATAAATTTATCCTAAATTAAATTGCTGTTGAGCGCTAAGTAATTTTAAATAATAAAATTATTAAAAAAATCCATGTTCATTTGATAGTTCAGTCATTTAGTAGTTTTACTTGGAAAGTTTTCCGCGAGTTTTAAAAATGGGTAATTTTATATTTCACATTTGCCTCCTCGTATTTTTGCCGCTTGCGCTGCCATTTTAGAAAAATGGCGCCTAAAAGTAGTTTTTTTAAAATAGCTCTTTTTCGACTTATTTCACGATAAAAACATTAATATACAAAATTAAACTAAAAAAAATTTTCTACAATTTATGCAATAACCTTTTTTTTCCTCGTAAAATCAATAGTTAATAATAATAATAATAATATTCTTTATTTCATATAAACATTTCTATATACAACACAATATGGTATGGTATGTATGGTACATACAAACATTGAAAGAAAAGACGTCAAATAAAAAACAATAATTTTAGTGATTTGTTTCAAAATATTCTTTCAAATCATATGGTTCCAGATTCAACAGAAGTTGTTTCACTTTATTCTTGAAGATACTATGTGTCGTGATAGACTTAAGACTGTTCGGTAATTTATTAAATATTCTGATGCACATATATGAAGGATTTTTTTCTGTGAGTGTTAGTCTGTGTATAGGAAAGTTAATATTAAGTGTTCGTGTATTATAGTTGGGATTCATGTAATTTTCTGTGAAAACCTCCTTGTGCTTATGTAAAAATGTTAGACATTCGAATAAATATAGTGCAGAGACTGTTAAAATTTGTTTTTCTTTGAATAAACCTCTACAGGATTGTCTGAAGGGCATTTTATAGATAGTTCTCAAAACTCTTTTTTGTGCAATGAATATTTTTTGTAGATTAGGTTCTGTTCCCCAGAACATAATTCCGTATCTCAACACTGACTCAAAATTTGCATGGTACAGAATTTTTACAGTTTATTCATTCATGTATTTTGATGTCATTCTGATTGCATAAATGACCTTGTTCAGTTTTTGATAAACGGAATCGGTCTGCCTATTCCATTTCAGGAAATTATCTATATATACTCCTAAAAATTTTGTGTATTCTTTGATTTTTGTTTCATCGCCCTGCCAGCTTATACTCAACGGTTTCTCTTTTCTACACCTGTCGGTACTAAAAATCATCAAATTTGTTTTATTTGCATTCAACAGTAATTTATTTTTATCGAACCAATTCTTCGCTCTTGAGAAAAAAACATCTCCCTGGCTTATAAGGTCTTCGCTTTCTTCAGCACCAATTATTAAATTTGTGTCATCTGCGTAATTTACTACAGTTTCCTCTACGTTCTGGGCAATGGTGTATAAATCATTCAAGTAAATTATGAATAAAATCGGCCCTATTACACTCCCCTGTGCAATTCCTGTTGTGTTAATCAATAAATCTGATATTTTTGAAACCCCACCCTTTGTGATTGTTACCCTTTGGGCTCTTGAGGATAGGTACGATCGAAACCAGTTGTGTGCTTTTCCTCGGATTCCATAAGTTTCAAGTTTTTTCAACAGATACTCTTGATTCAACGAGTCATATGCCTTCGATAAATCTAGGAAAATGGCTAGTGCTAGGTTGTTATTCTCAATTAAATCTAGAATACTTTTGGTGAACTGGAAAATGGCTGTTTGGGTCGACCTACCCTTCAAATATGCATGCTGGGTGTTTGTAAAGAAATTTGTAACATTCAGAAAGTAAGTCAGTCTAGAGCACATCGCTAACTCAAATAATTTTGAGAAGCCTGGTAGCAGATTGATGGGCCTGTAGTTTTCTATTAGCTGAGGATCCTCTTTTTTGAGGAGAGGTTTAATAAGAGCTTGTTTCAATTTTTTGGGAAATACGCCTTGTCTGAATGAGCTGTTGATGAGAAATGAGATAATTTCACAAATTTCTGACACCGTTCAATACTCAATGGGATCTCGTCCCTGAGAGATCTGGCGAGTTCAATGATCTCTTCAGGTGTTGTCGGTCTGAGAAGCATTGACCTGTCATTTCTCACCAGCAAACTCACATCAAATGGGACGTTTTCCAGGCTTTCAAGCATTTCTGGAACTATTTCATTAAAATATATATTAAATTCATTAGCTATAGTTTCAGGTTCTTCATCAATTTGACAGTCATTCCTTTTTGAATTTTTTCCGTTTATTTCATTACAGATGGCCCACATGGTTTTATTCTTATTATCAGATTTATTTACCCTTTCTGTATAGTGCTGGGACTTGAGTTGTCTGAGAAGTTCATCGTATTCTTTTTTGCAGTTTTTATATTGATATCGAAACATAGGATTCTGTTTACTGAGTGACAAAAATATATCCAAACGCTTTTTACAGTCTGTTACTTCTTGATTTTGTGTAAAGTGTTTATGTTTTTCATTTTGTACCAGCTTTAAAGGAAAGCATTCACAAAAAATGCCATGAAAAATTGACATGAATGTATCCCATTGTTTATCAACGTTATTTTGTACATCAAAAACCATTTTCTAATCTTGTTCGTTAAGCCTCAGCTTAAAGTTATCTTTAGCTGTCTTGCTAAAAAATCTACAATATTTAGGTATAATTTTACAATATGCTTCAATTTCACAGGTAATTTTTTGAGCTTGATGGTCTGAGATATGCAGTTCTAATACTTCTGTGTTCCATGTTTCTAGATTTGTGAGTATATTATCAATACATGTTTTCGAGTGTGCCGTTACTCTCGTGTATTCATGGATAGTTTGAATCAAATTAAATGAGTTTAGTTAGTTTTGGCGTACGAGAACCGCAAACCATTATACATCTTCGCCAAACCGTGACATTTAATTTTTACTGATTATATCTATGAATTATAAAATTAACTTTAATCAAAAAATTATACAACAATAATTCTTACTATGCTTTGAAAAACCGGCATACTATGGCCGCAACAAATATATGTTACAAAAAGTATCATAGATCAAACAGCCGCAAATCATATTTTATTCTTGCATGCCTTCAGTGGCTGTCATACAACGCAAGCATTATTTAATCAAGGAAAAATGATCCAGAGTTCATTGCTAAAGCCCTTCTTAAATTAAACAGTTATAGTAATGTGAAATGTAAGAAAAGTATGGCTTTAAACATCTATAAATATGGATGCTTCACAACATCAGGATAAAAAGTAAATTTAATATTGCGTTGCTAGCACTAACAGAAGCAGCAGCACGACAACATTCGTTCCGAACCTATCACCAGGTTCAGCAGTGGTATGGGAAACAAAATGCAGAGCAATGGGGATGGAAAAGAGACAAGAAAACATGTGGATGCAGATTTGCTGGGTTAAATATCATAAAACTTTAATTGCAAATTTGTGTTTCAGAATAATGTTCCTTTTTAGTAGATATTAACATAAAAATCCTAAAGTAAGTAGTTTAAACGATAGATTGTTCCAACAAAATGAATCAGAAACTTGAGCACTTTCCTGTAGGTAAGGAAATAAAATACCAGTGACACATAAAAAAAGAAATTTTATTGATTTTTATATTAAATTATTCCATAATTTTGTAGACTTAGTATATAAATCTTATCTTTCCACCAATTACCGACTTGTGTACAGTTCGCAGGATTTACGTCAGTAAAAATCATTAATTTGCGTCAATCAGTTGTTTATATTTCGTTCATTAACGTCACTCACGTTTGCCTTAGATTGATTTACAGGATATCCATGATAAAAAAAACAAACGAACTTTGTAAATCTAATCACTGCAAGTAAACAAAAAATGGCGTTCGTTATTTAAATTGTACGATATGTGTGCATAAACTAATCCCCATCAAAATTTAAATCACACAATAAAAACAACTATTTTAATCCTTATTTATTACCCAATGTTTTTGCATGTAATAATTTTCTAATTTAATAAAATTGTTCAGTTCCCGTTTCTTTTTCTTCGCTAAGTATGTGTTTAATTTTCGAATGACATTTCATCTTTAAATTTTCGCGAACCAATGGCAGCAACCGAATTTTATTAGTTGACGGAAAAAACGCTGCACCAGGAATATTATTTTCAAAAAGTCGTGATATAAGATCAAAAATTTATTTATTCATAATACTTATTAAAATAATATGCTTTGTAAAAGGACTTAAATCGTGAAGTTACTTTATTGTACTTTTCACAAAAAACCACGAGCAACCATATTTCTCGCACTTAATATTAATTTTTTTTCCGTTTCAGAGTTCATCACTATAGATTTGGTAACCGCCATAGTGGAAGTGTCAACTGTAGCAGGCAAGAGGCAGGTGGTTATTGCCTTGGGGACTCAAAAACGCACCCTACACCGGAGGAAGTCCAAAGCCTCATCAGATGGTGCAAAAAAGGTAACAGGCACTTCATTCTGTGCTGCGATGCAAACGCCCACCACTTGATATGAGAGAGTACAGACACAAACGTATAGGGTGAGTATATTCTGGAATATTTGTCGGCTAACAACATCGACATTATCAATAAAGGAAATAAACCCACCTTTATAAATGCGATCAGGAAAGAAGTTTTTTATTTGACTCTCGCGGATCCATTTATAACAAACTACATCCACAACTGGCATGTCTCTGATGATTTTTCTATGTCAGATCATCAACACATAAGGTTCGACTTCGAACGACGTCGAAAATACGCTTCGGGGGATACAGGGTACCAAAGTTAACCAACTGGCAGGCTCACAAAGAGCATCTCAGAAGGCAGACGGAGGACCAACACACTTTCTTCGAATCAATAGAGAAACTCGACACAGCCTCCAGGCAACTTCAAAATGCTATAATAAAAGCATATGAGCTCAGATATCCTAAAAACAAAAGGCTACTATTAGAGATGTGCATTGGTGGAATAAGAAACTAAATAAACTTCAAAAAAAAGTCAGAAGGCTTTTTAATAGGGCTAAGAGTCTAGGACACTGGAAAGACTACAAAACAGCTCTTTCTGAGTACAACAAAGAACTCAGAAAATCGAAAAAAAAGACATAAAGGCAAATGTGCAAGGGGATCAACGAACTGGCCCCAGCATAACGAAAGTACGAAGTCTTTGAATCCCGGGCCTCGAATAGATTAAGGGTTAGGCACAAAAGATCTAATAGGTCGAGGTGCTTGAGAGGCTGCATAGCCTTCACGAACCCCCTACAATCTACAATCTACTAAAATAATATTGTCTAGGAAAAAACATAAAATTAAAATTTGATGAAAAATAAGTAGTAAAATTTAATAGCTATTTATTGTATAAGATTTTATTTACATAATTTTTAACCGCGAGAGCGAAGCGTTTAATTTTCTTAAGCGAATAAAATGTATCTGAAACACGCATACAATACAACGTTTTATTTACAATCACATCCATTTTGAATTAAAATAGCAGAAGTTTTTCATTAAAAAATGATTCGACATTTAACAACAATTAAATGACATGGTGGATGGAGAAGGTCAGCTGTAGCAGAAAGTTATATCGGGGATTTTATATCTAATAAGCTTGATAGAGCAAGAAAAATCCAAGGTATCCTGGTACTAATTGTTACAAGAGAAGAACATCCATTGATTCTAGAGATTTATCAAAAACTTCAACAGGAACTATGCATTCTAAAACCGATGACAACTACATATCGTTATTAATGAAAACGAAGTGAAATATGATAAAACAAAGAAATACATGTCTATTAATATAATTAAATATGATAATATTAATAATAAACAAGTAAAATGTGATTAATTCAAGATTGTACTTTTCATTATTCCACTGGTGGATAAGGTATGGATAAAACTTTAATTATAAGGTGATTGTGCATAAAATAATAATGTTTTTCTTTTTTCCCATTTAGATTTGCACACACTAATAATGTCAGTTTTGTCTTAGCAGATTTAGTGAACTTTTTATTGCGAAATTTAAAAGTTTTTGGTAGGGCCTTACAGGAAAATATTAAAAGTTTTATGGATGGAAAAAGTATCAAACTTGGTAAATCCACCGAAATTCTTATCACCATCAAAAGAAGGAAACTGCAATATTTCGAGCATGTTATGAGAGGCGAAAAATACCGATTACTGCAGAACATCATGCAGGGAAAAATTTATGGTAAAAGAAAGCCGGGCCGCAGAAAAGCATCATGGCTGAAGAATCTACGTGACTGGTATAAATTCAACTCAAGCTCTCTGTTCAGACTTGCCGTCGACAGAGTAAGGATAGCCTTGTATGTGACCAACGTTCTAGAAGGACATGGTACTTAAGAAGAAGAAGTCTTATCGGCGTTACAAATATCTTAAATATCTCAAATAGCCACTTAATAAATGAACAATTAACAAATGAATGGGGCAATGAACAGCCAGAAAGTGTCAAAAAAGGCACATCTGGCTATGCATAGAGGGTTGTTTCCTACACTTATATATGGTAGTGAATGTTGGGTTTGGCAGAAAAAACATGAAAATAGGATTAATGCTGCGGAGATGAATAGTCTAAGAAGTATAGCCGGTGTGACTCGGTTCGATAAAGTGAAGAATAAAAGATAAGGGAATGCTGTGGTCTAAAAGAATAAGTGGCTACAAAGATAGATGAAGGAATGCTTAGATGGTTTGGACACGTAGAAAGGATGGATAAAGGAAGATTGACGAAAGAAATTTACAAGGCGAGTGTGAATGGACGGAAGTCGGTAGAGGTCGACCTCGGAGAACATATCTCGATCAGATCAACATTGTTTTGAAGAAAGGCCAGGTCAAGAGTACCAACAACTGACGAGCATGTATGAGAGCGCTGATGAAAGTAGATAAAGCAAAAGATGTGTGTAGAATCCTAGCAAGTGGAAGGAAGTGGTCTCTGCCTACCACTACGGGAAAAAGGCGTGACTATATGTATTTATATATATTAATAAATTTGGCAGTTTAATTTGCCACTATGAAACTTCGTCAATATTTATATTTGCAACTTCTCCAGATATTGCTTTAAATTTAATATTATGACTTCGGTTGGGTGGGTCTTCCTTTTTTACTTATGTTGGTGTGTTATTTACAAAGTACATCATTATTTAAATAATCTTGTTCTTACCAATTCTTGTTTCTTAATGAGTTTCATGATGTTTCAGTGCTCTGTTAAAATTTTTATTATTTTTACTTACTTTAACTTGCTGATTCAGTTATTAGACTTTTAGTAGTATCACTCTGTATGGTTTTTTCCACTCTTAAACCACTGTTAGTTAACAATTATCCACAAATAAATTAATAGTGATATAGAAAATGCATTATTTTAATTCATGACAATTGATTAAAAGCAATACGTTTTCCCTAAGGTGAAGTAGGTTTTAACCGTATATAAAACCCTTAATTAGTTGATTTCTTTAAAATCAGCAATTTTCATTGGTCGCTAGAACAGATTTTGTAAATTTTGTGAAAAAAGTTCTTAAATAAAGAAAAATAAATCTATCAACGTGGTATTTTTTGCAATTTTTATTTAATCGTAAATATCGTCCATCTCTATCAAGTCGTCTATTCCAATAAAATAGTTAGCTTGACCACAGCCTACTGCTAATAATACTCAGGCTGAAAATCAGGATTGTTTACAAGCTGACCCCGAATCATTAGCAGAATAAACAGAACAAGATAGTTAGAGTAGTAGGGTTCGTGACTTGGCTAAAATCAATTCGGAATTCCACTCTTTAAGCAGATTTGCTATTTGCCCGCAGACAAATGCGAACTTGGTATAGGTTAAATGGAATGTTTTGCATTTGCTGGAGGGGGATTGCCGACGATGGTAAGACCAGTACATAAGCCGAAAGGCTCTGTTTTTTTCATACTTTTATTAGTTGTTCTATGTTATTGCGATAATTATATTACCAAAACAAACGGTTTTTACAACATAATGTCGTTATGTTAACAGAATGTTTGTAATAACAAAATTTTCTATTTAATGTTTCATTATTTATTTCTTCACTTTACTTTATATACTTGTTTAGATACAAAAACATTTATTGTTATGCATTATGTTGGATTTTGTAATTATTTCGTATTTCATTTGATTCCATTTTAAAAAATTATTTTGTGTAAAACGGTTCTTTATTTATTTATTTATTTATTTATTTATTTACATTATCCTACGGGGTATACCCAATTTACAGGATAGGGTTAGTAGTAGTTAGATAAATAACATACGTTAATTTACAAGAAACTATCACAATATATAAGAAAACATTACAATTATGTATGCTGAAAGTAAAGATTTAGGTTTCTAAACAATAATGTCTAATTGACAATTGGCTGCAGTTTAAAATGTCAACAGATTTTTCTATATTAGAATAATTTTCAATTAGAAAATGTAGAGGTGAAATTTTTTATTTATTAGTTCGATAAGTTCGTTGAAAAAACAGTTGATTATGGCGGGAATTGAACCTAGGAACATGATAATCTAACATGGCAACTAGATCATTACAGTCTAATTGTAGGTGTACAATTTTATGTAAAAATAATACAGAGTACATTGACCGCCTTCTCAGCAGACTGTGTGCACCAAATCGATCATAAAAGTACTGTTGCGATATATTCCGCTCTGGATACAAACCATCCAGAATGAAACATGCTGACTTAAAGAAGCGCCTCTGGATACGTTCGATTGTAGAGATGTGTATATTATAAATAGGATTCCATATAACACTGGCATATTCCAGTTTGGTCCGTATAAATGCAGAAAAAAGTAAATTCATTGTAGTAAAACATTTAAATAGTCTCATGTTTCTAATTACGAATCCGAGAATGCGATAAGCGCTTGCAGTGATTTTATCAATATGCGCAGTGAAAGTTAGTTTAGGATCGTAATAAACACCAAGATCTTTAATTAGGTCAGGTCGTACCAATACCGAGTTATCTAAATTATATTGAAACACAATGCCTAACTCCTTCCTGCAAAAAGACATGACACTGCACTTACTGACATTTAGGTACAACTCATTTTCTACACACCAGTCATTTAGTAGTTCGACATTATTTTGGAGTTTAATGCAATCATGGATAGAATCGATTCTGTGAATTAATTTGAGATCGTCAGCATACAACAAAGCTTTTACGTCAATTTTAGACAGAATGTCATTAATATATAAAATAAAAAGAAGTGGCCCCAAGACAGAGCCCTGAGGCACTCCAGAGGTTTGATAAAAAACCGTTGAATTATAACCAAGACATTTTACAAATTGCGGTCGATCCGATAGATATGATTTAAGGAGATTTATCAGTGTTGGATGAAATCCTAGTGTGTCCAGTTTAACAAGTAAAATATTGTGATTAATTCTATCAAACGCCTTGGAGAAGTCAGTGTAGACTACATCTACCTGACTTCTTTCATCTAACGTCTCTGCAATGAATTGCGTTTTGCAGAATAAATTGGTGATAGTTGACCTACCCGACATAAAACCATGTTGGTTTGGTAAGATAATATGTTTAACCTTATTGGAGAGATATTCATGTATTGCTATTTCAAACACTTTAGAAAAGTTATTCAGAATAGTTATTGGCCTATAATTGGTTATATCATTCTTATTACCGTTTTTGAAAATAGGACATATATATGAGGCCTTCCATTTATCTGGAAAATTGGAATTTTTTAAAATGAGGTTGAATATAATTGTTAATGGCTGAGCCAAAGCTTGGCGGCAGTCTTTGATTAGGTAGGCAGGTATACCGTCTATTCCGGCAGTGGTTTTTGGTTTCAATTTTTTTAAGGCAGCCAAAACTTCTTTCTCAGAGACACTAGTAATATTTATAACATCATAATTAGTCGGATCATTATGATAATTATTACCATTGGAAATCGTATAATTGCTTGTGAAAAGCGTACCAAAACCATTAACTATATCCTGAACGTCTAGTTTTACATTATTGAAGAACATAGTATTCGGAATTGTCGATGATACGCCTTTTTTACTGTTAATAAAGTTCCAGAATGATTTAGGTTCAAGCAAAATGTTTTCCTCTGATTTTTTAACAAAATGTTCATATGCTGTTTTAATTTTCAATTTTACTTTTGATCTACATCTCGAAAAGTCATGATAAACCTGAGGGTTTCGAGTAAGCTTATATTTTTTGAATAATTTACTACTCTGTTTCAGTAAAACCGTTATAATACACATTTGACACATTTTAGAAAGTTTCTGATTGTATTACTCTCGACAACTGAAAAACGAATATCTAAGGCACCAAAAAACCCATTAGTAAGCTATTTATTATTTCATGGACGTTTTTAAAGGAAAGCATGTGAGACGTCTAGTCAAGATCATTTTAAATTAACATATGCACGTGGTAGTACTTGTTTATTTTAGCGACATATTTCTGTAGTAGTACAATGGTTAATACATTTTTTAACCAATCACAGCTTTTCGCAATTGTATAATTTTATTCTTTATAACGTAAGGAACAGACTAAAACAGGTAGTAGAAAAAACATCTATTTAAGTCGGTACGTAACGTGCAATACTTTAATATTACTTTTGTAAGAATATAATTGTAATATGTTTCTTTTTGGCACATCCCATATGTGTTGAATATCGACGAACAATTATACTCAAACAATTATGCACATAAACACAAACAATAGTTATACAATAGGCAACATGCCATATTTTTATTTTTGCTTTTATTTTAAAGAATTCCACGTACCACGTACATTAAAAAATTAAAATACTATATTTTATAGCAAAATATTCGGTTTAAAACTGACAGTATAAATTTGCGCGCAAAAATGGACCTACAGTTCCGATGACGTCACTCCTGTTTATCACACGTTATACTTGTTCGTCGCTGGTATTCATAGTTTTTTGTTTTGTATTAGTTTCGACTTTTAATTTTTTTTTTTGTATAAGTATACTAGCTGAACCCAGCAAACTCATTCTCAATCCATATGCATTCTCTTTCAAATATTTTAAACAATCGTCTATGTAGTTAAACAGCTACACATCCCTGAATAACAGCTTTTTCGATGTTAAGCCAGTCCGTGTAAGCTCCGTTTATCCTGACACAAGAAGTGGAATCATCGTAAAGTAATTTCAGAGCTCGCATCAAACTACCACTCACCCCATACATTGACAATGTCGACTACAATTTACTCCCCACCACTCTGTCGTAGGCCTTTTCCAAGTCTATAAAAGCGCAATAAACCTGTTGACTTCTAGCCAAGAATTTTTTGAATAGGTATGCTTCGTAATAAAAAAACCTGATCCTGATCCTGATCCTCTTCTTAGTCCTACTTGCACATCCTATATCTTTTTATCAGTTTCATTCGTCACTCTTTAAATACCTTTGCATACAGCAACACAATTAAAAAAAATTGTTTTAATACTGATTGTTTAAATTTTTCTACCTGACATATCTCATAAACTAAATGGAGTTTGCATTAATGTATCTTAAGCAAAATATATTTACATCGAGACTCGAGACTATTTGCTGGAGACTCAAAGTATATATATATATATATATATATATATATATATATATATATATATATATATATATAATCCAGGATATCTACAGCTGTCGCTGCCTTCCTGCTTTCAGCCAGCCCTTGTCTCCAGTTGTTCTTGTCCTGCCAGTCTCCGTCCTGCAGGTTTCTTAATTCCATCGCCTCATCCACTTCGTCTCTCCATGATCGCCTTGGTCGACCTCTCTTTCGTCTGCCTAATGGACTCCACTCAGTTACCCGGAGTATCCAGCGATCCTCCGGAGTTCTTCTAACATGTCCGTACCACGTTAGTTTCTTTTCCTCTATGTGTTCTAGTATGTCTTTTTTTTACCTCCATTCTTCTCCTGATCTCCTCATTTCTTATTCGATCTAATCTTTTCACTCCACAACTCCTTCTCCAAAAGTCCATTTCTGTGGCTACAATCTTCCCTTTGTTTATTTTGTTGATCACCCACATTTCAGCTCCATAAGTCATTATGCTGCGAACTATTGAATTGAATATTCTCGTTTTATTAGTCTTGGTTATGTGGCGGTCCCATAATATTGGGTTTAATTGATTAATACATGCCCTCGTTTGACCAAGTCTATTTTTTATTTCTTCCTCTGTTGTTCCACTTTTTGATATTATAAACTCTAGGTACTTAAATTTGTCTGTTCCTGAGATCTGTCGGTTATCATCTATTTCTAGGTGATATATCCTGTCTTGTGCCGTTGACATATATTGGGTCTTTTCGAGGTTGATTTCCACTCCATTTTTCCCATATTCCTCCTCTAGTTTCCGCATCATAAAACCTAAATCCTTCTCATCTTGAGCTATGATTACTTGATCATCGGCAAAGCTTAGAGTATACAGATGATCATTCCTAATTGGTATTCCCATTCCTGCACATTTTCTCTTCCATGGTCTTAGTGTCTGTTGTAGAAATATTTTGAATAGTATGGGTGATGTTGAGCATCCTTGGAGGAGACCCTTAGTTGTTTTCAAGGCATTTGATAGTTTATTTCTCTCTTTAATCCTTACGGTATTTTTTTTGTACATATTTTGGACTGTTCTGATAATTCTCTGCGTTATACCTATTTCTAACATGGCTTCCCAGATTTTAGACCGAGAGACAGAATCATAGGCCTTTCGGATATTCACAAATGCAAAATGTACCTCTCTGTTCTTGGCCATTTTTTTCTCTATGAGTTGTTGAATTGTATATATATAGTCCATACATGATCTTCCAGCCGTAAATCCTGCCTGATCTTCATCAACTTTTCCTTGTAACTGTTTTTCTAATTTTTGTTTGACGACTTTTCCAAATAGTCGGCCCATCGAAGCTATTACGCTGATTCCCCTGTAGTTTTCGCACTTTTTTTTCTCTCCTTTTTTATGGATAGACATTATGTAGGCTTCCGTCCAAAGTACTCAAAGTACTGAATTTTTTTCAAAATGGTTTGAAACACTTTAACAACGATATAACAAGTGTTGCATGTATATGTTGAAAAATAAATTAGTTTCATTTTTCTCATTTGTTTGCTTCTATGTTAGGGACAACAATTCGTGAATTATCCTTGTATATGGATATACCGACACATTAAACGTACCTGTGACAAACAAAAAACAAGTCGAATTTCCTCTTAAATATATATGAATCATTTTATCATAAGTCCTCGGTAGTATAGTGGTAAGTATCCCCGCCTGTCACGCGGGAGACCGGGGTTCGATTCCCCGCCGGGGAGGACATTTTTTATTTTTTTGTTTGTATTCGTAGTTTTGCAGCCAATTTTTATTAATAACTGAAAATAATATTATTGTAGTAGCTTTTTTAATATTTCTAAACACTAAAATAAGTATAATAAATATCAGCACAGTCTACGAAAATAGTATCTTGAGTTTCACTTGAAGGTTAGTTACGAGATCAAAACATATGATATATCATAAAAATGTAGCAAATAAACTGGTAGTATCTTTTATCAATGATGCATAAGAGTTGAGTAGAGATTTTTATTATAATAAAATTAAGTTTTTTAATGACAGAATACCTATTTACTAAACAATTTAGTTTCGATTTTTATTGTCTTTGATTTTAAAAGTTTATTAAATTAAAAAATGGTAGTGTCTAAATTATGAAAATAATAAATTAAGCTTATTGTTAATGAAAGTAAAGTATGCATAACAAAGCTGAAGTAGCATTCAAATATTACGTTTTAACTGGCAAGCAAGCTTAGCCAATTGCTGATAGAAACTAATGTTAATTACATTCATAAAAATATTTCAGTTATAATTGTATATTTTTTTGTTAGAAAAAGTTATATTTGAAAAAAAATTTGGAAAAAATGCTCACGGTAGGCCCCGGCGAGATTCGAACTCGCGATCTCCTGTTTACTAGACAGGCGCTTTAACCAACTAAGCCACGGCGCCGTTGTCATCTGAGCTTTAAAGCAGGTATATTTTCAAATAAATAAAATCGTAAGGATGATTTGGAAGATTTTTTTTTTAAATTAGATAATAATTTTGGTAAATTGCAAAAAAATTAATTTTTATGCAATAATTTTTTAAATCAAGTCTACTAGATTATAAAACACTACCTTTTTTAAGACCAGCATTAAAAATTACGCTGATGGTCTGCAATAATTTTTTCTTTTTCCCTTCTTATTATTATGCATAATTATTATAGATATAATATTTTTAAATTGAAATATAGTTTTACAAATTACGTTTTACGCAGGTATATATTTTTTGTAATGGAATTTTTAAATAAAACTCATTTTTTGTTTTAAATTTAAATCATACAAAAACTGGGACGATATTAGATGTAATCTGTTACAAAACATTAAAGATCATTAGTTAGACTGTTTATTTTTAGTATTTAACTTTGCAGTTTTCTTCCTTTTCATATTTTTTATTGGAGTTTCATTACAAATCGACCATCAAAAATCTGCAAGCAGAGAGTCTAAAAAATAAATTTAAAGGGACCTGTTGCACTTTAGAGCTTTATACGAAGAAAGAAGTTTTTGGATGATTTCCTGGTAGTTTTCATTTTTTTGTTTTGAAGATTTTAGCTTTATTTAGACCCAGCTTTATATGGAGTGGTAATAGAAACATTTTTTCAAATCCTTGGCAATTTGTAACTATGGCAATAAATTTGCTGTATACAATCAAAACAATATTCTAATCGTGTGATTTTATTTTGCTCTATAGATGATAATTCACATACATTTTTGTTAGATGCATCAATATTATTTAAAATTTACCAAAATATCTGGTATAAATCAGAGAAGTGCTGGTTACACTTACGTATGGCAGACGAAGCATAAAAGTAAGATCAATGCTGCGGAGATGAGTAGTCTGAGACGTATAGCCGGAGTGACTCTGCTGGATAAAATGAGGAATAGTAAGATAAGGAAACGATATGGTGTGAAAGAAGATGTGATAACAAAGATAGTAAAAGAAATGCTTAAATGGTTTGGACTTGTAGAGAGGATAAATAAAAGAATATTTACGAAACAGATATACAAGGCGAGTGTGAATGGGCAAGTCGGTAGAGGTCGACCTAGGAGAACGTATTGTTACGATATTTACTTCTTGGGTTCGGCAAATCTTAACTCACAGTACAGTAACTAAACAATTTTTCCGCTATTCGCTATCGACTCGCTGGCGCTGACAGACAACAGATCCGGCTTGTAAAAGTATGTTAATAAGATCGACATTGTTTTAAAGAAAGGCCAGGTCAAGAGTATCAACAACTACTCAGGCGCATGTATTAGTGTAAAAACGACAGCAGTCGATATCGTTCTCTCTCTTTTTATCAGTTCCAGCCGTTTTTGTGTACAAATATGATAGGTAATACACACTGAAAAAAGTAGCAATAATGCAAGAAAATAGACCTATTATCAGAGGAGACGGAACTATTTACTTTAAAACACGAGCAGACATCTCCACTTTTTGGTCGACTGTATGATCTTGATATGGCCGACTGCAATGTGTTGTGCTGTGATGTTGCCTGCTCTACACTTATGGCAAGAGATTTGTGATTGTTATTGAATCGTCCATATTATTTATTGATTATATTTGTAACAATATTGTGACCATAATGCTATCTCTTATTAATATTTCGTGAATTATAACAACCTGAATAATAAAACACATTTTATGGAATGCTGAACCATTGAACTATTTCATTCCGTTAGATCATAGAAATGTGTTGCTCAATAAGCGACAACGCCGCACGGCTTGTTTAAATGGTTTCACGTGCAGAGGTCCGTGCGTACTACCAAATCGGCTATTATTAGTAGCGCTGTTGCCGAAGGTGTTGCAGCGAGATTTTGGAGTATTATCAGTGATTTTCAGCATATTATTGGTAAAATTTAGTGGAAAAAATGATTCATCATTGCCAAGTGTGTAAAAAACCGGACTATTTAAGCCCCAGTGTTTATTTTCACAAGTAAGTTGGAACATCTCATTGTTTACTATATTTTCATCCAGTGGTGTAGCAATATTTCAATATCAAAATAAACAGATATTATTTTGAAGCGTAAAACACGAATCTGAAAACCAAACGCTGCGGAAATCAATACTTTTCGAGATATTCTCAAAAAAGGTCATTTTTTCCCTATTATTCAGCAACACTTATTCAGTGATATTATCCTTCTTTCGTTGTTATTTGAAGAACTATATACCTTCCTGATCCATTTTATAATGGTATATCATAAGAAATTTATACATCACCTCAAATTTAATCCAATCGAGAAATCAAAGAGTCACGGAACTCCGAGTATAATATTTTAATCTTTTCCTTTAGGTTTCGAAGCTGTTATTAAACATGTTTAAACATTAAAATTAAAATTTAAAATACATTACATTTTATTTGTCCAATTAATATTAGTGGATTTAATTATTTGATAAAATAATTTAGTTTAACGGATATTAGTAGTAAAACTGTTCGCTACACAATTAGCAGCCCTTAAGTTGGAATAATTTAGTTTTATAAAAGTAACTTATAACATTACACACAATTGGCTTTAGAAAGGAAACTTACACGTAACACAAAATTGTCGCCAAACATTTGGGGAATTGGTAAGTTTTTTAAAATTGGCACTTCACTTTTGTAACTTTAGAAAAACAGTTTAGTTAGGGTAACACAATTTGGCGCCCAACTTTTGGGGTTTAGAAAAATACTTTTAGTAGGCTACAACACTTCAATTTGATAAAAAACTGAGTATCACCTATTCATAAATATATTCTCATAAAAAACTAAATATTACCCGATGGATATATTCTCATTTTAATCAAACAGCACGTCACTGATTACAAGCGTGGCCGTAACTCCACAATAATGTTACAGCGTTGCCAGCACGGGGACGAGACAAAGAAAATAGATTGGCATTCTTTATCATACTCATGACCACTCTCATGTAATCATTGCGACAAAACAAACAGAGTTTTATGAATGGAATGTTGCGTCTCCTCTGGATAATAGGTCTATGTGCAAGAACGACAGACAAAAAATTAAAATATTTGAGCTATTAAATATATATATATATATATATATATATATATATATTTATAATATATCCATCCAGATCTAGATTTAGCACGTTGTACTCTTCATATTCATCATATTGTTATTTAAAGAAGGATTTTGTTGTAGACCAGTGTTATTAAAATCGCAAAAATCGCATTTAAATAACAACAGTGCTATTTTTATTTGGGCGTTATCTTCGTGGATTGGTCGCTGTAAAAAACACTAAACTATATTGTTGTTTAGTAATCATCACGTATTATTATTTTTTTAATTTCCGCTTCAAAAACTCCCAATTAAAACATTACAAAATACCTACTTTCAAAAAAATAAAAAGGAAACCGCAATTTTTAGAATGTTGCCTTGTTTCGTCAACAAGGCTAGTACGAAACATCAAACCGTATAATTATGAATCGATAGTTATTTTGCGGTTTACTTGTAATAATGAACCCTTCGAAACCAGCAGCATATGGCTACCGTTAAAAAAAATTATCGAAGGTTCATTTTAAACTACCTTTCAGTTATTTTAAAGCAAAAGATTATCGGGTATCGGGTGTTAAATTATCTAAAAATGTTAGTAAATACGTAGTTTAAAACTGTTATGGTTAATTATTTAAAATATTGAAATTCCGCTAAAATCCACATATGATACGTATTTATCTATTACATGATATAATTACGCCTTCTTTCCACTTGCTTTGGTTGTTACACACGTCATTCGCTTCTTCTACTTTCATCAGCGCTTTCATACATGCTCGTCGGTTGCTGGTACTGTTGAACTGGCCTTTTGATAACACTTTTGATCTGATCGAGATACGTTTGCTTGGGTCAACCTCTACCGACTTACAATTTACACTCGCCTTATAAATCTGTCAATCGTCTTTCATCCATCCTCTCTACGTGTCCAAACCATCTAAGCATTCTTTTATCTATCTTTTTTACTACATCTTCTTTCACACTACAGCGTTCCCTTCCTCCTCACTTTATCCATCAGAGTCACTCCTGCTGTACTTCTCAGACTACATATCTTCGCAGCATTGATCTTACTTTTATCCTTCTTTTGTCAAACCCAACACTTACTACCATACAAAGTGTAAACTTTAAACCCAAGTACTCATTCACTTGTTTCACTCTTTCTCCTTCAATCAGCACCTCGAAGTTTGTCATATCTTCTTCTTTAAATACCATTACTTTCATCTTGCTGACATGTACTTTGATCCCTTTAATTTTGAGGGCATCATGCATAATATTAACCATCGCCTCTACTCCTTTTCAGATAGTGGTAATATAACCTGATTATCAGCGTAAAGGGGGCATTTGGCGTGCAAATTATTTATTCTCAATCCATGCGAACTCTCCTTTAAATCTTTTAAACAACCATCTATGTATAACTTAAACAACCATGGCGAAGTTACAACTTTGTCTAACACCTTTTTTGATATTTAACTTAACCCCTAAGCTTTGAGTAATGTATTTTAAGTTTAGTGACTAGTACGGCGGGAGTGCTTTGTACTAGAGATAAATCATCTTTAGACCAGAACATGAAACATTTTGCGGGGAGACTCAAATCTTTTCGTAACATAACACAAATTAGTATATTTCTCATCTATTTGCAAATATAAGAAAATTTTGCAAAAACAAAAATTCTGACGAATCTGTCCATACATATAATGCTAACTTTTTAAATGGTATTGGGAAACAAAGATTCATTACATTATTGAGTTATCAAGCTTAACAGTACTCACATTACACTACTCATTGCTGATTTAGAAGTATGTTTTTAACAGAAAAGTGAAAACGGAGATAAGGCAGTCACACTTTGTTTTTTTTTGGAGGGAAGTCGAACCCCAAAAACTCCCCCTTAATTACGGTACTGGTAGAGTTCATGGCGGCTTAAAAAAATACAATAATGCTGGATGATTGTAAAGGATGACACGCGATGGCGTTATTTTTTTTTGTATTATTCGAACGCATCCTCAAATTTAACACGAATTCTGATAATGGTTTAGCACATTAGGCAAAACCATACATAATTTTGGGTTAACTGTGGTTTTTCGATTCCATGTTACAGAAATTGCAATTACCATTTTTCACAGCCCACCCTGATCAGTCACTAATTTTCGTTGGGCTTCTTTGTTGGCGTGTATTCTATTATATTTTCCCATTTTATATTTTATACCTGATGTACGAATAACTAGTAGGTATAGCCAATTTCCCAACATTTAAATTTATTTTTATAAATGATGAAATTTACATACATACATAAATACATATAGTCACACCTTTTTCCCGTAGGTGTAGGCAGAGACCACTTTCTTTCACTTGCTACGGTTCTTACACACATCTTTTGCTTCCGTTTACTTTCATCAGTGCTCTTATACATGCTCGTCGGTTGTTGGTACTCTTGACCTGGCCTTTCTTCAAAACAATGTTGATCTGATCGAGATATGTTCGCCGAGGTCGACATCTACCGACTTGTCCATTTACACTCGCCTTATAAGTTTGTTTCGTCTTTTGAAGATTTTCTTGGAAGATCGTATCTATATTCCTAGAGTTCTGGAAGTGTTGTCTCTTGTACGCATAAATAGTTGAGCTTTATGTTAGGTTTTGAGTAGTGTTGCAAAAATCTTTTAGGTTTCAGCTCAAACAAATTTCACAATAATATTTTACGTTTAAAATCTTTGGTTAGCATAATAAATTAGTACAATTAGTCAGTATTTTGATTCAGTATAAAGAATATCGTTAGGCCAAAAATTACTTGCAGACACATCATAAATAGCAGTGTTGTCTATTTCAGCTTTGGTAAAATTTTAGTTTAGTTTAGTTAGATCTTTTAATGAATTATCTATTCCGAGTATTTATTATCAACATTAAGTCCCTGATGATAAATTAAAGAACTACGACCGGTTAATTCTTGTGCTTAAATTTCATGTAAAAGGTTCTTTTTTCCTGATTCAACTGAATGCACTTCTAAATTTCTATACGCTATTTCATGTTCTAGTTCATGACTTTACAAATAATCAACACTAATCTTAATACAAATAGCCATATTCAATAACTAATAATTAAATCAAAATTCAAAATTACTAAGATTGTGAATGATGCAACTACAAAATATCTTAAAAATTTTAATTGTTGCCAAAGAAAGAAAGAGTGAAAAGTAATGCAAAACCGAGCAATATACAGGGAGACCCTACATCTCCTTTACTTTTTAACCTTGCGCTGGACTGAGCCATAAAAAAAGTCTCCCCGCAACTAACACCGGGTTTCGCTATGGTTGGTGCAAAACTCGTAATAGCTTTTTTCCCATGACATAGATGCTGTTGCACATAATACCAGAGATGCTAACGATCTTCTTTTAAAACTCAAGCTCTTCTTCTTCTCATTGCGCTGTGTCCCTTAGAAGGTTGGCGATCCAACTGGCAATAATTACTCGTGACACAGCTGCTCTGAAGATTTCGGATGATGTTTTACTGAGCCATCGGCGTAGGTCCTTGAGCCAGGAATTCTGTCTTCTTCCTATTGACCTTTTCCCCTGAATCTTTCCCTCGATGATCAACCGAAGTATTTCATATTTGTCTCCTCTCATTATATGTCCAATATACCTTAGTTTGCGCTCTTTGATTGTTAGCATCAGCTCCTTGTTTTTCTGCATTCTATTGAGAACTTCGGTGTTTCTTACTCTTTCGGTACAGGCTATGCGCAATATTCTCCTATAGAGATACATTTCGAAAGCTTCGATGCGTTTTTCTAGCGAGGGGTTTAGGGTCCAGCTTTCGCAGCCGTAAAGGAGGATTGAGAACACGTAGCAGCGTAGCATTCGGATTCTGAGACCTAAGTCTAGGTCACGCCTAATAAAAAAGTTCTTCATGTCGATAAACGTCCTCAAGCTCAAAAATGGAATTAAAGATTATTGAGGCCAAAACTAAATACATGGTAACCTCTAAGAATCAGCGGCAAAGGATAAGACAAAATATAACTATTAATGACTACAATTTTAAAATCGTAAAAGGGTTCAAATATTTAGGAGCAACAATAACAGACGACAACACAAATAAAAAAAACGTAGCAGCTTGTATAGCATCGGCAAACAGAGCCTTTTATGCACTATCTACATTCTTTAGATCCAAAATAACTTACAAGGGGAACTAAGGTAAGGATGTATAAGATCTTAATACGACCTGTTACAGCATATGGTAGCGAGACATGGATTCTAAACAAACGCGAAATCGATAAGCTGTTGTCTTCGAAATAAAAATATTTAGAGCAATACATGGACCATGAAGAGACAGTATAGCAGGATAGTGGAGACGCCGAAAAAATAACGAGCTTGAAGAACTATACGGCATGGAAAATATAGTAATGTGGATCAAGTCTAGTCGACTTAGATGGGCGGGACATGTTCTTAGAAGTGATAACCAAAGGCTTTTGAACATCATATACCATGAAAGGCCAGAGGGAAGAAGACTGTTGGCCGACCTAGCAGGAGATACGGAGGATCTGAGAAAAATGGGTATAGCGCAATGGGAAATGGAAGCACAAGATAGACAGAGCTGAAGGGCAATAGTGGATGCGGCCAAGACTCACGCGGAGTTGTAGTACCAGCGAGAGAAAGAGAGATTTTATTTATCAACTGACTGACTTTCTAAAAAACTTAACTAACTAAAAAATAAAAAATGAAATTGTTAACCTAAAAAAAACCAGAATTAAATTAAATAATTAGAAATTGTGCCCCACACGTTGAGTTGTCAATTGTGTTACGTAAAGTCCTTGGACGTGATTTAGCATCCTTTTTGGCAACCTCTTTTTTTATGCCTGTGCTTTTTGTCAACCTCCTATTTGATACCGGTGCTTTTTGTCTTCATCCTACCGTTATGATATTGGGCTCTCTGTCTGATGTTGGAAATTTTACATTCCATTTTTGCCAATCAGCATTGTTTTTTTTGACGAATTAGTAAAAATGCCGGTCCATTAGCTTCCTGTGGGATAGAAATATAAATTAGCTGTTACGACAATATTTGTAAGAACACTGAATTGTTGTGCCTTTATACCCTTTTTGGATATTGTGTCACGTGCCTATTTTTTCCCATCTACCGTTTCATTATTAATTGTGTCTCTGATAGTCTGGTGCTTGTAAATAGTTTTGCATACCGTATTTTGTTCGATGTAAATAGTGTTGCATACCTAGTAGAGATGGGATTTAATTATTAATGGCTGTGACATTTTTGTTAATTGAAGTGGGAGTCTTTGTATTAGATTTCGCCTTGATTTTTGGCCTCGATTGTCGTGTGTTGTCAGCTATATTATTGTTTGGTTTGCTTTTCTGTGTGTATGGGCTGGCTATCAACACGGACGAGCGCGACTATGAGTTGGGGACAGATTTGCAAAGGTTGGCTGACGCGTGTCCTGTGTCATTTTCTGATATCCGGCCTGGGAGTGAGAAGTGGATATCAGTCGTTTGGTATCAGTGGTGGAAGTCAGGTGAGAGTTCTTGGAACGATTTGATATTAACACGTGAGCAGAACTTCTATGGTTTTTTCTTTCATATCTGGCTGTATTTGGGCCATCTTAATTGGATTTTGAAGAAAAACCATTTAATTTTTAACTTGACCATTCTGTCGTGCCTTTGTGGTGGATATTTTGGTTATTGGGGTCGAGTTAAAATGACCGCGTGTGGGATTTGATGGAGGGAAGCCATTGTTAAGTACCAGGTGCAGTTCCATAATTCAAACCGGCCAGGAGTAGGCCACAGGATTCGTGAATTCGTGCATCCAAAGGTTACAAGTGATTTATTTTAGTATATTTAAACGACGTGACTTATTTTTGACACCACGATTAAGTTTTGTTTTAATTTATTAATATGGTACACTGTTGAAAACTATTTATTGCATTGGATAATATGCCGAATCTGAACTTTGATTAAAGTAATATTCTCAATAGTTCTTTGTGTCCAAGTAAAAACGTTTATTCATACTTATTTGTAAATATCCTACAACATTGCTATTTTGAAGTACAGCCATCGTAAAAAGAATTATTTTTAAAATAAGCTCGATTGTTTTAACAGTATAAATCTTTAAAAATACTGCTTGGTGTTTCTGTTTCTTGGATCATCGATGTAACAGTGGCGTCTCAATGAAGTTTTCAATTGGTTACATAGTATTGCGTTTAATTTCATCAACTTATCAGTTATTATGTGTTTTCAATAGTTTAAAAGTAACAAATTATTTTCATTAAATTTGTACCTGCTCCAAGTTGAATCTGAATTTATACATTACTGAATATACTTTATGTAGTTATTGTGAGGGTTTCAAATTATTATTTTTGTTGCAAGTCCATTTATTTTGTATTTTTTTTGTTAATCTTTTGCTATCAGGAATTCTATATAAAACCAATTATTTTTGAAATTTTAAATATTTTTTTTTGTTGTTTTTAATTCTCTTTTGTACATCATTAGGTTTTTATTATTGACTGAAAGATTGTTTTAATTAATTTAAATATTATTTTAAGAAAAATATTATTGAATTCGTTTAATCCACTTTACAGAAATACAGAATTTGTTGTAAAAAATCAGAACATAATTTTTACTTAATTAATATATTGCAGGAATTGTAAATATAGTTTTATTTATCTAGTTCACCATAATTGTTTGTTGTTTATCGTGTGGCTCTGCTAGTGCCTACTAGACCTAGGGGTTTCCGGCTTGTACCGTCTAAGTCGGTGGCGCGGCTCACTTTTATGTTTTTTTTTCTTCTACCCTCTACGGCTGAGCTCGGGCATAATTTTCCAGTAGAGAGACCGCTGGCAGAGTACTCTTTAGAGAACGAAAAAGACGTGGCAATTGGTTTCCACCATTATGCCATAGGTTGGATGATTGCCATGGAATTTTAAACGATTACGTTCCTGTTATTGTGCACTCGGACACAGAATTTTCCGTAGCAGGAAATTTTGTATCTTTTCCTGTTGAGGAATAATGTTCACCGTCGGATTTTTTTCTTTTCCCTCTCAACATTTTTGTTAACGTTTAATTTTTAAGTCAAATTTATTTATTTTTATAACGTTTTCTCTCTTTCAGAACACTAATATTTTTACAAATAATAATCAACTAACTAATTCAATAACAATAATTTACATACATAAGTAACTACGATGATAAACTATACAAAAAGAAATTATTTTTACAGTTTGTAGAACTAATACAAAGAAACAGCTTGATTTTACTACAATCAAACCTCGGAACGGATTTTAAGATGTTTTTAGAAATTAGACTAATTTAAAGATTTAATTTTTGTTCGCGATGTTGGTAGTATTGCACAGTTCACAAGAATTTTCATTGCCTCTAATTTTAAGACAAATAATAGTTACTTTGTTTAATAATATTATTTGTCACATCCTATAAATTCGAGAAATGCAATTTTATTTTTAAAATTAAAACTGTCGATAAATAAGAACAAAGACGCGAATACTTTGGCAACTACTTCCGATGGCTTTATTCTGCCGGGGAAAATATACCTAACAGGGCGTCGGTGATGAGATCCAATGAAAATAAAACAAAACGAGGAGGATGTGTTTTCGTTTTCCTCACTAGATTGTTGAGTTGACTCGACGTTGAACATTTGGAGCTGAAGTTTTTGATAAAAACAGTCGAGATCAAAGACGCTCAGAACTTATTACACTAAAAAAAAGTATTTCGACATGAGTAAATAGTGTCGTTTCTAACATTTTTTTTGCTAAACGAAATGGTTTAATTTTTGATACTAAAAATTTAAAAAGTCACCACTGAAGAAAGTTCGTTAAACCCACAATCCAAGCAAGCATTTTTATTTGATAGAGAATTAAAACACTTCCCATAGCAAAGTCCATGAAGGTATTAACAAAACAGTAAAAGGTCTGCTACCACTTTAAGATAGATCAAAATAGGAAAATTATTCGTCTTGTCTTCGTCGTAAGCCGGATTAAAAGCAGCTTTAAATTTGAAGAAGTTATAGCGTCAAACAATACTTTGTAAAGTGTTGGTGAATGGATAGATAAGCAGTACTTTTTGGCTATAAACAAGAATAATTTTTGGATTACAAGTTCTTTCCAATTACATGTTTATGTCAGAACTACTTATGTTACTATTTCGAAACGATTAACTTTGCAAAACATAAGAACTTATGGAAAGGAGGTGCTAGGTTAGGTACCATGTGAGTGGGGCGTGGTCGCCCCTCCACTGCGACCTTTAGTAGGTCTATTGTGGCTTACCCCTAGAGGTTATAGTTCATCGCACAATCCAGCCCTTCTCACGAAGTTCATGGTTGTAAAGGGTGAGATTTTTTTGAAATCGATAGGTTCTAGGTTGGTGTAACCAAATATATTGAACCTTAATCTTCCCAGGCCGGGGCACGAACATTGTTTATGTTCAGCAGTTTCGTCTTCCATGCAGCAAAACCGACAGTCAATTTGTTGGTTCAGACCTATCCTTCCGAGGTGTTATCTTAGAAGTCAGTATTCTGTAAGTTGTCCCGTTAGAATTCGCAGGTCATTTCTGCTCCATTCTAGGATCTGCTTAGTTGTGTTTCTTCGAGTGAGTCAACCGTGGTATATCGGACCAGTACGTGAGTATTTTTCTCTCCACCCAGTCCAAAAAAATTGTTTTGGCGGTTCAGTGAACGCAGATTCGTCCCGCTGTTTTGCAAGGGTGTCGGCTTTTTCGTTTCCCTCCACCCCCTGGTGCCCAGATACTCACAGTGGGGTCACCCTGTTGTTCACACCAAGGTACTCTAGGGATTCGATGAAATTCCATACAAGTGCTAACTATAATCCAATAATTTTTGCCAGTTGTAAATAAACAGCAACAAAAAAAGTGTGCTTTATAAATCATCGCATTGAGATGAAATAGAATAAAATTTTATAAAAAATAGTGCTGTTGATAGTTAGTCGATCCTTCATTAATTAAGTATCCTCTGTACAAAACTTTTATCCTGGTGTAAAATGGCTACTTTTTGTACAGTTTCTTATTTAGGTTAGTTGATAAATTGTGTAGAATTTTGAAGAAATATAACTTTTAAGTGTACCTAAATTTGTGATTTGAAGTCAGGGACACATGAACAGCATGTCGCAGCGTATTTATTGTAAATATCTTCAATATACGAGACACTTCTGTTACAACAGTGGATTACTATATTTTGCAGATCTCGAGATATTTAAATTTTTAGGTTTTTTTTATTCTCGTAAAATGTCTAACGGTAAAATTTTAAACATAATAGCAGTACCTACATAAAGTAACAGCTTTACAGTTTAAATTAATCATATAAAATTGATTAACGTAATAAAACAAAAATTTTAAAAATAAAACGAAGTATATTATCGTGTGTCAATAAAGACATACCTTATTTAAAAAATAAATAAATGCGTTCAGCAAGAAGTGCAATTATTTAAATGTTTCCTAATAAAAAACTAGTTTTTTAAGTTTTTAAACTTTAAATAAATTTGTTGCATAGGTATTATTTAAATCTTTCTTTAATTATTTAAAACATTTGTTTTTCTTGAAATATTGAGTTCGTCTACAAAAATCATTCTCTTTGTGATATTTTATTTTAAATCTTTTAAATTTGTTTTGTTCTGAAAGTAAAAGTTTTCCTTTTTGAGTAACATTTGGTGAACACATTTTTACCCTTGAGAAAGGTTTTATTTTATTATTTCGGAGAAAGATAGTTTAAAGCACTCGAACTACGAGTCATAAAAACTAGGTACAATTCGAGTATTGTATAGACTGTATAAATACTAAATGTTATAGATGTAAAAAAGGGGACAACTGTAGAAATATAGTTGTAAGTAGTAAGTTCTCTCCGATCCTTGATGGTGTTAAGACACACTTCCGAAAACTCTATTTCAATAAATAAAATCTTGATTCATTCTAAAGAAATACACCGTCACTTTTATCCATAATCCCAACAGTTTTATTATTAAACTTATTGTGTTATTACTCAAATCAATTTAATATCTATGATAAATTTAATTTGTTACTTTATTGCTATAATGGTTATGTGATGTTAGACGTTTTACGCGAATGAAAAAGCCGAAAAATTAAAATATCTCGAAATCTGCCAAAGATAGGTATAGAACATTTACAACAAAAGATAAAGGTTCCTAGATGATATGCTAAAAAAGGCGAGATTTTGTCATTTTAAGATGCAGATATTGCACACTATGTACTTGAAATAATGAAATCAATATTACGTAGAAGATGCTTTTATTTGGGCTTAAACTTTTACAAAATCGAACATAATATAACTTGTTCTGCTAAATAGGCTGTTATATCAGCCAATAAAGACATGCCTGAATTTTTTTTAAAAATAATATCCTCGATTTCTCAAAAACGACAGAATTACGCATATAAGATTAATAATGAAAACGTTTTATATTCACATGTAGAATTAAAAAAAACAACTACGAAACAGAAAAAAATATAATGTTATGTTGCTCTCTTTTATAAGGACATTCTATATATGTGGTTCTAAATATTTTTAAATTAAACACAATTTATAACCAGATCATATGTCAAATAAAGTTGTTTGACAATTTTTATATACTATACTATATATATATTATACTATATTATATTATATACTATATTTTTATATACTTCAAGTAATCTTTCTGTTTCAATTATATAACGATACATATAATAAGAATTATTTTTGACAAATTGTACCTTCTAAAGGAAATTAAATTGTTTTAATCCGATACAAAATGTAAATACATACTTTGCTTGAATAAAATTAAAAATTTTCTTAATCAAATATAATTTTTTTTCAACATGTAAGATCTTTCTGTTAAGACCAAACATTTCTCAAAAAAGTTAAAAGCGTTTGGCGTAAAATTGTAGACATATATTTTTCTTTCGGTGCAGCATCGCTTTGAGACGTCCACGTCGTCTCTAGTGACGGTGGCGTCGGCAGTTGACGCGACTCGAGGCGCCTGTTCGCGACGCCCCCCTTTCCCCCTCTTCGCACTCCATGCGGCGCCGGTAGAGTTGCCGCTATATCACTCCCTTTTCTCTTTCTTTATTTCTCTTTTTCCCACCGTACAGGGCGCGACAATTGTATGGGAAATGTTCGAGTAATTTTCTTAAAACAAACAAATCTTGACTATGAATATCACAAACGTTACCGAATTGTGTTTGAAACGGGCACATTTTTGACATAGTTTGGCATTGTGTACATAAATTCTCATAAATACCGGTAACATATTTTATTAACGGAGACAATAAAAGTATAAGAAAAAAAAACATCAAAAAAGCCGGCCTGGGAAAATTCTTCAATGCAGAGTCGGTCTAGTAGATTCCCGATCGAATTGATTGCCGATCGAGTTGATGATCGCGTGATCGGCTCCGATCCATCGATCATATTATCTAATTGGGCGGCGGAAGACCGACAATCGCGCGCGGTCGAGATCTGAAGACGGCTTCGCACCTGAGTATTACTTCTGCATGCCACCACTGCAGACTGCTGACGCGAAAACGTCATAAATTCCGCTTTCTTTACTCAAATCATTACGGCGAAGAATCGTTGAAATTGAACGAATTATGTAGATCAGTTACTGCTAAGAATGTACAACGTATAAATACAGGGTGAGACATAAGGCAGTTGTATAAATACGAATTTATTATTAACAATTTTATTATCAACACACAATTACTATTACAGTACAATGAATCTACAAAATATGCTAAAAGTATTTTTAATGCTATTTTAAGCAAACATAGCAACTTTTATACGCTGATTCACTAATTTTGTCAGAAACCTTCCAAGACTGTTTTTAAGTTCTGATGAGATTTACGTCTTTAAATGCTTAACATCCCGAATCTTGACGCAATAAACCTTATTTTTCAGCATACTCCAGACTGCAAAATCGATGGCTGTGATAACTGCGCATCGTGGCGGTCATTTACTCCTCTCAGTGCAATCAACAAAGTTTTCATAATAACTCCTTAATGCCGCGGGTTCTCTATCTTCTGTCAAATTTTCCTCAACCGGGTGTAGATTTTCATAAAGTAGACTATTTTTCAGATTCAGATCACATGTTAAAGCTTGATATGAGCGCTGAAATCACTTTACGAGGATTCTAGCACTTGTGTCAAAATAAACGAAGCTTACACAGACTGGTTTATTCATAGACAGTTGTTTAAAAGATTTGTAAAACACTGATTATGGATTAAAAATGAATGATTTGATTGTCAAATGCCTCCTTTACGCCGATGATTAGGTCATGCCGTAAAAATCAGAAAGATAAAAGTGAATGTAAGCAAGACAAAAATAATGGTTTGTGAAGGAGAAGAAAGCGTGACAAGTGCTCATTCAACGAGAAAAAGAGGAACAAGTGAAAGAGTTTGTATACTTAGGTTTAAACTTTACGAAAGTCGTAGTAACAAAGATAGATAAAGGAATGCTTCGATGGGTTGGACACGTATAGAGAATGCATGAAAGAAGATTGACAAAACAGATTTTAAGGTTATTGTGAATAAGCAAGTTAGTAAAGGTCGATCTAGGCCAGCGTTTCTCAAACTGTGGGGCGCGCCCCCTAAGGGGGGCGCGTTTACATGATTGGGGGGGGGGGCGCAGTACAGATTAAAAATAAAATGGTAATGATAAAATGCTACAGATAGATTTTTAAAAAATCTTTATTTAAATTTTATTTACTTAATGATGGCAAAGAAACATTCTAAGGACTAATGGCTAACATGACAGCAAGTGCAGAAAATCCAGTTTCACAAAGGTAGGACGTTGGAAAAGGCAACAGAATTCTAAGCGCTTTGGCTTTTATAACGGAGTAGTCGTTCGGAAGTTCAGTCCAGAAGTTTGTTAAAGATTTGTTAACAAAGTTTGATTTTTGTAAGGGATTTGTTGAAATATCTATCAGTTGTTTTTCTTCTTGCAGTGATAGTCCGACAGGTCTATTTTCGAATGGATTTAAAACCCAGCTCCAGTCTGACAACTTGATATCTTTCTCTGCAAAGAAGTATCGCTTGAAATTCTCAGTTAAGTTTTCTAAATGGCTTCCTATGGTTTTTAGCATCACAGCTTTATGAATATCTTCCAATGGGGAATCTTGCACAAAATCGCAAAATGTGGGAAACATTTCCAAACTGTTTTCTTTCAATTTGTTATGCCATAACTGCAATTTCTTACAAAAAGCATTAATCTTTTGACTTAAATCAAATATATTTACGTCTTTTCCTTGCAGCTGAAGATTAAGTATATTAAGTTTTTCAAAAATATCTACTAAATAAGAAAAAGAAAATAAGTAAAAATAATTTGTCGAAAAAATCTGTTGAGCTTGTGACCTTCCTCGCTTAAAAATATCGCTATTTCCCTTCTTAATTCAAAGACACGCTTAACCGTCTTACCGCGTGACAACCATCTGGATGAGGAATAAAACAACAAAGATTGATGCTCAGCTCCCATATCTTCACACAGAACAGAGAACATCCTTGTTTTTAGTGGTCTGGTTTTTATAAAGTTAACAACTTCAATAACTACTGTCAAAATCATGTTTAGTCCAGGGCTTAGCTTAGATTTTGATGCTAACGCTTCCCGATGTATCATGAATTGCGTCCAGATAATTTCTGAGGATTCCTTTTTTACTAGCGCTTGTAAACTGTTGTATTTACCAGACATGGCTTGAGCTCCATCGGTGCAAATCGCAACACAATTTTTCCATTGCAAATTCATTTTAGTAATAGAATCATTTGTAATCTTGAACAACTCGGTGGCTGTAGTTCTTCCTTCAATCTGTTTACAAAACAATAAATCTTCACATATTTTAGAACATTGACAGAATCTAATGTAGCAAATCAAATGGGAATCATTACTAGAGTCAGTTGCTTCGTCAAGTTGTATAGCAAACAAGTTTCCAGTAAGCTCAGATTCAAGCTGCTGCTGCATATCAACTGATATATCGTTAATTCGTCGACAGATTGTATCATTTGACAGAGGAATATTGTTAAGTTGTGAAGTAAAATTTTTACCAAACATTATTTCTACAATGTCTTTGCAAGCGAGTAAAATAAGTTGCTCTGCAATAGTGTGCGGTTTTTTGCATTTAGATACTTTGTATGCCACTTTATATGATGCCAAGAGAGCCTTCTCATTTACTGCCAGTACTCTATGGAAGCTGGATTTTTGTTTTTTAAACAATCTGAGTTTCTCTACAAAAAAATCTCACGGTTTATTGACATATTCTCTGTGCAGCGTTTCTAGATGCCTCTGTAATTTATTTGGTTTCATGCTATCTGCAGCCAATACTTTTAAACAGATAACGCATTGTGGTTTTTCTTCGCCACCTACTTCAAGGCTAGTAAAGCCCAAATTTAGGTATGATGGGTCATATTTTCTTGTTTTACATTTCGGACGATTTCCACCTGAACCTGTCGATGTACAAGCCCCGTCATCCTCAAGTTTTTGTTTTAAAAATTTATCCATACTACATCTACTTATACACTCACACTTCACAATAATGCTTGCTTAGTGTTGAAACACCTTCACTGAGAGACTGAGAATACCGTATGAGCGCTTCTGTATTTATAGTCGCGTTCAGACAGTTCGAGAAAGATCAGGAAGCTTGAATACGTGGCACGAACGCCGCGAACTTTCCGACAGCATCTTTGGCGTTCTCGACGATTCCTAGGTCTACGGATTGGGGGGCGCAACATTTTTTAAATTAAAACAGGGGGGCGTGAATAACAAAAGTTTGAGAACCGCTGATCTAGGCGAACGTATCACGATCAGATCTAAATTGTAGCAAGTGGAGTGAAGAGGTCTTTGTCTACCCCTACGCTGATTATGTGTATGTTTGTTCTTGAAGATTAAAAACCTTGTCCATACACTCAGTCTAAGAGAGTATAATTCTGTCTACATAGCCACATGAGGATTCGTAGAATCACAGTAGGTACTTGTATACGCAGTTTTGTCTGTTCTCTCTGCATTCAATAAATGGTTTTGTAAAAGTTGCAATTGGCTTGTACATAATTTGCAGAATTACATACGCCTGTCCGTATGATCATCAATTAGGCCTCAATTGCAGACTTTTCCAAATCTTTCTTATGTTTGTTCTTGCTTTTCCATACTCATTGGGCGCTTGTCATTGAGATTTAGTCGGTGATTGCACAAAACATTGCTCGACAACATTATGTTGTTTTTTCGTTGGCATAACTAAAAGGTTAACCTTCGCTACTGACCTAGTCTCTTTAAATTTTAACTTTAATTTGTTAATACCTTGTTGAGATAAGGTTTAAAAACATTTCGCAAACAAATCGCAAACATCACTGTACTTAGGGTCATTTTTCACCACGTTTGCAAAATAAATACACGCTGTAATTAACTTTCTATTTTTTGTTTTCTGATAGCAACAAACAACATAACCTTAAGCTGCTAGTGTCAACTGACTTGGGGGTACTACATACTGAGTACTATTACGCTAGGCAAAACAAAGTCTAAGGATTTCCAGTAACTTCCACTTTGTATTATACTGCAAAATGTCTGCAAATTCACTATACATTTTTGTGTTAATCAATATTTTATATATATAAATAATATTTGTTTACCTCCATGCATGCTCCAACAACTCCTATCGATTCATTCATAATTGTATATTCTGATATAGTTCTGTGATTTGAATCATTGTTATAGCCCAGTTTTTGTTTTACAATAAAGTCTGTAATTTTTGTTGTAAACATCTGGTTAATAATTTTTAACTCATTAATGTAATATATAAAATTAAGGGTTGAAAGTAAATGTAAGTGTTGGAAATCAGTACTTCCAACTGTTCAATTTCTCTTTGAGAAATTCTTTGATTTATAAAACTAATCAGTACGGCCCTGACACCGACACAAATCAAGTAAAAGTCACGCATTCATTACGTGAAAATTAGCATTTCGTATGAACAAAGGGTCCCGTGCTATTTATAGATCATATTACGAACACGTGCAGTTAGTTCGAGAACATTCCAATCGTCGCGCACAATTCTTAGCACGCTGTTATACGGTCACAGTGACCAATCCAAAACGCTTAATTTAAAACGAGAAGCCACATTCGAAACGGTTCCGGCTTCTCGAGTCTCTTTCGCTTTCCGAACTTCAAGCAATGCAGAGCACAGCGCTTCGCATATCTTCAGCCGAGGTATAACCTCTAGCGTTCAGAGCAATACTTTAAAAAATCACCACGTGGTAAAATGCACATAACTATAATCAAGTAAAATACATCAAACAAAAGCTAGTAACCAGTGAAATCATTCTAAAAATGCAGAAAGCTTTAAAACTGTAAGCTCTATGTATTAAAATTAACAATATATTATCGATGACACGTGTTTGTTTTATTTACTGTGAAAATACCAATTCCCGGCGATAAAAGGCAGTAAACCCGTTAGCCTACAGTAGTAAAAAGACAGATCGAGCCAGCGATTACTGAGTTATCGAAGGATTCAACATCTCTAAGCAGTAAAACGACGCCGTCCTAGAGCAAGTATATCCGAGGCAAAAGAGGTTCTGGCGGGGAAGCTGTCCACACCTCATCACACAGCATACCTACAAGCCCTATTATGGTTTATAAAATAGAAGACAGCATAACAAACTGCGAGGTGTTTAATGAAGGAGAAAGAGTGGAACAGAGAGACGGAAAGTATGACTGTGACATTGAGCGAACGGTGTTGGCAGGGAGCATGTCAAAAAAGGTACGACTGGCTGTGCTTAGAGGAGTGCTGGTCTCTACACTTATGTATGGTAGTAAATGTTGAGTTTGGCAAAAGCATAAAAGTAAGATCAATGCTGCAGAGATAAGTAGTGTTATGAGTAATTCTGATGGACAAAGTGAAGAAAAGTGAACGCTGTGGTGTAGAAGAAGATGTGGTTACAAAGATAGATAAAGGCATGCTTAGATAATTTGGACACGTAAAGAGGATGAATGAAAAAAAATGACAGATTTATAATGCAAATATGAAAGGGCAATTCGGTCAATCTAGGCGAACATATCTCGATCAAATCAAAATTGTTTTTAAACAAGACCAGGTCAATAGTGCCAGCAACTGACAAGTATGTATAAAAGCAGTGATGAAAGTAGAAGAAGCGAAAGATGTATGTAAGAACCGTAGCAAGTGGTAAAAAGCGTGACTGTATGTATGTGTGTTTTAGTATAAAAAGTATTAAATGTTAGGAATCATCATCGCCAAAACTCGCGAAGTATCTACTACTAAGCCAGAAGAGGTGATCAACCAGAATCAAGGTTTTAAGAGTTTGTTATTGACGTTTATACGTTACATTTGTGATACTATGTATTTTAAAAAATTTTCTGTTTTTTTTCATCGATTAGTGGTTGTTTTTGGATTAAAGGGATTAGCTCAAAAATCAAAATTAGTATAAAAGCTTATAATTATCACCCAATTCTATCGTAACGGTTTATTCAATATTTTAATTTTTAAGTGGAGGGGGGCTAAGTCGAGTTGACTCATTCCTCCTCCACAAAAAGTATTAAATTCCTGTCCAGAACAACAAGCTCAACATTTTTAACTTGTGAAATATAAGAGATCATAAATAGCTCGTTATTATGCGCTACCTACTTGTTTTTTATTTCTGCTAAGTGGGGGGGGGCAGCTCAACAGGGGTTGTTTTAAGTTTACTTCTGACAGGTCTTTTTTTCATTTCAAAAAGATAAAATATTAAACATGACATGTACTTTGTGCATTTAATAAATATTTTTATTTAAATTCCATTCCAAAGAATAGCACATTATTAACAAATTTGTTTGGTGAGGTAAGACCTACACACGATACATATTATTAATTAGAAAAGAGCATTGAAATCACACGCTATCGGGACCAAATCAATTCCCACAAGTAATCTCATTGAGATAAAATACTAAGAGCTCCAATATAGTAATTTAATCAATTTTACTTACGTAATAATTACGGAAAATTGAATAATTTTCGTTTTAATTGAAGTTTAAGTTTTTTCGTTTTTCTTCAATAACTATATATCAAGTTTACCTATACTTGCAAAAATGTCTTATATCTACCTACTAAAAAAGGAGAAATTAAAAACGTATGCAGGTTTGTACGTGGTCAAAATACGTATAAAAATTCACGTTGGTAAAAGTCTGGACGCTACCTGACGATTTGTTAGTTTATTGTAACACTGCAGAAATAGGATTGTTAAAAATAAATTCCTAAATATTTGGGATTCGTAAGAAGGTAATTGGAGGTACAAACAAAGCTTAAAAGACTATTAATTGACCTTAAATTTAAAGTAAGAAAATTGTGTCAAATTATCAAATTAAAAAAAATAGGTTTGTTTCATAATGATTCTTCAGTACCTTAGGTTATTTAGGTATCTGATGAAATAGAAATGGACCTTTTTAATTTAAAGTCATCAAAAAATACTTGGAATAAGGTGAATATTAAATTAAATTACAGTCTGTCAAGTTTAGCAGGGCTATTTCTAATTGCACCTGATTATAAAAACTGTTTCGTTTTCAGCCTTATTTCACTTGCAGAAATTTCCAAAAAGCTGCATTTATGTATAAAATGTATGGCAGATTTTGCATTTTCTTCTTCTTCTTCTTCTTACGTTAGGACTACGTCCTGTGTTTGCCTCAAAGGTTGCCCAAAAAACAATTGGGACGATGAAGACCAGCTATCATACCATCTTTTTGGTGGGCGTCCAGTTGGGCGTGGTGTGTTGGGCCGCTTCTCTCTCACAATTTTTGCCAGCCGGTCGTTTGGCATTCTGCTAACATGGTCTCTCCATTCCCTTCTTCGGTTTCTTGCCCATCTTACTATGTCTTGGACTTCACATATTTCCCTTATCTCTTCGCTTCTTTTGTGGTCAAGTAGGGTATAGCCAGTTATCGATATAAGAATTCGCATTTCCGTTGATCTAAGAAGTCGCTTTGTAGTCGTGTTCTCCGCTCTGGTCTCTATCGCGTATGTCATAATCGGTCTTACACATGTCTTATATATTCTGACCTTACTTCTGGTACTCATGTGTTTATTTCTCCAGATTATGTCTCTCAAGAATCCTGAGATTAGAGATGCCTTTGTTGTTTGAGCTTTTACTTCCTCCTTAATATTTCTAGTGCTAGTTCTATTAGCTCCTAAATATTTAAAGGACATCACTTGTTCTACACTCTGCTCATAGATTGCGAGTTTACATCTTCTCGGTTCTTTGGATATTGTTAGCGATTTGGTTTTCTTGACGGATATTTGCATATTGAATTCTTCAGCTGTTTTTTGGAACTTGTGTAAGAGTCTCTGTAGGTTGTCCTCGTCTTCCGATACGATTACAGCATCATCAGCGTAGCATATGATTTTTATTTCTTTATCTCCCAGTCGATATCCTCTCCCAGTTACTTTGACTTCATTTATAATTTCATCCATGATGATATTAAATAGGATTGGGCTTAGGCTATCTCCTTGCCTGATTCCGGTTGTCATAGGTATTTTATTGCTTAGCTTATTTGCAGTTCTTACATATGTGTAGTTGTTCTTGTTCAATTCTTCGATGGTCTTTATTACATTCGGATGAATTCTTCTCTTTTGTAGTAGGGCCAAGACGTCTGTTAACCGTACCCTATCGAATGCCTGGGTTAGGTCAATGAAACACGTGAAGGCTACTTTATTGAACTCAATGCATTTTCTAAAGATTAAATACCTGTAATGATTGTTAATGACACAGTTTTAATTATTACCAACGAATAGAGATTTTATTTCCAGTAACATTTAGGGATTTCCTTTGATACCATCAGGTTAATACCCTAGCCATGGATATTGCTCACAAATTATGAATCGAGTTTCTACAAAATCGAATTTTAAATTTTCTTGATATCGTTTCAATCTAAGATTAATATTTACAATACGACACTTTCAACAATTTATTTTTCCTGTAAAATCACCAAGCAGCACAACTAAATCATAACAGATCACAAGAAAAATTAATTTGTAGATGAAACTAAAACAAACTCTACCTTTGACATTATTAGTAATTAAAAACGCGAATAGTACATAGCGAAAGTATTTAATCACCATATAATACTGTTACGATATTTTCTCTTTTCTTGGGCTCGGTAATTCAAAACTCTCAGTCCAATAACTAAACAATTTTTATTTCAATATTTTTACACAATAAATTTTACTTTACAAATCACTTGGATATTTACTTTATAATTACTTTAAATACTTGACTTCGAACCAATTAAACTTTAAAATCTAAACTTTTTAAAAGTAACTTCTTCGTGACTGCTGCCCTTTTTATATTTCCAAATCATCGTTCTAGAAGAATCGCCGCCATTCGAAACTATTAGACCTTTTTTTAGAAACTGCCCGAATAATCCGTTTCGGAACCATTAGACGCAGTATTCTCCGGTCTTTTCTTTTGTTCCAATCGACGCGCCGGCAGTCCCCCAATTGTGATCGACGCGCTGTCGCGACAGACAAGAGGGCCGGTTTGTAACAATACATTGGGGGCTACAAATAAATGATACTTCGACGTATAATTAGTCAAATAGTTCAATGACTCGCTAGTGTAAGTGACACAAGTAGAGTTATCTAGTTAAAATGTTTGGAAACTATTTATTTCCAAAACTTAAGATGTTGTGAGCATTAAATTCTATTAGTGCTTTAACTAACCTAAACATTTCAAGTCGAAATTTTGATTATTTTTATGAAATTTTGTCAGTTTTTTATACTGGAAGAGAGTACTTTATTATTATGTTGTGTATGCTTCTTCTTCTCCTTACGATGCCTTACAGGGTTCCTGCGTTGGCGACCGTCCATCAGATGTTTCTATTTATTGCAGCTATTTGCAGATCTTGGAAGTTATGTATGCCTGTCCACTGTCGGATGTTTCGTAGCCAGGATAATTTTTTTCTACCTATTCCCCTTTTTCCACCTTCGATTTTGACTTGAAAAATGAGGCGTTGAAAAATGATAGCGCTCTTCGCGTAGGATGTGTCCCAGGTATGAAATTTTTCTTTCTTTTATATATGCGAAAAGTTCCCGATCTTCTAGTTCAGCTCTTTGGAGTACTTCCTCGTTTCTTATGTGTTCGGTCCAAGATATTTTAAGCATTCGCCGCAAGGTCCACATTTCAAAAGCTTCAATCTTACTTATTGTTCTTACTTTTAATGTCCATGCCTCTACCCCATATAGTAGGACCGACCACACGTAGCATCTTAGCATTCTGTATCTAAGTTTAAAGTTTAAATGTCTGTCTACAAGGAATTTTCGAAATTTTGTAAAGACTGTTCTTGCTTGTTCTATCCTGCTTCTTATCTCTTGGTCTGGGTCCCATTTTTCATTCAGCATAAAACCCAGGTATTTGAACCCTGTGACTCTCTCAATAACTTCTCCATTTAGATGTATTCTAGTGTTTGGGGGATTACTCACTACCATTACTTTGGTTTTATTTATGTTAGTTTTCAACCCTACTATTTCACTTGCTTCGTTAATCAGATTAAGCAGTGTCTGGAGATCATTTACATTATCTGTTAGTATCGCAGTGTCGTCTGCATATCTGATATTGTTTACGGGGATCCCGTTTATTTTAATACCTATAGGGCTCTCTGAAATTGCCTCTGTAAATGCTCTTTCTATATATAAGTTAAAAAGCATTGGGGACAGGATACAACCCTGTCTCACGCCCTTGTTTATCTCAAACAGTTCCGTCGTTGAGCTATTTATTCGAATTTCTGCTTTCTGGTTTTAGTATAGGTTGATTATAAGTCTTATGTCTTTATCGTCTAGTCCTATATCTTTCAAATATGTTATCAGGAGATCATTTTTGATGTTGTCAAATGCCTTTTCGTAGTCTATAAAGCATATATAAGCATCTTTTCTTTGATCTTGACAGTTCTGAATCACTAACCACTAACCACTAACTTCTTCACATTTTTTGTAAAGCCTTGTGTGCATAATTCGAAGGAAGAGTTTTATAAAGTGACTCATTAGGCTCTTAAGGCGATGTTCTTTACAAGTTCTTGCGTTGTTTGATTTTGGTATCGTGATAATAGTCGAGCGGAGCCAATCTTTAGGAAAATGTCGGGTATCGTATATCCTGTTAAAAAGCGTGTATGCTGTATATGCATTATTGTTTATTTATGAGAGAAAATGAATAAATTACCTGTTTACAGTGGTACATTTCTTAGTTTGAAATATCCACACGATTCCTGTTTCTCTTTATGTTTTTCCATCATGTTTACTCTATTTTCTCTAAACGCCGTAAAAGCAAATAGTAGCAAATGTAGCTCTTTTCTCGAGATAGTAGCGAAAATAACATAACTATAAACCCACTGCTGCCAAATTGCTAATACTTTTGTTTTTATCACTCGAGATCCTCTAAACCCAAGCCATAAAGGATAAGATTAATTCCCGGCGTATATCTTTTGCCCCAAATAAAACATTGATGAAAGTTAGTTGCCAGAATTTTTTATAACTTTTGATTAATGGCACTTCACGTTGAATATAATGTAGTGCCTGTCATCGGTGTCATTTAAGACGTGGCATGTGTAAAATTATGTATTAATAGCAGTAAGATGTGTAGTCTGTAGGTACACGCGAATCATTAGCCGCATCTCGGTATGTTGAGTTGTGCAGAATAATAATAAAAAAAGATTGTGCTTAATGAACTAAGGGTAATTGACTACGTAAGACGTTAAATGTTAAAAGGATCGTTTTAGAAAAGATGCAAGATATTCATTAGGCAAGCTTAAAAGTAGTACCTAAAGTAAGTTACTATGAATTAGGCGAGAAGTTTATTTCGATTGGTGGACTCGTGACATTCGTTACACGTTTACTTGTTCTAATAAATAGGTTATTTTATTAAATTAAAGTGATAACTTCTTATGGCACGCTGTGAACTTTTTTTGTAATGGGTAAAAAATGTTAAACTCGCGTCAGGACACGTGGCCTGATCGAAAAATTCGTAAGACGGATGTATTTCACTGGAGCAATATAAAATGCGACTTTTCTTGACTGGTATTCAAGTACATTTTTTATGTAATTTTGACAAATTAATTTAGTAGCTAAATTCAAAATTTAAGTGGTTTTCATTAGTTTATTGATTAAATTCTGCTTTTGCTGCATTAAAATGGTCCAAGGAGAGGTGTCGTTTTTAGCAGATGTTATGGACACCATAGCGTGTCTTAATGACTCTAATGGTTCTCCCCCCGACAAAATTTTAGATCAAATAATTTATCAGTGCAAGAAGCCGTTAAAAAATGCATCAATTTGTGTTAAAAAAGCATTAAAAACTGGACTGAAAGCTGGTTTGATCAAAGAGAACGGGGGAAGGTTTAAATTAGGTTTTGGTTTGCCGATAACGGAGGCTCGAAGACGAAGAAAAAATAGAAGCAGAAGCCGTAGACGACGTAGCCAAAAGCGACAAAACCGAAAACGAGGTAGCCGAAAACGAAAAAGTCGAGGTAGGAAGAAAAGCGCCATATTGAAAGAAGATCAAACAAAAAGCGGAAGAAAGAAATCGAAAACATTCAAATCTGGTACTGATGTTTAATATATGATTTATAATAAAGCGTTAATAAAAATAATGCATTATTCATAAACTATGGAAATCTGGAGACAATATTTTTCAGATCAAAAATAATATTTTTTGAAGTGAAAACTTCTTTAGCGGCGTTGTACACTTTTTTTGTAATGGGTAAAAAATGTTAAACTCGCGTCAGGACACGTGACCTGATCGAAAATTCGTAAGACGGATGGAGAGTAGACAGCTGGCGTGGCGTAGGAGAGGGAGTATCCCCCTCTCTTTCTACGGCGCGGCGAAAATGTATGCCTGCGCCGGCTGTTTCGTTTAGGCGGCGCAGGGCGCACAATGTTAATACTTAAATTTTCACTTCTGCCGGCACTCCTAGAGTGCAACCCGTTAAATTTTTTTTTAAATTCTAAGGTCCTACTCATTAGTATACCTTAGTGTCTAATATTTTTAGCAACACTACCGTTAACGTGTTTTGTAAGATTCGCACAATACTCTGCTTTTAATTAACACAGTCACTTAAACTACTTCACTAACTCAAACGGTTTGATCCTGTTGAGTCTTCTCACTAGATTGGTATTGTCGAGGAGCTGAAAAACCTCAACGTTCCCATGTTGTAGTAACCTTTGTTCATGGCTACTGGCGAATTTGGCTATGGTCTGGTCAACAGTTTCTACATCGAGGTCCCTATGAAGATCACTGTTACGGCAGTACCAAGGTGCATTAACGATGTTCCTCAATACTTTATTCTGAAAACGTTGTATCACTTGAATATTTTACTGGCACAGCCCCAAAGCTGTATACCATATGTCCAGATAGGTTTCAATATCTGTTTGTAGAGAAGCAATTTGTTGTGTATGGACAATTTGGAGTTTCTTTCTAGCAGCCAATACATCTTTTTATATTTTATACCAACCTCTTCGCGTTTCTTTTTAAAGTGAACTCTCCAGCGAAGTCTAGCGTCAAGTGTCATTCCCAAATACTTTGCAGTGTCAGCATGAGGAATTTGAGCATTGTTGATTGTTACTTGGATATTTCGTTTTCGTTTGTTGGTAAAGTTTACATGAGCCGATTTGTTTTCGTTTAGCTTGGTACACCATCTATTAGTCCAAGTGTTAATCTGGTCTATGGATGTTTTTAATTTTATATTGGCTTCTTCGTGGTTTTTTCCAACGGCCAAAATGGCAGTATCATCCGCATACGTTGCAATAGTATCATGTTCAGGATTTGGTATATCGCTGGTGTACAGTAAGTAGAGTACAGGGCCTAGTACACTACCTTGAGAAACTCCTGCCTTGATTTCTTTTAGATGAGAGTATGCTTTTTCCTGTTTTATTCTAAAATATCTGTCCGATATATAAGATTTTATTAATTCTGAATATTGGCGTGGTAGTAACATACTCAACTTGTAATTTAAGCCCTTATGCCAAACTTTATCAAATGCCTGGGCCACGTCTAAGAAAGTTGTAGAGCACACTTTATTTTCTTCTAAGGACTTTTTGATTATGTTTGTTATTCTATGAATTTGGTCGATGGTTGAGTACTTTTCTCGAAAACCATTGATGGGAACGAATGATGTTATTTTCTTCTATTATATGTTTTAATCTCTTAAGGAGCAATTTTTCGAACAATTTCGAAATAACAGGCAGCAAAGAGATAGGCCGGTAGGATGTAACTTCCTGGGGCGGTTTACCTGGCTTAGGTATCATTATAACCACTGCTACTTTTCATAGCTTAGATATCGTATCTCAGTCTGAATGACGCATTAATAAGGTTGGTCAATTTGACTATAGGTTTGCGTGGAAGTTGCTTCAAGATTTCCCCGGTGATGAGGTCAAATCCAGGGATTTATGTTAAATAAAAACAATAATTCCTAAGTTTGAGGCTGTTTGGATGGACTGCAGTAATGTAGATTTTTTTAAGGAAAGTGGGGGAACTGTGTGCACTTAAACGGGAATTATTGCTGTGACAAGTACAAAAAAATTAACCGAATACTAAGAGCCATTAGCGTTAGTTATTGTAATAGCACAATATTTCACATAATACAAAAGTGCTTTTGCGATTAGCATGGGTTGGGGAATTGGTTAAAAATAGATGTGACTTAAAAAATACAATCTTAATGTTAAAACCATTTGTTACAAAAAACTTACTATAAGCAGAAGATAAACTTGTAATTGTTTGGTGAATTTTATTAGTACACTCTGCATGATTCCACAATAAACAAATAACACATACATACATAAAGTCACGCCTTTTTCCCATAGGGGTAGGCAGAGACCACTTCCTTTCACTTGCTACGGTTCGTACACACATCTTTTGCTTCCTCTACTTTCATCAGTGCTCTCATACATGCTCTTCGGTTGTTGGTACTTTTGACCTGGCCTTTCTTTAAAACAATGTTGATCTGATCGAGATATGTTCTCCGAGGTCGACCTCTACCGATTTGCCCATTCTTACTCGCCTTATAAATTTGTTTCGTCAATCTTCCTTCATCCATCCTTTCTACGTGTCCAAACCATCTAAGCATTCCTTTATCTATCTTTGTGACCACATCTTCTTTTACACCACAGCGTTTTCTTATCTCACTATTCTTAACTTTATCCAACCTGGTCACTCCGGCTATACTTCTCAGACTACTCATCTCCGCAGCATTAATCCTATTTTCATGCTTCTTCTGCCAAACCCAACATTCACTACCATACATAAGTGTAGGAACCAACAGACCTGTATGCACCGCCAGACGTGCCTTTTTTGACACTTTCTGGCTATTCATAAAGCTATTCCTGCCAACACCCTTCGCTCAATATCACTGTCATACTTTTCATCTCTAGTAAATTTTGAACCCAAGTACACAAATTCATTAACTTGTTCCACTCTTTCTCCCTCAATCGAAACCCCACAGTTTGTCATGCTTTCTTCTCTTTCAAAAACCATTACTTTCGTTTTGCTCACATTTATTTTCATCCCTTTGATTTTCAGGGAATCATGCAAAACATTAACCATCGCCTGCAACTCCTCTTCAGATAACGCTAATATGACTTGATCATCGGCGTAAAGAGGGCATTTGACGATCAAATCATTCATTTTTAATCCATACGCACTCTCTTTCAGATCTTTTAAACAATTGTCTATGTATAAGTTAAACAGCCATGGCGAAGCCACACATCCCTGTCTCACACCTTTTTCGATGTTAAACCAGTCCGTGCAAGCTCCGTTTATCCTGACACAAGCAGTGGAATCCTCGTAAAGTGATTTCAGTGCTCGTATTAAACTACCACTCACCCCATACATAGACAATGTAGACCACAATTTACTCCTCACCACTCTGTCATAGGCCTTTTCCAAGTCTATAAAAGCGCAATAGACCTTCTGACTTCTAGCCAAGAATTTTTCGACTATACCTCGTAAGGAAATGACCTGATCCATACATCTCCTTTTCTTCTAAATCCTGCTTGCACATCCCATATCATCTTCTCAGTTTCATTCGTTACTCTTTTGATCAATATTTTTGCATACAGTTTGCCGACTATGCTGAGTAAATTAATACCTCGGTAGTTCTTACAGTCCTGCTGCGAACCTAACACATAAACCACAATTCACGGTCTTCTTTAGAAATGCCATAGGTTATGCCATATTCTATTTGGTTGGAATTTAAATTTTTCCATTAGTGTTTCAAGATAAGAAAAAATAATTTGGGATCTTGTTCATGAGCAAATATTGTTCAAGTTTATCCCTTCAGGTAATTTAAGTGATATTTTAGGATTTCTTAAGAAACCATAAAGCCGATATTTGCAGCCATACCTTTTCTTGATTACATTCGTGACGATTATTTTGTTAGCATACCCAAAAGCTAATTGTCTTAGCTCATTGGGTGTTAAGTAAAATAATTGTGCCAATATTAGAATATAATCTTTTAGTTGAACTTTTATTTATTGCTTTCAACGCAAGCGGGTTGGCTAGGGCACGATTTAAAGAAACCTTTTTCTTACAGTTGATTCAGGAATTATAAAAGTTCTTTTCATTTACCTTATGCACTGAACCCACTGCTCACGGACTGGTTCAACATCGAAAAATGTGTTAGACAGGGATTTGTGGCTTAGCCATGGATGTATAGCTTATATATAGACGATTGTGTTTAAAAGATTTAAAGAGAGTGCATATGGATTAAGAATAAATAATTAGATCGTCAAACGTCAAACGTTAAAGCTAATGATTAGGTCACATTAGCAACATCTGAGGAGGAGTTGCAGGCGATGGCCTAAAAATTAAAATGAAAGTATTTGTAAGCTGTAGCGTAAGAGTGGGTTTCGGTTTAAAGTTTACAAGAGACGAAAAATAGGTATGACTGTGACATTGAGTGAAGGGTGTTGGCAGGGAAACAAATAAATGAGACCCTGCATAACTTTATGGCAGTCAGAATGTGTCAAAAAACGAACGACTGGCTGTGCATAGAGAAGTGCTGATCCCTACACTCATGTATGGTAGCAAATTTGGGGTTTGATAGAAGAAGCATGAAAGTACGATCAACGCTACGGAGGTAAGTAGTCTGAGAAGTATAGCCAGAGTAACTCCGATTGATAAATAAAGTTATAGTGAGATAAGGGTACGCTGTGGGGATGCTTATAAGGTTTGGACACGTAGAGAGGAAAGAATATCGACGAAACAAATTTATAAGGTGATTGTGAATAAGCAAGTTAGTAACGGTCGGTAGCAAGTGAAGAGAAGTAGTCTCTCTCTACCCCTACGGAAAAAGGCCACATGAGGTTTCGTAGAATCACAGTATACGCAGTTGTGTCTGTTTAATCTGCATTCGCTTTGTCGCTTTAAAAAATAGTGGTGTGAAAGAAAATGTGGTTACAAAGATAGATTAAGAAATGCTTAGATGGCTTGGACATGTAGAGAGGATAGATGAAGGAAGATATCTCGATCAGATCGAAATTGTTTTAAAGAATGGCCCGGTCAAGAGTACTAGCAACTGACGAGCATGTATTAAAGCGCTGGTAAAAGCAGAAGAAGCGAAAGACGTGTTTAAAAATCGTAGCAAGTGATAAGAACTTGGCGTTTTTAAATATAAATAAATGCAATTTTTATATTTTATTTATTGTGTGTAAATCGTGCGCACTACAGCGCGTAATTTTCCCTTTATGTTTTTAATATTTCTTAAAAGAAAACCGCTTGTTTATATTGCAATATTAATACACTCAAATGTGACGTAAGATTAGATTTTTAAAAAATAACTGGTTAATTTGAATAAAACTGCCGACTTCCCTTCTTATTTTCTGCTGTAGAAAAATTACTTTGCTTGGTGCAGTTTTAATAAATGAATATTACTGTCACAATAAAAATAATTTTGTAAATGATGTGGTTAGTAGTTGGCTGTTAAATACAAGAGGACAGCACTAGCCGGTTTTACTGAATAACTCGCTGAATTTGAAATATGATGAAGCGCACGATTACCCCACGTCTTTTTATTATATTGTTTTATTGATTGCAGCATTTTGTAGTGCATGGAATTTATTTATTTCCGTTCATTGACGTATATTTCTTAGCCAGGATAATTTTCCTCTGCCTTTAGGTTCAGAAATTAAAAGAAAAATTCAGCTAGCAAAGTATCAGCAATATATTTTCACTCGAGCTCTATGACCATTATTCAAGAGACACCCTATAGAAAATTTAAGTTTATAATTTCATAATTTTGAGAAGGATGTATTGGTTTGATTATGGTTGGGGTTGTAAGACAAATAAAAGAATTCCTTAATTAAATTGAATACTGACTCCCAAAATTCAAAACCTTCACAAAGAAAAAACAAAAGAGACATTCGAATTGAAACGAAAACCTTCATTCGGTGGTCGGAAAGCAATAAAGGCTTAAACATCATCGAGAGTTAGAAATAGGAGACGGGGTGAAGATGTCAGGCGGTAACAGAAACATTGTAAAGTCAAATGCGAACTGTAAATCTCAACTTCCCGCCCATTCGCTTTATTTGACATCGTACAAAATTAAATTCCAACCACCACAGTAAGGACGACGACGACGACGACGACGACGACGCCGGGGTCGATGATGCTATTATTGAAACAGATACTCTGTTAAACTTGGTCAGATTTAGAGCCCCCGTTTTCCTATGTCTACGGTCATATCGGGGTGGTTTATTACGTTTCTTGCTTGCGAATTAGTCGATGGGGTAGTCCCTTCGTATTTCTATTCGTTTTAAATGAGAACAAACACAAGGGGTTTTCATTTAACCGTTTATTACATAAGCCTAATCAACAAAAATTATAGATGATTTCTTTCGAATAATTTTTGCGATTGTGTACTGGTCAACACTAACCATGCCACACGAACTCCAATAGCTAATACTGTAAGGTAGAAAATTGAAAAATAATTGGGGTTTGCCCAGTAAAAAAATTTTCGTAACGCCATCCGTATTCAAGATAAAGGGCGTTGAAAATAAAATTTATACACAATTATTACGATTTTGCCGAAACTACTGTAAACATTGTAATGAAATTTTATACGAATATGTTTTAGAAGCTGATACATCCCATGAGCTTTGAACATGACTTTTTTAAGGTTAGATTAATTAATCAAAATTTTATGTGAACTTAAACATCCTTCAATTTTACACCAAAAAGGTAGTCTTGTTAAAACTCGATACTGTGTACCGTTTTCGGAATATTTTGATTTGAAAATTATAAAGTAATAACCGATGCTGGTAATGATAAAGTTATTAATTAAACAAAAAATCACAAGCAAAAAATTAAAATATAAATAAAATTTAATAAGAGTAAGTGTTCAAAATGTCCTCCGTTTTCACGAATATACAGGTCTATCCTTTTTTCTAAAAAATCCATTTATCTTCTAAACGGTTGGGGATCAGCTATAAGGTTATTAAAGTGACGTTGAATTCTGTTTTCCAATTCTTGACGTAAATTTACCTCTATAGCATAGACTTTTTACCAAACTATGTAGTCCAAAGGGTTAAAATCGCATGAACGGGATAGCCAATGAATCGGAGCTTCTGCACCTCTACCAATCCATCGATTAGCAAAATGGTTGCTCAACCAATTACGACACCTTCTATCAAAGTGCGGTGGAACTCCATCGTGCATAAAAAATAGAGATCTTCACTCGTTTAGCGTTAAATCTTCTAATATCTCGAATATGTGATCGTTTAAAAAATCCAGGTACATATCACCATTTAAATTTCCAGGTAGAATTTGTTAATGTGACGTTGCTGCCTAAACTTTAAGTTTAAATGAGTGTTGGTAATGTGACTTGTTATTCTTATCACACCAGTAGTGTGCATTATGGGAGGTAAACAAACCTGGTCGCATAAAGGTGGCCTCGTCCGTAAAAAGAATACATTTTAAAAAAATTTGATTAAGAGCTGTCCTTTTTTGTAATGTTTGACAAAAATTCACTCTAACCGGTGGATCGTCTGGCAAGAGCTATTGAACTTGTCTGTAATGGTAAAGATCTAGTTGCTGCTCTTTAATTATCCTTCAAGTAGCTGAAGAAGACGTATTTGTTTGTCTTGCCATATTTCTTACGCTAACTGTTTTCTTTATTAATGGTTCTTGTTGTTCTTGGCCTACCAGAATTTATTTTTTTTTGCCTCACATTCCTAGTTTCTTGATGGTTTTAAATGTATTTTTACTTGGTAAGTTTCTTGTAGGAAATTTTTTCTGCATAAAGTGTAACAGCTGCACTAGAGTTTTCTACAAACTCGTCTAAGGTTAATAACATCTCGGTGTATTTAACATTTGAGTACATTTTGATTACCAATATCTAATTTTACAAATAACATAGTTTCAAAAATCTAATTATTGTTGAATTATCGTCATAACTATCAATAAATGTCAGTTTTCCATAGCAAACTTGGAGAAAATCAAGATATACCGATTAGAATGTATTTTTGTGAAACGTTACAAGAAAGGAAAGCCCTCAATCCCAATTTTTTAACATGTATCCGTTTTATCGATGAGGTCTCATTAACGCGACAAAAAAATTTTAATTCACATGATGCATACTAAGTAATAATAATAATAATTGATATCTTTATCATTATTTTATACCAGCATCGTTTATTACTTCATAATTTAAAATCAAAATATTTCGAAAACGGTACACAGTATCGAGTTTTACCAGGAGTACCTTTTTGGTGTAAAAATGAATGATGTTTAAGTTCACTTGAAATTTTGATTAATAAATCTAATCTTAAAAAAGTTATATTCAATACTAATTGATACGAACCGTTTAACTAGCGCCTTCTATGGGAATTTATGGGATGTATCAGCTTTTAAAACATATTCGCATAAAATTTGATTACAATGTTTCCAGTAGTTTCTGCAAAATAGTAATAAATGTGTATACATTTTTTTTCTTCAACGCCCTTTATCTTGAATACGGATGGCGTTACGAAAATTTTTTAATAAGCAAATCCCAATTATTTTTCAGTTTTCCACCTATCTTAGAGACAGGGTAACACTTTTTTTTAAACACTTGTATAACCAGTACTACGACGCAAGAAAACAGTCGCGAATAAATAATCATACAATTAATTGTTTTTTTATTAATTTAAATTTAGTTATTTATAAGCAATTATTGAGATTGTGTGAATATGTTGAGAAAGTTCAATAACGATCCTGATCCTTATTATATTTGTGGTAAATTATCTTTCAAAAAACAAAGACGAAATTTCATTAAAATTTTACTGGACAGTTATCACCAGTATTTTGGTTTCATCAACACAAATCTTGGGCCCCTCATATTTGTTGCAAAACTTGTGTTAAGGATTTAACTGATCGGAATAAAGGCAGCCGCCATATGACGTTTGCTATACCCATGATTTAGACCGAACCAAGAGATCACGTTTCGGATTGCTTTTTTCATAAGCATGTGCCCAGTAACGCAGATTGTGAAAAATTTTTATTTCTTATCTATTAAAACTGGATTTATCAGTCCATAAAATACTTTTAGGAAAATTGCCATCGATGATGGCAAAAATGTACCCTTCTAATTGGATTACCTTCTTGAAGACCTTGTACTGGCGTTAATAATAAGGGTAGCGTTCATCGTAGTGCACCACCGACTAGACCTTCCATTGCTAGACATTTAACTGTCAAGCAACATTTCTACGCTTGTGGTAGGATCATTCGTAAAATATTGCAAAATTGTGAAAATAAACACTGTGGCTTAAATAGTCCGGATTTTTACATACTTGGCAATGACGAATCATTTCTTTCAATAAATTTTAATAAATTTTATCAATAATATGCTGAAAATCACGGTAATACAACAAAATCTCGTTCAACACCTTCGGCAACAGCGCTACTAATAATAGCCAATTTCGTAGTAAACACACATTTTTGCACGTGGAACGATTCAGACAAACCGTGCGGCGTTGTCGCTTATTGAGCAACACATTTCTATGATCTAACGGAATAAAATAGTTTAATGGTTCAGCATTCCATAAAATGGGTTGTATTATTCAGGTTGTTATAATTCATGAAATATTAATAAGAGATAGCATTATGGTCACAATATTGTTGCAAATATAATCAACAAATACTATGAACGATTCAATAACAATCACAAACCTCTTGCCATAAATAGAGAGCATGCAACATCACAGCGCAATACATTCCAGTCGGCCGCATAAAGATAATACAGTCGACCAGAAAGTGGTGATGTCTGATCGTGATTAAAAGTAAATAGTTCCGTCTCCTCTGATAATAGGTCTATGACTGAGATAATCGTTTAAGCATTTTCATTTAGCATTGTTTTTCTTATTGTATTCATTTAAAATCATTAGTAAGTAATTTTCAAGTGGACTTGCATTAAAATTTTTTATGTAACTACATCTGTGACTTTACAATAGCAATTTACAAATTCATGAGGTGAAAAAAATAATTACTTTTTTACCACTTTAAACTTGAAAAGTAAAATAATGTCGCCTACAGTTTGCTCAATTTATGCTAGATAAACAAAACAAAAACCAGGATTTTCTTAATTACCTCCTTTTCACCGATGAGGCGACGTTTACTAGACGAGGTGTTTTTAATTGGAAAAACAATTATTTGTGGGACTCCAAAAATCCACATGCTCTAAAGGAACGACATATTTGGTGTGGTACCACTAGCCATAAGGCGGAACATGTGGTTTATGCAAGACGGGGTGCCCCAACATTTTTCTCTGCCAGTACAGCAATACTTGAATGAACATTTTCCTCACCGGTGGATTGGGCGTGGCAGTGAATTTGTTCGTTATTACTGTTACCTTTTTTATTAAAAATTATTCCGAGATATTTACTGTGTTTTACTCCTCTTATTTTTTCCGTATCCAATACAAGGTCATTTATTTGGTCATCTCCTACCACCAAGTATTCGCATTTAGATAGATTCATCTGTAGACCCGCTGCCTCATATTCTTCCTTGACCTTTCTAATCATATAATTGAGGTCATCCTCATCTTCGGCTATTACTATCTGGTCGTCCGCGAAGAAAAGTGTGAATAGCGTACCTAGGTAACGGGGTGTAATTAACGCCCTGTATAAATAGTGCTAAATTCAGCATAAAATTCGTAATTTTTTTGCCAAAAAAACATAAAGTTGCCAACTTTCAAGACGATGCTGCTTAAAATCACAAAATTATTAAGAAATTTAAAATTAAAATTCCAACTTTAAATACCCTGTATCTCGTAAACCTGCAACATTTGAATAAGACCTGTTAAGCTTAGTCACCATATTTTGGTGTATAGTATCTTCAGTTCAGAGCTTGCCCATTCTTAATGAAACACCCTGTATATATATATATATATAAATTATTATAAAAAAAATTTAATTATTTATTATTTTAAATTTGCTTTTGTCCGGGTAGAGACAACGTTCTCAGATCATGTGTTCATTATGAAATTATCATTAGAATTACCAATAAAAAAATTAACAATCAATAGCTATCCAAAATGTACAAGCTATCAATTGCTATCAATCCAATAATTCATATTTCTAACGAAATAGAAGGGAAAATAACTCGTTCAATTCCGGCCCCGGCCGGAATTGAACCCAAGCGAACAGTTTAAAAAAACTATTCTAACGGCTTATCAAAATACAGAGAGTTTAAGGTATAATTGAAATTTACCTTTTTCAGTAGATATTATTTATCGGTAGCTTCTAGTAAAAATTTGAGAATATTTTCAGTGTTAAATGTTTTGGATTTTTTCGCTTTGTATCCAACGGATTGTTTTTTGAGAAATGCGATGAGTTTAGGATACTTATTGATTTCGATGTTATTTTTAAAATTCAAGCATGTTCATATCACCGAATATATGGACCAAAGAGTTGAACACTTCAAACTTCATAAAAAAAATAAAATTACAACCCATTGAATATAAATACTGTACCAAAACAATGTTTATTTCAATACAATAAATTCTACTTCTATTAACCACTTGGATATTCACTAAGCTATACAACTTTTACAACTCTATAAAACTATTTACATTTATTTATTCATAAACACTTTTAAAACCGATACTGTTCTTGTTATGATCGTTTCCCTTTTTATATCTCCATATCACAATCCTTGATCATTCCACCTGTTTCTCTAAAGTTCGAGCTTCGAGATGGTTGCTCGACCTTTCCGGACCCCTTAGGCGGCCGACAAAGGAAAGCGGTCGAATACGGACCCTCGGGGCGGTCGATTTCTCGGTTGCCAACAGGACCGGATTTGTAACAATATGATACCCAAACAAAATCCACAATTTTGTCAAACCGAGAAAAAACTCTTGGTCAACGAAAAAGTTTTTTTAAACGATCTCTGAATCTGGGATATTCGTCCTAAAATTGATCATATAAAAGACTACATTTTTTGCCCAATTACGACAAAACCCTGCCATGAACACTACTGGAAAATGTCAAACTAAACCGGACTAGAGTCAGCATAACCACAAGGGTATAAATGAATACTTTATGTTTGCACATGCATTAAATTAGAATTATTAATATTATTATGTTAGCATAGGGTTGTCACGTGCCTATTTTTTCCCATCTACCGTTTCATTATTAATTGTGTCTCTGATAGTCTGGTGTTCGTAAATAGTTTTGCATACCGTTTTTTGGTTCGTCGTAAATAGTGTTGCATATCTAGTAGGGATAGGATTTAATTATTAATGGCTGTGACATTTTGTTAATTGGAGTGGGAGTCTTTATATTAGATTTCACCTTGATTTTTTGGCCTCGATTGTCGTGTGTTGTCAGCTATATTATTGTTTGGTTTGCTTCTCTGTGTGGATGGGCTGGCTATCAACACGCACGAACGCGATTAGGAGTTAGGAACATAGATTTGCAAAGGTTGGCTGACGTGGGTTCCGTGTCATTTTTCTGATATCCGGCCTGGGAGTGAGGAGTGGACATGAGTCGCTTGGTGTCAGTCGTGGAAGTCGGGTGAGAGTTTTTGGAACGATTTGATATTAACACGTGAGCAGAACTTCTACGGTTTTTTCTTTCTTATCTGGCTGTATTTGGGCCATCTTAATTGGATTTTAAAGAAAAACCATTTAATTTTTAACTTGACCATTCTGTCGTGCCTTTGTGGTGGATATTTTGGTTATTGGGGTCGAGTTAAAACGACCGCGTGCGGGATTTGATGGAGTGAAGCCATTGTTAAGTACCAGGTGCAGTTCCATAATTAATCCGGCCAGGAGTAGGCCACAGGATTCGTGAATTCGTGTATCCAAAGGTTACAAGTGATTTATTTTAGTATATTTAAACGACATGACTTATTTTTGACACCACGATTAAGTTTTGTTTTAATTTATTAATATGGTACACTGTTGAAAACTATTTATTGCATTGGATAATATGCCAAGGCTGAACTTTGATTAAAATAATATTCTCAATAGTTCTTTGTGTCCAAGTAAAAACGTTTATTCATACTTATTTGTAAATATCCTACAATATTGCTATTTTGAAGGACAGCCATCGTAAAAAGAATTATTTTTAAAATAAGATCGATTGTTTTAACAGTGTAAATCTTTATGTAAATGAAAAAGAAAAAAATGTGATTAAATTATCAGCCGTTCGTGAACGTTGATGAAGTATTGGTAAAAAGTTTACTTGTATATGTTTTTTTTTGTAACCTGATAAGGTTTGTCATTCCTATCCTTTGTTTTCATTATTTTAATGGAATCGTAAACTTTGGATTTTTGATTTATTGTTGTTTCATAAAGTTGTAAATTTTGAAGTTTCGATTTATTGTTGGCTATTAATTTTGATTATATGTGTTATAATTTTGTTATTGAGCTGTGTATTTTAATTGATTGTGTGAGTAAAGTATCCAATATATTTTTGCTATAATTTTATTTATCTAGTTCACCATAATTGTTTGTTGTTTATCGTGTGGCTCTGCTGGTGCCTACAAGACCTAGGGGTGTCCGACTTGTACCGTCTAAGTCGGTGGCGCGGCTTACCTTTATATATTTTTTTTCTTCTACCCTCTACGGCTGAGCTCGGGCATAATTTGCCAGTAGAGAGACCACTGGCAGAGTACTCTTTAGAGAACGAAAAAATACGTGGCAGGGTAAAGAAAAATGCAGGTCCGCAGCCGTACATAAGGGCAAAGTCGTGCGGTGCACGATGGCGCCGATGCGCCGAAGGCCGCAAAAAGGCTCAAAAATCAAAAGTAACAAAAAGATAAAGCAACAAACAACATTGTCAAAACAAAATTTATAATGATAAAAAAAACAGTAAGGAATTATTACATTGTTTTTAATTTGTTTATTATTTTATTTTTACGAGGGAACCGAATTTCTCGAAAATAATATATTTTTCAAATGAGAGTACGCAATAATAGCATTTATTCGATCAAATACGTAACATGATAACATGAATTGTGTAAACTTAAACAAATCTGGTTTTATTCATGTTTGAGCTTAAAATTTGGTTTGCAACGAGCCAACGAGCGGACAAGCGTTTTTTTCCTGTCTGAGGGAGGTTTATGATCCTTCTGTTTGAAATAAGCGAAGGAAACTTTTAAAATAACGTAAAAAATTTGGCTGCATCGTTAGTCTAAAAATTGCAAAATTTTGAGCTCATTTGCATTCTTATATTGTGGTATAATATTTTAAGTAAAGTTAACATTATTAGTAAAATTATTCAAAAACCGAACTTTGATGTTGCTCAGTGTTATAACCGTTTAAATAATTTGAATAATTTTTTGAAATATTACCGCTCTGATAAAGGTTTTAATGATCTATTGATTAATGCTAAAGAAATAGCATCTAGCTTGGACATAGAACCTAAATTTAAAAAACAAAGAGGTCTAAAACCGCGAAAAATAAAAAAAAACCATTTTGATTATGAATGTGACGATGAGATCCACGACGAAACTTCAAAGTTCAAAGTTGATTGTTTTTTTAATGCTTTAGATGTAATCATAACATAAGAGATTCCAATTACTTTCTTCTTACTCTAAAAGTTTTGCGTTTTTATGGAATATTGATAAATTTAAAAATTATTCTGAAAACGAACAATAAGAATTATGTCAAAAAGTTGAAAATTTATTCAATGACAAAACTCGCAATAAACGAGACATAACTGACGTGAAAAGGATGGATGAAGGAATATTGACGAAACAAATTTATAGTGTGAATGGAGAAGTCGGTAGAGGTTGACCTCTAACATATCTCGATCATCAGATCAACATTGTTTTGAGGAAAGGCCAGCTTAAGAGTACCAACAACCGACGAGCATATATGAGAGCACTGGTGAAAGTAAAAGATGTGTGTAAGAACCGTAGCAAGTGGAACGAAGTGGTCTTTGCCTAGAGAAACTTTAAATTATATAACAATTAACAACTTAGTGAATTCTTTTCCTAATACGATCATAATACTTCGTATTTTATTAACAATACCGGTTTCGGTTGCTACCGCAGAACAATCTTTTTCAAAACTCAAAATAATAAAAAATTGTTTAAGATTGACCATGGGGCAAAACCGACTAAGTAATCTTGCTATTATTTCAATAGAATCGGAGCAGCTAAAATAATTAGACACCGAAGATTTAATTAAACAATTTGCAAAAATTAAAGCACGAAATGCTCAATTTACTTAGCTAAAATATTAATAACAATACCTAATACCTGGATATTACCCTGTAAAAGGTGACCTTTTGCATTATTTAAATAACACATTGTTTTGTTTTTATTTGCCGAACAGTTTCGTCCTGTGATATATTAACGAGTATTTTTAATGTTTTAAATATTTTTTTTTATTTCTTGTGCTTTTGTATCATATAGGGTATACCCAGTAGTTATTGGACAGTTAAGGTTTTTTTCCAATTTAAATGAATATCAATGAGTTATTTTTTACCATGCATAAAGGTGCTTGGTACCAATAAAAGTGTATTGTTTCTATTTACATAAAATAATGTTTAAATACATAATACATGACATATAAAAAAAAAATCAAAACTACTTGATTTACCAAAAAAATTAGTAATAGGACAAAAAATTGATTTAATGGACAAAAAAGTTTTAGGTATTGGATAACTCTTAACAAATAACAAAACTAAAAAATGCTATCAAAACTCAATAAATATAATCTAAGTAGGTATTAATTTCTATGTAACATAAAGCCTAGTAGTTTACAATTTCTTTCTTGTACATATTAAATAGTTCATCTATTTCCATATCTTTGTCTTCATCGCTTACTTTTACCACTACAACTTTCTTTTTTTCAACATGTGTGGCAATATTTTCTATTTCTACTTTTTCTCTACATTTTTGTCACTTTATTTCTGAAATTGCGTTTCTTTACTTTCTTTAGTCATTACGACATTACATTTCTTTGCTCTATTAGTTCATATTCTTCATCTTCTAGCTCTTCATCAGTTTCTTCGTCACTTTCCTCTTTACAGCAAATATGGCATATAAATAAATCATCGTCACCTTCTTCAGGAACGTGCTCCTAATGGCTTTTTGGTATACATCGTTGGTGAATTTTTTTTGCAGACGTCACACGTTAATTCGTTTTTTTTTAACGCACGAATTTTTCAAACCATGCAAAAATGTTATCAAAAGCATTAGTATTTTTTTTTACCGCTTTGACTGCCGCATTTCTCATCTCTTTTTCGTTTTCTATAATTTTTTTTATTTTCTTCTTCTAATTTTAGAGCGCGTTTCCTTTCAAAGCTCTCTGGATACTGTCTTGAAGTAATGGCAAATTAAACGCGCTCTGTCTCACGCTTATTTTTTTTTTGCTAGCTTATCAGATACTTCTAGATAAGATCTTATGCCTTTACTTGTACTTGGCCAACTTATATTTTGAAGTAAATATTTAGTATATGGTTGTTTTAAGACGATGTCCTGAATAATATGAATTTTATGTTCTTTGTCTGACAGATGTGATTGAATGTCCAAGTTCAAATCCAGCTGATCATCTACTATTGTAGACATTTTCCTGTCAGCTACTATTTATTATCTTGCGCAAAAGATTAGTGATGGTCCGCATCTGTCCTTATGACCGGGAAGTTTTATTTTAAATTCAAGGGTGGATTTTGGCACTCCGTATTTTGATGCCGCGTTCCTATACAATATCTTATTGTTCTTTACTTCGTTTATTGCAGATTCCATAGCCTCTACATCATACTTATTTTTTTAGGCATCTTTAAAATCCCATAAATAACCTAAACATATAAGAGTAGTAGTTACTGGAAAATAGGATAATTAGTTATTGGACACCACATTAAAACATAACCAACATTAATTATTGTTTAAAAATCTTTAAAAATACCCTACCTTTAATGCGAAAGTAGCTGTTTATAATATTCAGATTACTTAAATATTTTACGACCAGCACCGGCCACACTTTACTTCACAAACACTTTGTTATCAATCTTCTAAGAAAACTGCGTTTCGGAAACACGTTGACACAAAATATGGTTTGGCGCCAAAACAAAAAAGTTAACAAATAGAGGTTTAGAGGTTTGTGTGATCTAAGCAGCAATTGGAATAAGATGACCATCTATCAGACACTGAAGAAACTAGTAAATAAAGTTTCCTTGTAATATTAATTAAAGGAAAGGTGTCCAATAACTCCCACATAGCCAAAAACTGGCAGGTTTACCCTATTACATTTGAATCAAAAATACAAAAATTTGGAGTTTTAATACTGTTAAAATATATTTCGATTTTCTATAAGTTTATAATTATGTACCTCAATGAGAAAATACTTGTATGGCTTGTACTTGTAAAGTATAAAAATAAAAATAAATTTATGAAAACACTTTTTAAAATGATTTTTTAATAGTGGATAATAATATCTAACTCAACCTGTATCTGTACTCACATATGAACGTAATACAAATTTGGGGCATTATTTTAAATTTGCACAAGGGTGCCAAAGGTGCTAGGCGCGGGCCTGTGTGAGACTCACCTTACCCAAAGATGATACTCACTAAAAACCTCTACTTCTGTCAATGATGACAGCGCGTGATTCTATTTTCCTCTCCAAACAATGACAGTAAGAGAAACTTGGCGTGGTCCGATAAAATTTTACTGAAATAACGATAATCTTGTGGGACCTCCACTTCTCCAGCAAGCCAAACGAAACTGCTTTTTGCATTTTTTTGGCGAAGATGCCGGCATAATGTTTAATTGTTTTACGGATGATGCTTTCATAGAGTACAAAATACCTATAATGAGGATTATCTTCTTTATGTTATACCCTGGATGAAGCTTTTTTATCTCGGAAAGTAGGTCTTTGTACTCTCCTTGCTTTTGTATTTATTTACTTAATATTTTGGTATTAGCAAGAGTGGTGAATTCGATGACACATTTTTCTTTCATCATGTTCAAGAAGTACAATATCTGGATTGTTGGCTTCAATCTGGAAAGTTGTTGGAAGACCTTGAGAGCTGCATTGTGTCTGGTTATGTATGATGACACAACAAGGATGGACATGCCGATATTACGTGTATTATGGCACCTATCTGATTGTGCTCCACACGCTCTGCAGGCGATTACATTATTACCTATTATTATTATTATTATTAATATTATTATAATATGATAGGTATATTATCACACACAAGTTTCAACAACTAACAACCGACGAACTTGTATGAGAGCACTGATGACAATATGTATGTATGTACAAGTTTCAAGCTTCGGTAATTTTTTATGTTTATTCATCCTGGTGCATTAGGTATACTTTATAAATTTTTGAAAAGAAACCTTTATTATTTGCAAAAGATAAAGTTCACCAATGCTAAACTGATGAATAAGCAATAAACCCCCAGCAGGTTTTTGGAAAACTGCACATGAATTAAATCGATGCATATGCATTTTCTCCAAAAATTAATTAAAATGACAGTCGTCAGAAGGATTTAAATGTAAATATCTTGCGATAATAAAGAGTCGTTTATTTCACATTTGTGTCTGTAGAGGTATTTCAGTACTTCGCATTAAAGAACCTCACTTTTTAACCAAAGCTTTTAATCTTTTTGCCTTCGTCTTGATTGAATCGAAATTATCACACGAGATCAACGACATGACGCAAAATCAATATTCCATTCCCAAAGGTAGATAAATGCCCAATGACACCAACCAAAACCAGAACCGTCTCGTCGAAAAATATTTCAACGAATTTGTAAGGACCAAAAGAAAATTTGTAGCTAAACAAAAAAAAATATTTAAAAGAATGATTTGTTCGTAGTTTTTAAATACTTTTTTTAAATTGGCCTTGGCTTTCTTTTAGCTTTAGTCAAATAAAAAAAAATTGTAATAAAGAATGTATTTATTAGTATTTTTTAAACATTTTTTTTAACGTTATTGGCTTGAGAATTCTTTGGTAAATTTTGGTGCAATTGAAAAATTCATCTTCGGGCCAAAATGTTTATGCAAATTAAATAAACTAACTCTTTTAACAATTATACAAGTTTCAAATTTTACGTCTACTACACGAGCTGTTTATTTAAATACATTACTAAGTAATTATTTATATTTTGTACTCTGTACTTAGGTAAATAAAAAATACTTAATAATAAAATATTGCATGGTTGTGCTCTTGTTTAAATATAAGTGATATCTTATTTACGTTTATTTAAATTTTTGAGACATATCATGCGATAAAAATGTTACTTATTTCAAACATCCATTTTATAGTCGCATAAACACGTCGACATAAATAGAACACCAAGTACAAAATACGGTCCTGATGCTGCCATTTTTATGACATCAAATGATACCATTTCAATGCAAGCGTTATCTTTGACGTGTCCAGCCGAGTTGCATTGCTCAACAGAGTACCTCCATGTCTTACAAATGGCTAATTACAAAATATCAATTAACACTTGAAACATGTCGGTTATAAGTGGCGGACGCCATTTTTAAATGCTGCAATCGCGGCGGTTAACGACATTCTTTACGACTGCCTTCGGCTTGCTTGATCGTTTATTGCGGGAACAATTGAAGTCACAAGAAAAATAATGTGAAGGTTTGAAAAGGCGATGCCAAAAAAGTCATTCAATGGTTACTGTGATTTGATATGAAAAAGGTGCTTCAACTTATTTGGTCATAGTTATGTACTATGTGGTTAATTGATTTTAAGAATTGGTTTAAATAAGCTTGTCTTTTAAAATAACTCTAGGAATATCCTCTCAAAAGTATTTTGTAAACAAACTGTAAATATTTCGATATCATAATTAAAATTTCTAGAATTAAAATATATCATAATTTAGTAAAAAAAGAAAAAAAATTGATTGAGTGTCTTTATCACAAAATATAATATATTATATTTACTAGAACTGGTACGATAAAGCTTCTTTAATTTAAAAATTGTACAATCTTACTATGCTCCCCTTTAATATATTTTCCTTGCCTATCCACACCGTTGTATGCGTTTCTCCCATTGTTACTTACCCTGGCTCTACACTTGCTTATACAAATATTCGGAAATTATCTGAATATTTGGATATAAATAATCATGAACGAATGTTGGCTATGTGCACCATCTACACATATTATTTCTGAAACCGAAGATAAATATTCCCTTTGCCTATTCTACTTCTTCCATAATGGATGTTGATGCAATAGCTGCAGATGCCTACTTTTTTTATGTGGGGGATTTTTTAACAGCTTTTGATTTATCGCCTTTTCCGAGCTTACACAATAGTTAAAACTGTGTTTGGCATAATGGCTATAATATTCAGAATTTTTAGAAAACCAATACTATTGCAACCAAGAAGAGCAACTTTTAAAACTTTGAAATGCGTTCATAATTTTTTACGTAAAAGTAAAACTTTAGGACCTACAGGGTGATTGATTAGTGTGATAACGCTCAGTAACTCTGTTATCATAAGAAATACCAAAAAAAATGTGTATAAAAATTGTAAGCAGCTTTAAGCTTTACATTTCAAATTTAGTTACAATGTTACAGGGTGTTCCATAACGCGGTGCCAGATCAAAGTTATGTTTTTTTAAATAAAGCACCTTGTATTTTACCTTAAAATTAAAATCTCCATTACAACAATATAAGAATATAGTATGTTATACAGGGTATTTAAAAAATTATAACCAATTCTATGTGTAAAATCTTAAGAAGTTCAACGGCCTGTATAATTAAAAATAATAATTTATAGAAGCCAAAGTTTTTTAATGATTGTCAAAGTTTATAAACACGAACGAATTTGCGAATACTTATTAAATCGAATACAGGGTAGGTTAGGTTAGATTAAAACGGCGGTTTAGAGGGAACCCACTTAGGCCTTTTGACTGCTTGAGATACCGTGGTGGACAGCGGTGCCTTCCCCCTCTACCGTGAGAACCAGTTGAAACCTTTAACGAAAAGTGAGGGGTCTTTAATGCTAACTGAGCTGAGATCAGATAAGTCATCAAAGTTCGGTTGTTCTAGTATACAAAGCGGTTTTTTTGCCCATGGCAAGGCAGAGGCAGAGAAGAAGATGTACTATTCAGCTTCTGAAGAAGTCGTGTCGAAGCTCTGCGATTCCCATGCGCCGTGCATTTAATTCACCTGCCCAGTGTCCTGTTATGGCTGTTTAGATAATGTGCATGTGGGTTCATTTTGCCGCCTTAACTTGGCTTGTTAAACTACTTTGCTGTGCAGGAGAAGCCGGCAGTTTGCAATCGGTACTCCTGGCTGAGATGAGACAGATACAGCTGGTAGGGTGGTGCCCACTCTTGCTAGCTCGTCCGCCTTACAGTTGCCTGGTATGTCCCAGTGGCCGGGTACACAGATAATGTGAACTCTAAACTTGGCTGCTAGCTCATTCAGGGTGGCTTGGCATTGCACCGCTGCCCAAGTAGACTTAGTTCAGTGATTTAAAAGCATCCTGGCTATCGCAAAGAATGGATATCTCGCTGAACTATTGTTCATTGCGGGTGTCCAGACACTTGCCTCGGTAATGGCTGTCATTTCGGCTTGGTACACACTGCAGTAATCAGGTTAAGTTAGGGTCTTCTGAGAAGACACCGCAACCTACTCTCCACTCTAGTTTAGAACCGTCAGTATAAAATACTGTGCCCTCAGGTTTTACTTGGCCTAATCTACTCCGGTCGGTATTTTTTGTGCACAGGTTGTATTCTCTTAAAATTCTAGAGTGGCCATAGTGCGTTTAGGTCTATGGGGACACAGTCTGAGTCTGAGAACTGCGCTAGCTGCGCATTCTTTTCCAAACAGGTCTACTGGTAGTAGATGTAGAATCGTTTCAAGTGCTTTTGTTGGGGTGGTCCGTAGACAGCCTGTGATCAGCAGACATGCCAATCTCTAAACGTTTCCTACCTTTGCATGGTCGACTTCCTTATCTAGGGCTGGTCACCATACTAACGATCCAAACAATAGAATCGGCTTATGACCGTAATATAGAGCCAATGAACAATATGGGGTTGCAGCCTCTATTGTTTGCTGATGGCCCCCCCTGCAGCTGTAGGTCGCTACAGTGGCTTTTCTTACCCTTTCCTCCATATTCTCCATCCACAACGGCCTTGGCCCAGGTACCTAGCTCGTTCCGAGAGGTTAATAGTTTGTCCTCCGATTAATGGGAAAGGAAAGACGGGAATTTTGTTTCTTCTCGTAACAAGTACTAGTTCTTTTTTTTGCGAGTTTACGCACCGTGTGCTCCAATGAACTAGTTCATTAAGTGAATTTTGCATAATCTGAGACAGTATCTCCGAGAATTGCCCTGAGAATAGTAATACTAGGTCACCAGCGTAGGCCACGATTTTGCAGCCGGAGTTTTCCATTCGTAGGAGAAGACATGACCTTATGAATCATATAGAGATTTCAGCTTTGATTTATTTGGTGCATATCAAGTTGTTTATAAATTTTACAGTCGGACCATCCAACTGCAGATTCACTAATACCCGTATTATTGCACTGGAAGTTAAGTTGTTAAATGCCTCCTCAATATCAAGAAAGGCTGCTTTTGAGTACTCCTTTCGCTGGTAATACAGGGTAAGTTAAAACCTGAGTACATTATTTTCTTATTTTCAAATGGATCACCCTATATGTTATATTACTGACGAAGACTATTGTTACATGCTTTTATTTTTATTATTCATTCCCTACACTTAAAGTTATTATTCTTTGAGATATTTTTATTTTTCTATGCAAAATATTAATTAGATATGTAAACGTACCAATTGTTAGATGGCCATGATTGATTTGTTAAAAAAATATTAATAATTACTGTTTGGTAGAACCTTCCACCATAGCACTTTTGTGTAATAAAAGAAGCAGCAATCAGTGTCTTCAGACTAAGCCAGACAATAAATCTTAGAGCAACATATCGGAATGGACATTTGAAGATTTTGGATAATATTCTCCTAGAATCCATGACTAAGCCGACAAATATTATGCCAGTAAGGTACGACTTCGAAATGCAGTTTGAAGTGGTTATAAACAACCACCAAATTTGCACAGAGAACGGACCTCAACTAGGAAGGGATGCTTAAGTGTGGTACACTGATGGATCCAAGATGGATGAAAGGGTTGGAGTGGGCGATATGAGGCCAAATTTTAGGCTCTCAAAACCCCTTGGTAACACCCCAACCATCTTTGAAACAGAATAACATGCCATAGAAAAATGTGCCCAGGAGTGCATCGAAAGAAACACCCGAAGGGCAGAAATCAATTTTTTATCAGATAGCTAAGCAGCACTAAAAGCTCTGAAGTCATACACTTGTGAGTCTAAGCTGACTTGGAACTGTAAACAGACTCCTCACTGGACACTTTCCTCTAAGGTATCACCTGAAAAAGATGGGCAAAGCAGAGAGTGTTAGTTGCCGCTACTGCGAGAACTTCGCTGAAACTGCAGAACACTTGCTTTGCGAATGCCCAGCGCTTTTCTGCAAGAGGCTCAAGTTTCTGAAAAGGGCCTTTCTAAATCCCTCCGATGTCAGAAACTTAGCCCCCAGGAAACTGATAAACTTTACTCGAAGTCTCGGAATCCCAGGCCTCGAATAGATTAAGGGTTATGCACAAAAGATCTAATTGGTCGAAGTGCTTGAGAGGCAGCATAGCCTTCATGATCCACCCTACAATCTACAATCTACTGTTTGATAACCTAGTTTTTTAATAACAAGTACAAAAAAATATGATTAGAAATATGGTTTAATAAATTACTCTTGGGGAGAACATACATACATACATATAGTCAATCTTCCTTCATCCATCCTTTCTACGCGTCCAAACCATCTAATCATTTCTTTATCTATCTTTGTAACCACATCTTCTTTTACACCACATCGTTCTCTTATCTCACTATTTTTTACTTTATCCAACCGAATTACTCCGACTATACTTTTTAAACTATTCATCTCCGCAGCATTAATCCTATTTTTATGCTTCTTCTGCCAAACCCAACATTCACTACCATACAGTGTAGGAACCAACACCCTTTGCTCAATGTAACTGATATACTTTCCATTTCTCGTAAACTTTGAACCCAAGTACACAAATTCATTTACTTGTTCCACTTTTTCTCCCTCAATCGAGACTTCACAGTTTGTTATGCTTTGTTATCTTTCAAAAACCATTACTTTCGTTTTGCTTACATTTATTTTCATCGCTTTGATTTTCAGGTCATCATGCATAATATTAACCATCGCCTGCAACTCCTTTTCAGATGACGCTAATATGACTTGATCATTGGCGTAAAGTTCAAATCATTCATTTTCAATTCATACGCACTCTCTTTCAAATCTTTTATCTTTTTGGGGAGAAATAAGAAACAATTTACGAAAAATTAAAAAACAACACTATTACTAAAATAAAGTAGGTCACAATTATTAAGGTGTTTAAAATTACCACCTAAAAGATCTATATACTGAAAGCGGTCATTGAAAGAGTTACTTACATTACGAAGAATTTGTACAGTAACATTTCGAAATTCATTTTGTATTCTTCCTTTCATTTTACACCTTGTTGTTCTAGGTGTTTTATACACTTCGTTCTTAACATAACCCCAAAAATATGAGTGATCTGGGTGGCCACCGATTTCACACCTTGTTGTTCTAGGTGTTTTATACACTTCGTTCTTAACATAACCCCAAAAAAATGAGTTATCTGGGTGGCCACCGATTTCACACCTTGTTGTTCTAGGTGTTTAATACACTTCGTTCTTTACATAACCCCAAAAAAATGAGTGATCTGGGTGGCCACCGATTTCACACCTTGTTGTTCTAGGTGTTTTATACACTTCGTTCTTAACATAACCCCAAAAAAATTAGTGTTTTGGGTGGCCACCGATTTCACACCTTGTTTTTCTAGGTGTTTTATACACTTCGTTCTTAACATAACCCCAAAAAAATGAGTGATCTGGGTGGCCACCGATTTCACACCTTGTTGTTCTAGGTGTTTTATACACTTCGTTCTTAACATAACCCCAAAAAAATGAGTGACTTGGGTGGCCACCGTACTGGTCCACTTCTTTTAATCCATCTTTCAGGAAACTATATTACGTTCTCCTTGAACTGTCATGCAAGAACCACATTTGTTTACGCAAAAGAAGTGGAACATCTTTCAATAATATGGGTAACTGATTTAATAAAAACTCTTAATACATCTCTCCATTTACATGTTCCTTAAAAAAATGATATACCTCCCCAAACATTTAGCGACCATCTAGTTTGACTGTGTGTAATTATGTGGTATGGATTAGGTGTTGAATAGAAGTGAAAGTTACAAATTTAGAAAATCTCTTTGTTGATTAACTTTTTGTAAAGCTCGTTCGCAAAATACTCTCCTTTTAAAATTATTATTAGTTAATTCTTTGTGCAATTGAATGTGGTAAGCGTGCACTTTGTTTTTAGAAAAAAATTCTTTTAACACAGTAGTAACTAAGTTCTTGTTATTTTGAAATATTTCTAATACTTGTATTTGGATTTTTGTTAACTGCCACAAGCACATTCATTTTGTTTTCCTCTGTCACATTAGTTTTTGTTCATTCTTGATTTTCATAAGTAACTGAACCAGTGCGGTTAAACCGATCCTTCAATCTTTCTAATCTTGCTGTTGTTCGTTGCATTAGCAAAAAAATGCTTTAAAACAACTACCAATAGGTCAAGAACCATTATGCGGATAAACAAACCAGTACATTAAAGCAGAAACTAAAATGTGCTAGAGAGGACTAAAAGCTACATACTGATTTAACCTAGAACAGGACTGGCATATCTGTAAAGACAACTTTTACGCCTAAATAGAAATTGCTAGTTGGAATTACTACAGGTTAATGTACACTATCTTCTGATAGAATGTATAAAACTATCACAAAAAAGATTGATTAATGTAGAAACTCCTAGCTACGAATATCTTAGAAATTGTAACGAAAGATTACTGATCTCGTACTTTTAACGGGCTTAAATGGGAACCAGAAGACACACAATAAATAACCCAATGGATGGCACAAAAGATCTTAAGATCGAAGTGCCCGAGGGCTTCTGTTACGCCCGATCCTCTTGTTATAAGTAAATAAATAAAAACGTTAAATGTTATAATAAGCATTGCAAATAACGACTTAACTCCTCCATACATAATTACAGCAGCAAAGAGGGCAAGAGGGAATGGTCAACTTGTCAACTTTAGAATGAATATTGTGATTAAGTAAATTAAAAAAAAATAATAATCGTAATTTTGTTTAGTTATTCAATATGTTACCAATTTAATCATCGCCGCCACAGAGAAAACGTATTTTTCAGAGGGGATAAAGAAGTTGGAGCATCGCTGGGTCAAGTGAATCGAACTAAAAGAAGAATATATTAAAAATAAATTGGCACTTTTCCAAAATTTTCGTTTTTTTTTTGTAGGATAAGTACTTATCGGACCACCCTCGTACTCTTGAAGGAAGTTCGAATTTTGTTTGGTATCATATTTGAGCACACAAAGTTTTTTATTTTTTTTACTGGTATCTTATGAGTTAATTAAAAAAAAAAGAAAATGATACTAGCAAATATTAACAAATCTACATTAAAAATGCAATTCTTTGGTGAATATGCAAAAAGGATGTGTGTAATTGTAAAAAAAAGCATAAATAAAAGCGGATAGGGAAGTGCAAATCTGACTGCCTGGTCAGTGACCTTCTTGGCTTCTGTGTAACACAAACAGTCCCACAATAGGAAAACATCGCATTTTCAAGGTGTTTAAACATTCACTGTTTCTATAGGAAGTGGTCAGTCATAGTCGCCCCCCAAGTGTGGTACGGACAAAAAGGCTATTTCATACTAATATTTGTTTTTCATATCTTCTGTTTGCTTTGACCATACAGTTTGTACACTTTAAACAAAACACATCGGGGATGTAGTAGAATAGAAACATTTTAAGTGCAGTCTTTTTTGTTACAATCACATTTTGCGTTACAATAATAAATTTAATTTTTTTTTTATGACAACTTTATAAATCATCAACATTTTTCATGATATTAAACTAAGATTTCTTTACTTTTTATGTTGGAAACAAGAGTAAATATTTATTAAATGAAAAAATAAAAAAAACGAGCGAGCTTCACAGTAGTCGCATTTAATGTGTATCATTTGACATCTCACCTCGGAATTTAAAAAAGCTAAATATTGAAATATTTTATTCGAATAATTATTTATTATTACTTACTTGAATTTTTTATCAATGATCTGCACTTTATAGAGACTTATTATCAATAGTTAATATTTATTTATATAGTTTACGCATATAACAGCAAACTTTATACTCAACACTTTAACTTAAGTGCACAGCTGATGGCTGACAGTACCGACCTCTCGGAAAATTGGTTGACGTCTATCTGACGGCCAACTCTAAACGCGTGCTCATTCGTTATTCGTCGCGTTCTTCCGCGACTTCCTGTTATTGTTACACATTTCACGAAATCACTCCCACAAATTGCGAGTAAGCGAGAGAAAAGATGTTACACATGCAAGAAAGCGAGAGCAAAGATGTTTCACATCAAAAAGCGGTTACAATATTTTTAGTCCATTAATCCAATTTAAAGTGATCTAAAATTTAAAATATCTAAAAATAATTTATAATTTTTACTGTGAGCTTTCAAAGTTTATGCAATAATTTAAATTGTACTAAATTTAAACTAAAAAAATGCAGGTTTTTATAATTTTCTCTGTACAATTATAAATTTTATTTAAAAATTTGAGTTGTATTAAATAATGTGGGTCCTAAAATTTTATAATAAAATTGTTTTCCTATTACTGGTATTGTTTTACATCCTAAATATCTAGAGGTACTTAAAAAAAAATTGTTGTGTGAATACCCAATGATGTCTATGTATGGGTTGAGCGGTAGTTTGATACGAGCACTTAAATCACTTAACGAGGATTCTACTGCTTGCGTCAGGATAAACAAAGCTTACACTGACCGGTTTAACATCAAAACATGTGTTAGAAGGGGATGTGAGGCTTCGCCATTGCTGTTTAACTTATACATATTGTTTAAAAGATTTGAAAGAGAATGCGTATGGATTGGGAATAAATGATTTGATCTTTAAATACCTCCTTTACGCCAATGATCAGGTCATATTAGCATCATCCGAAGAGGAGTTGCAGGCAATGTTTAATATTATGCATGATGCCCTTAAAATAAAAGGAATAAAAGTACATGTTAGCAAGACGAAAGTAATGGTTTTTAAAAGATAAGCATGACAAACTGCGAGGTGCTGATTGAAGGAGAAAAAGTATAACAAATGAACGAATTTGTAAACTTGGTTTTAAAATTTACGAGAGATGGAAAGTATAACTGTAACATAAAGCGAAGGGTGTTGGTAGGAAAAAAAAATGAGCAGCCGGAACGTGTCAAAAAAGGCACGTCTGGCTATGCATAGTGCATGTGTTGGTCCCTACACATATGTATGGTAGTGAATGTTGGGTTTGGCATGAGAGGCATAAAAATAGGATTAATCCTGTGGAGATGATTAGTCTGAGAAGTATAAGAGGAGTGACTCGGTTAGATAAAGAAAAGAATAGTTAGATAAGGTAACGCTGTGGTGTGAAAGAAGATGTGGCTAAAAAGATAAATAAAGGAATGCTTAGATAGTTTGGACACTTAGAGGATGGATAAAGGAAGATTGACGAAACAGATTTATAAGGCGAGTGTTAATGGACAAGTCCCCTACGGAAAAAAGGCGTAAATATATGTATGTATGTAAAAGCAGAGTTAGATTGTATACATAGATATTTGAATACGGAGAATATTTTTGCGCTATTAATTTTGCTATAACTGGCAGGACAACGTCTGCCGGGTTAAATATATTTTTTTAAATATTAAGTTATATTATAGGTACCTATTTTGCTTTGGGTAAAATTTATTACTTTTTAGTAAAAAGTGAGCAGTTTTGAAAACAATTTGGGATTGCTCCATAAAATGTTAAAAGTGAGTTTATTGTGCAAAATAATTAAGATATAAACTTATTATTTTTTAACTGTACATACAAAAAACAGATTATTTATTGTCTTATGTTTAACTTCTTTCTTTACATTTTTTAAAAGCTTGTATTTAAAATCAATCTAAATTGAAGTGAGCGAGCCTAAAAACTGACGTTTCTTTTACATAAAAAAGGATTGCATTTAGATAAATTAATCAATTAACGTTAAAAAAATGTAGAGTAGGTAAACTTTAATATAAATGTTTAAGCCTTAAAGGGATACTTTAAAATAAACATTTCAAACTTTTGATGGAGAATCAAGCTTGTTTTTTAATAAATGGTATAGTAAAAAAATCGAGCAATGAATGAATTTTTGACAATATTTTAAGAGATGTAAGCTCATCGTCATGGGTGTGAACTACTTTAGCACAAAATTTCCAGAAAAAATAAAAAAATTAGCGCCATATTTTGGAAGTAGTAAAAAAATTATTTCAAAGAAATTATTTAATAAAACAAAAATCTTAAAACACAAATAGTGAAACAAATGTATTAACAAACTAACTCAACCCAACCACTTTAACATTTACCAAGTTAAAAAAAATGTTTAACAGTTAATAAATTATTTTTCTTAAAGGACAGTGAAAGATTTTTCTTATATAAGACTGCCCAAACCAAAAACTTAAAAGAAAGTTTGTTGGATGAAAATATTTGTAAAAAAATTACAATTGACCCGGCGGAGGATCTGTGGTGAAAATTTCATATTATTTATTATTTTTTTTTGTTATGAAAATAGTCGCAAAAAGGGTAGACCTATCGTGTGGGCCGCGGACGGCCCGCACTGCGACTATTAGCAGGTGAAGGGATTATAGAAAGGAAATGATTGTGGACACGCTTTTTAAAAATTTGCAGGTCATGGTTCTCTGGAAAAACTGATTTTGGAAGCTTATTCCATTCCGTAGCAGCCCTGTAAAAAAAGGATTCTTGATGAAGATTGGTCCTTGTAGTGTCCTTGTCAAGCTTGAGAGTAAATGTGTGAGACTGGTCAGAGTGCCGAGTTCTTCGGCCTAATGTGGCCAATGGTGGTACAAGAGTTTTTATTTCTCTGGAGCATCTGCCATGGAAATATCTGTAGAGCAATGACTGGTCTGCAACTCTTCTTCTATGTTCTAGAGGGTGAAGGGTGTCTGTGAAAGTAGAGCTGTTTATCAAGCGAATGGCTCTTTTCTGAATGGAATCTAGAAGACGAAGAGAATGCCTTGGTGCTGAACCCCAAATGTGCGAGCAATACTCCAGTAGAGGTCGGATTTGAGCCTTGTACGTCATCAACAGTTGATCAGGAGTAAAAAACTTTCTGGCTTTCCACAGAAAACATAGCCTCTGGCTTGCCGACTTTGCGATGTTAGCAACATGGTCATGCCAAGACATATTATTGGACACCTTGACTCCCAAAATCGAGATGGAGGGACTTGGTTCAAGGGTATTTCCGGACATTGTGATGGGATGATTTAAAGAATTCACTTTCTTGGAAAACGTGGCACTTTGTGTTTTTTGGGCGTTGAACTGAACAAGATTGTTGGTTCCCCACTCGACGATTGCTTTAAGATCTCTATTGATGGAATCAAGTGATCGATAGGATGTGAAAGTTGAGACAAGTTTGCTATCGTCTGCGAAACTGTAAATGGGGTTCGTGGTGGTTTTCAAGAGGTCGTTGATGTGTACAAGAAATAAGGTGGGGGATAGGATGGAACCCTGGGGGACCCCGGCATTGGTTTTAAACGCATCAGAAGAAATACCGTCAACTGCCACATGTAAAGAGCGATCTTGCATGAAGCTCAAGAGCCATTGGCGCAGTTTGGTTGGGAGACCGTAGGCAGATAATTTACTTAACAATGCCTGGTGCCAAACGCGGTCAAAGGCTTTAGATATATCCAAGGCTATTGCACGGGATTCACCAAACTTTTCAATAGTGTTTGTCCAGAGCTGAGTGACATAAGCCAGCAAATCTCCAGTAGACCGAAGTTGTCGAATTCCATATTGTCTGTCATGAATTATCTCAAATTCCTCCAGATATTTGATGGGTTCTGTGTTAATCGCTTTTTCCATAACTTTGGATATGACTGAGAGCAATGCAATAGGGCGATAATTCGCAGGAATAGTCTTCTTTCCTTTTTTCGGAATCGTTTTTCCACATGGACGGAAATACTCTTTGCTGTATGATAACTTGAAGAGTCTACAGAGAACTGGGGTGAGGTCTTGAGCACAGGTCTTCAGGACATTTTCGGAATTCCATCTGGTCCTACTGCCTTATTAGATTCAAGATTTCGTAGGATTTTCCTGATAGTGCGATGGCGGATAGCGACCTCAGGCATTGATGCGTTTATTCTAGGTATCCTTGGGGGTTGTTTCCCATTGGTATCGAGGGTTGAGTTAGAGCTGAACATTTCATATATGTAGAATAACCTATAAAAAAAATTCCATTTACGAATCTGAAAATTGAGAGAATAAACAGATATTTATTGACAACTTTCGATACACAGTAACACAAAAATATGTTTTAAATATCAAAAAATTAATAATGAATCCTTTTCATTAAGTTATGTCTTGTAATTCTGGAAGTATGGTCGGGTGTTGGAAAATTAAAAGCAAGTAAGACTCTCTGCATCATATCTTCCTTTGTCGTAACAGGTTTGAAAAATGCCTGATTTTTAATGTAACCCCAAATACGAAAATCTAAAGGAGCCAAGTCAGGAACGCGAGCTGGCCAACAAAACGGACCTTGATTGGCAATCCATCTATCATCAAACATGTTGTAAAGATGCTGAGCAACAGGCCCAAAGTTATGAAGAGGCGCTCCATCGAGCTGATACCAAGCTGAAGCCGCCTTTCTATTTCTTTAAGTATGTAATGCCGGTCGTAAGGCTTCTTCTAAAATGTGGCAATATCTAAATTTTAATGCTAAAATGTTATCTTCTTTTATTGCACAAAAAATATTAAAACTTCAACAATCTGGAAGTAACGTTCTCTACTAACATGTGGATTTTCATTTAACAAAAATGGAAATTATGTCGATTAAATTATCCATTTTTGCTAAACTTTGATTGCTTTGCTTCCTCACACCATATTTTTTTTATGAAGTTTTTTCCTCTCGAGTCTTTATTAAAAATTATTTAAATAATTCTACCATTTAAAAAAGATCACCTAATTGTAAGTGTTGCACCAAATGATATAAAAGTGGTATCCATTTGTTTTTTTTTAAAATGCGACAAAGTAATATCTCCCACACAATCACTAATGGAGGCATCTGAAGAGGCCGTAAAATAACCCAAAACATTAATTTTGTTTATGTAACTGTTCACTAGTGGTTTATTTTTATTAATTTTTGTCTTAAATTAACCAAACTCACGGCAGTTTTTAAGCAATCTTCTTACAATATCACCAGTTGCATTTGGTCGATTTGGATATCTTTTTGCAAAAACACGGCAAGTCCGTTCAACAATTCTATTACACTCGCTGTAAATAATGATAAGATTTAAAAATCATCATTAGTAAATCCTACATTCGCCATTATTTACTATGAAATACAAACTGGTAAAGAAAACTGTCAAAACAACATAAACAATTAACGTTCTATCAATTTTTCGACAGCCAAGGCCTACCCTTTACTAATGTTAAAAGAATTAAGTATTGTTATGTTTTAACTAAGAAAATGAAATTTCTTAAAGTGGTTGGATTTTGGTATAGATAATACCGATACCAAACAAATTGGCTTGAAAAAATACAGCGAAAATTGTAATAAAATAGCAAGCAACTTATAAATGATTTAAATTGTGCATGTTGGCGGCTAAGTTTAAAACACCCTGTATAAAATATCAATGATTCGGTTGACGGGCAAGCGCTTGTTGATTATTGGTTACAATTTTACGTCACTAGCTTCTTTATTAATGGAGATATCGTTATTCAATGTGAAATAGGATTTTTTCAAAATTTTTAAAAAAATCGAAATATCTCGAAACTACTTCATTTTTGGTATAGGACATTGTGCACAATTTTTTTTTTTAAATTTTATGTAGAATTCGAAAATAAATAAAAAAGAAAATTAGGTTCTATTTAAAATAACAAAGTTGACGTCTACTTCCGGTATAACCGGAAGTGCTACATCCAGGACAACATTATATTTGAACTCAGCGTCATCCAAAACCTACAGTTTTGTAATTTCAGATTTTCAACATAACTATCCGCCATTACTTTTAAACTTTTCGCGCCACATCCTGTATATTCACTGGGACACCGCATTCATAAATACTCAGTTAGCAAACAACAAAAAAAATAATTTGTTGCAATTTGTTATTCCTAATCGACTGTATTTTTGATGCACTTATTATACTGATTACACTAATACCGCAGAAATAATCTATGTAATTTTATTCAGTTAATATATGACAGAGCACAATAGAGCACAATAGAAAATGAATCCGTTATAAATATAATCGAGTAGCCTAAACGTAATATTAGTTACAAACATAATATAGCAGCTGGGGATACACGTTTATAGAGAAGGAGATGCCACCTAAGCAAGCTTAGACTAGTTCGTCGAGAGCAAACATGTGTGGCCATTAAATGATTTCCAGTATAGCATTTAAGCAATCAAAACTATTCTTCATAAAAAATTTCAATTTTGGTTTAATTTTTTTGATACTAGTAATATTCTTCAATTCAGAGGGTAATTGATTATAAAGTTTGGGTCCAATATATGTTACAAATCTCTGATTATGACGAAGTCTAACAAAGGGAACATCAATGTTCTGGTTTGTGTTTAGGCGGGTGTTATGCGGGTGTGTTTTAAAATTCAAGGGTGTGTTCATAATTCACAGGAGACAATGATAAATATAAAGCTTCTTCATATTGAAGACATCTGCTTCTTCGTACAATTTCGTGGTGGAGAATCTTTTATTTTTCTTCAATAAGATTTTAAGTAATGTATTTTGGACTGTCTCCAAATTCCACAATGTAGTTTTGAATGTTCCCCCCCAAGCAATAATACAGTAACGAATAATGGATTCTGATAGTGCGCTATAGATCATCATGAGAGTTTTTTTATTCAGAATATTCCTGAGTTGGTAAAATTTGTAAATCAATTTACGAAGTCTTTTTGTAGTGTATGTGATATGCTCGTTTCAGCGCAGAAATTGATCTACCATAACACCCAGGTATTTTATCGATTGAGTTTTAGTTACGGAGGGGCATTGACAATTAGCGGATGCATCACAGTTGACATTATGGATATGTAGAGTCTGAAGAGTGGGTTGATCTTTGGCCGTCGAAGAGAATGCCATGAATTTGGTTTTTTCGATATTGAGGCTTAGTAAACTATTACTGAGCCAGCTAGAAATTAATGCCATTCCCTTTTCAGCTTTATCGTATGTTTCATCCCAGGTCTTACCTACAAAGGACACAGCGGTGTCATCAGCATAAGATATTAAGTTGCCATCGAGTTGTTCAATAGAGAAAATACTGTTTATATACAACAAGAAAAGGATAGGGCCCAAAACTGTCCCCTGTGGAACTCCCATGGTGATTGGTAATGGATCACTTAAAGTAGTATTCACTTTAACTACCTGCATTCTTTTCGAGAGATAATCTTTCAGTATATCCAATGACACGCCCCTAATTCCACTGCACTCCAGACGATTGAAAAGTATTTCATGATTGACAGTATCAAAAGCCTTAGCCAGGTCTAAGAATACTGTCAAGCATTTTTGTTGATTTTGAAAACAATCAAATATCGAGTTTGTTGACTAGCAACATCGCTTTATTCTTATTAGAATAATTGTCCACATGGACCAATTACAGTGGTTGTTGGTTTAATTTGTTTATTTCCTATTGGCTCAATATCCAATCTTAATCGTTCTGGCACGTGTCATCGAGTTTTTCTTATTCCTGTGTTGTATTTGGATTTAAATTCTTTTAAAATAGCTTATTGAACGATTTTTATGAGTGACGAAAATTATGTGATCCCAGAAAGTTTTTTTACATTTATTATGACCCATTTTTTAAATGAATACGTTTATACTTCTATGGAGTTGAAGGATGTGCAACAAAAACTAATATTTTTATGTGGATGTCACCCCCAACATTTCTGATTTCAACTATACCTACATCTAGGTATTAGATGTTTTTTGCCGTTTTTTTTTTGGTGGTTTTTTTTATTAAAATTTTTTGTTCTGTTGGCTTGTAATGTTCGTGAAAGTCGTTGATTTACGACTATCAATTCTTTGTGTTCACTCAATACATTACATTACATGTTTGCGGTTGGGCCATTAGTATAGGCACCTATGTCATCTAGATCTTCGATCTTTTGTGACTACCGCTGTGTCTTTAGAGCACGAGAATTCGAATCCACTGGTTTTGGCAAAACGCAGTCTCATTTAGATCATTTGGATCCATAATCATGCGACCCCAGTCCAAGGCTAATTTTTTAAAAAATTCTTGTCTTTTTATTTTGAAATATAACTTTTGCATTTGGTATTACCTACTTTTTCTTTAAGTACCATCCTTACCAAAATAATCTCTAAAAGCTGCATTATTTATCGGAATATTTTCATCAATCACAGGAATGCTCTTTGCCATGTCCTGAGCATCATCCTTGCTATCGGAATTATGTTCACTGTAGCTTTTGTGCTCTGATTCTTCCTCATTTAAACTTCATTTTTATTAATGTCTTTACAAAGAGTTTTTATTCGTACTTTTCCACCGTAACTAAAAAAAAATTTATTCTTTTATTTACTCTCTCTATTGATATAAAATTATAGGAAATAATGTAATTATTTTTAATCCCTTTTTTATTAATTTGTATGTAGGTATAACAACGAAACTTAACGAAAAGAAATTAATCTGCAACATGCCATGTCCTGAGCATCATCCTTGCTATCGGAATTATGTTCACTGTAGCTTTTGTGCTCTGATTCTTCCTCATTTAAACTTCATTTTTATTAATGTCTTTACAAAGAGTTTTTATTCGTACTTTTCCACCGTAACTAAAAAAAAATTTATTCTTTTATTTACTCTCTCTATTGATATAAAATTATAGGAAATAATGTAATTATTTTTAATCCCTTTTTTATTAATTTGTATGTAGGTATAACAACGAAACTTAACGAAAAGAAATTAATCTGCAACATGCCATGTCCTGAGCATCATCCTTGCTATCGGAATTATGTTCACTGTAGCTTTTGTGGTCTGATTCTTCCTCAATTAAACTTCATTTTTATTAATGTCTTTACAAAGAGTTTTTATTCGTACTTTTCCACCGTAACTAAAAAAAATTTATTCTTTTATTTACTCTCTCTATTGATATAAAATTATAGGAAATAATGTTAATATTTTTAATCCCTTTTATATTAATTTGTATGTAGGTATAACAACGAAACTTAACGAAAAGAAATTAATCTGCAACATGCCATGTCCTGAGCATCATCCTTGCTATCGGAATTATGTTCACTGTAGCTTTTGTGCTCTGATTCTTCCTCATTTAAACTTCATTTTTATTAATGTCTTTACAAAGAGTTTTTATTCGTACTTTTCCACCGTAACTAAAAAAAAATTTATTCTTTTATTTACTCTCTCTATTGATATAAAATTATAGGAAATAATGTAATTATTTTTAATCCCTTTTTTATTAATTTGTATGTAGGTATAACAACGAAACTTAACGAAAAGAAATTAATCTGCAACATGCCATGTCCTGAGCATCATCCTTGCTATCGGAATTATGTTCACTGTAGCTTTTGTGCTCTGATTCTTCCTCATTTAAACTTCATTTTTATTAATGTCTTTACAAAGAGTTTTTATTCGTACTTTTCCACCGTAACTAAAAAAAAATTTATTCTTTTATTTACTCTCTCTATTGATATAAAATTATAGGAAATAATGTTATTATTTTTAATCCCTTTTATATTAATTTGTATGTAGGTATAACAACGAAACTTAACGAAAAGAAATTAATCTGCAACATGCCATGTCCTGAGCATCATCCTTGCTATCGGAATTATGTTCACTGTAGCTTTTGTGCTCTGATTCTTCCTCATTTAAACTTCATTTTTATTAATGTCTTTACAAAGAGTTTTTATTCGTACTTTTCCACCGTAACTAAAAAAAATTTATTCTTTTATTTACTCTCTCTATTGATATAAAATTATAGGAAATAATGTTAATATTTTTAATCCCTTTTATATTAATTTGTATGTAGGTATAACAACGAAACTTAACGAAAAGAAATTAATCTGCAACATGCCATGTCCTGAGCATCATCCTTGCTATCGGAATTATGTTCACTGTAGCTTTTGTGCTCTGATTCTTCCTCATTTAAACTTCATTTTTATTAATGTCTTTACAAAGAGTTTTTATTCGTACTTTTCCACCGTAACTAAAAAAAAATTTATTCTTTTATTTACTCTCTCTATTGATATAAAATTATAGGAAATAATGTAATTATTTTTAATCCCTTTTTTATTAATTTGTATGTAGGTATAACAACGAAACTTAACGAAAAGAAATTAATCTGCAACATGCCATGTCCTGAGCATCATCCTTGCTATCGGAATTATGTTCACTGTAGCTTTTGTGCTCTGATTCTTCCTCATTTAAACTTCATTTTTATTAATGTCTTTACAAAGAGTTTTTATTCGTACTTTTCCACCGTAACTAAAAAAAAATTTATTCTTTTATTTACTCTCTCTATTGATATAAAATTATAGGAAATAATGTTATTATTTTTAATCCCTTTTATATTAATTTGTATGTAGGTATAACAACGAAACTTAACGAAAAGAAATTAATCTGCAACATGCCATGTCCTGAGCATCATCCTTGCTATCGGAATTATGTTCACTGTAGCTTTTGTGCTCTGATTCTTCCTCATTTAAACTTCATTTTTATTAATGTCTTTACAAAGAGTTTTTATTCGTACTTTTCCACCGTAACTAAAAAAAATTTATTCTTTTATTTACTCTCTCTATTGATATAAAATTATAGGAAATAATGTTAATATTTTTAATCCCTTTTATATTAATTTGTATGTAGGTATAACAACGAAACTTAACGAAAAGAAATTAATCTGCAACATGCCATGTCCTGAGCATCATCCTTGCTATCGGAATTATGTTCACTGTAGCTTTTGTGCTCTGATTCTTCCTCATTTAAACTTCATTTTTATTAATGTCTTTACAAAGAGTTTTTATTCGTACTTTTCCACCGTAACTAAAAAAAAATTTATTCTTTTATTTACTCTCTCTATTGATATAAAATTATAGGAAATAATGTAATTATTTTTAATCCCTTTTTTATTAATTTGTATGTAGGTATAACAACGAAACTTAACGAAAAGAAATTAATCTGCAACATGCCATGTCCTGAGCATCATCCTTGCTATCGGAATTATGTTCACTGTAGCTTTTGTGGTCTGATTCTTCCTAATTTAAACTTCATTTTTATTAATGTCTTTACAAAGAGTTTTTATTCGTACTTTTCCACCGTAACTAAAAAAAAATTTATTCTTTTATTTACTCTCTCTATTGATATAAAATTATAGGAAATAATGTTATTATTTTTAATCCCTTTTATATTAATTTGTATGTAGGTAAAACAACGAAACTTAACGAAAAGAAATTAATCTGCAACATGCCATGTCCTGAGCATCATCCTTGCTATCGGAATTATGTTCACTGTAGCTTTTGTGCTCTGATTCTTCCTCATTTAAACTTCATTTTTATTAATGTCTTTACAAAGAGTTTTTATTCGTACTTTTCCACCGTAACTAAAAAAAAATTTATTCTTTTATTTACTCTCTCTATTGATATAAAATTATAGGAAATAATGTAATTATTTTTAATCCCTTTTTTATTAATTTGTATGTAGGTATAACAACGAAACTTAACGAAAAGAAATTAATCTGCAACATGCCATGTCCTGAGCATCATCCTTGCTATCGGAATTATGTTTACTGTAGCTTTTGTGCTCTGATTCTTCCTCATTTAAACTTCATTTTTATTAATGTCTTTACAAAGAGTTTTTATTCGTACTTTTCCACCGTAACTAAAAAAAAATTTATTCTTTTATTTACTCTCTCTATTGATATAAAATTATAGGAAATAATGTAATTATTTTTAATCCCTTTTTTATTAATTTGTATGTAGGTATAACAACGAAACTTAACGAAAAGAAATTAATCTGCAACATGCCATGTCCTGAGCATCATCCTTGCTATCGGAATTATGTTCACTGTAGCTTTTGTGCTCTGATTCTTCCTCATTTAAACTTCATTTTTATTAATGTCTTTACAAAGAGTTTTTATTCGTACTTTTCCACCGTAACTAAAAAAAAATTTATTCTTTTATTTACTCTCTCTATTGATATAAAATTATAGGAAATAATGTAATTATTTTTAATCCCTTTTTTATTAATTTGTATGTAGGTATAACAATGAAACTCAACGAAAAGAAATTAATCTGCAACATGACATGTCCTGAGCATCATCCTTGCTATCGGAATTATGTTCACTGTAGCTTTTGTGGTCTGATTCTTCCTCAATTAAACTTCATTTTTATTAATGTCTTTACAAAGAGTTTTTATTCGTACTTTTCCACCGTAACTAAAAAAAATTTATTCATTTATTTACTCTCTCTATTGATATAAAATTATAGGAAATAATGTAATTATTTTTAATCCCTTTTTTATTAATTTGTATGTAGGTATAACAACGAAACTTAACGAAAAGAAATTAATCTGCAACATGCCATGTCCTGAGCATCATCCTTGCTATCGGAATTATGTTCACTGTAGCTTTTGTGCTCTGATTCTTCCTCATTTAAACTTCATTTTTATTAATGTCTTTACAAAGAGTTTTTATTCGTACTTTTCCACCGTAACTAAAAAAAAATTTATTCTTTTATTTACTCTCTCTATTGATATAAAATTATAGGAAATAATGTTATTATTTTTAATCCCTTTTATATTAATTTGTATGTAGGTATAACAACGAAACTTAACGAAAAGAAATTAATCTGCAACATGCCATGTCCTGAGCATCATCCTTGCTATCGGAATTATGTTCACTGTAGCTTTTGTGCTCTGATTCTTCCTCATTTAAACTTCATTTTTATTAATGTCTTTACAAAGAGTTTTTATTCGTACTTTTCCACCGTAACTAAAAAAAAATTTATTCTTTTATTTACTCTCTCTATTGATATAAAATTATAGGAAATAATGTTATTATTTTTAATCCCTTTTATATTAATTTGTATGTAGGTATAACAACGAAACTTAACGAAAAGAAATTAATCTGCAACATGCCATGTCCTGAGCATCATCCTTGCTATCGGAATTATGTTCACTGTAGCTTTTGTGGTCTGATTCTTCCTCAATTAAACTTCATTTTTATTAATGTCTTTACAAAGAGTTTTTATTCGTACTTTTCTACCGTAACTAAAAAAAAATTTATTCTTTTATTTACTCTCTCTATTGATATAAAATTATAGGAAATAATGTTATTATTTTTAATCCCTTTTATATTAATTTGTATGTAGGTATAACAACGAAACTTAACGAAAAGAAATTAATCTGCAACATGCCATGTCCTGAGCATCATCCTTGCTATCGGAATTATGTTCACTGTAGCTTTTGTGGTCTGATTCTTCCTCATTTAAACTTCATTTTTATTAATGTCTTTACAAAGAGTTTTTATTCGTACTTTTCCACCGTAACTAAAAAAAAATTTATTCTTTTATTTACTCTCTCTATTGATATAAAATTATAGGAAATAATGTTATTATTTTTAATCCCTTTTATATTAATTTGTATGTAGGTATAACAACGAAACTTAACGAAAAGAAATTAATCTGCAACATGCCATGTCCTGAGCATCATCCTTGCTATCGGAATTATGTTCACTGTAGCTTTTGTGGTCTGATTCTTCCTCATTTAAACTTCATTTTTATTAATGTCTTTACAAAGAGTTTTTATTCGTACTTTTCCACCGTAACTAAAAAAAATTTATTCTTTTATTTACTCTCTCTATTGATATAAAATTATAGGAAATAATGTTATTATTTTTAATCCCTTTTATATTAATTTGTATGTAGGTATAACAACGAAACTTAACGAAAAGAAATTAATCTGCAACATGCCATGTCCTGAGCATCATCCTTGCTATCGGAATTATGTTCACTGTAGCTTTTGTGGTCTGATTCTTCCTCATTTAAACTTCATTTTTATTAATGTCTTTACAAAGAGTTTTTATTCGTACTTTTCCACCGTAACTAAAAAAAAATTTATTCTTTTATTTACTCTCTCTATTGATATAAAATTATAGGAAATAATGTTATTATTTTTAATCCCTTTTATATTAATTTGTATGTAGGTATAACAACGAAACTTAACGAAAAGAAATTAATCTGCAACATGCCATGTCCTGAGCATCATCCTTGCTATCGGAATTATGTTCACTGTAGCTTTTGTGGTCTGATTCTTCCTCATTTAAACTTCATTTTTATTAATGTCTTTACAAAGAGTTTTTATTCGTACTTTTCCACCGTAACTAAAAAAAATTTATTCTTTTATTTACTCTCTCTATTGATATAAAATTATAGCTAATAATGTTATTATTTTTAATCCCTTTTATATTAATTTGTATGTAGGTATAACAACGAAACTTAACGAAAAGAAATTAATCTGCAACATGCCATGTCCTGAGCATCATCCTTGCTATCGGAATTATGTTCACTGTAGCTTTTGTGGTCTGATTCTTCCTCATTTAAACTTCATTTTTATTAATGTCTTTACAAAGAGTTTTTATTCGTACTTTTCCACCGTAACTAAAAAAAATTTATTCTTTTATTTACTCTCTCTATTGATATAAAATTATAGGAAATAATGTTATTATTTTTAATCCCTTTTATATTAATTTGTATGTAGGTATAACAACGAAACTTAACGAAAAGAAATTAATCTGCAACATGCCATGTCCTGAGCATCATCCTTGCTATCGGAATTATGTTCACTGTAGCTTTTGTGGTCTGATTCTTCCTCATTTAAACTTCATTTTTATTAATGTCTTTACAAAGAGTTTTTATTCGTACTTTTCCACCGTAACTAAAAAAAAATTTATTCTTTTATTTACTCTCTCTATTGATATAAAATTATAGGAAATAATGTTATTATTTTTAATCCCTTTTATATTAATTTGTATGTAGGTATAACAACGAAACTTAACGAAAAGAAATTAATCTGCAACATGCCATGTCCTGAGCATCATCCTTGCTATCGGAATTATGTTCACTGTAGCTTTTGTGGTCTGATTCTTCCTCATTTAAACTTCATTTTTATTAATGTCTTTACAAAGAGTTTTTATTCGTACTTTTCCACCGTAACTAAAAAAAATTTATTCTTTTATTTACTCTCTCTATTGATATAAAATTATAGGAAATAATGTTATTATTTTTAATCCCTTTTATATTAATTTGTATGTAGGTATAACAACGAAACTTAACGAAAAGAAATTAATCTGCAACATGCCATGTCCTGAGCATCATCCTTGCTATCGGAATTATGTTCACTGTAGCTTTTGTGGTCTGATTCTTCCTCATTTAAACTTCATTTTTATTAATGTCTTTACAAAGAGTTTTTATTCGTACTTTTCCACCGTAACTAAAAAAAAATTTATTCTTTTATTTACTCTCTCTATTGATATAAAATTATAGGAAATAATGTTATTATTTTTAATCCCTTTTATATTAATTTGTATGTAGGTATAACAACGAAACTTAACGAAAAGAAATTAATCTGCAACATGCCATGTCCTGAGCATCATCCTTGCTATCGGAATTATGTTCACTGTAGCTTTTGTGGTCTGATTCTTCCTCATTTAAACTTCATTTTTATTAATGTCTTTACAAAGAGTTTTTATTCGTACTTTTCCACCGTAACTAAAAAAAATTTATTCTTTTATTTACTCTCTCTATTGATATAAAATTATAGGAAATAATGTTATTATTTTTAATCCCTTTTATATTAATTTGTATGTAGGTATAACAACGAAACTTAACGAAAAGAAATTAATCTGCAACATGCCATGTCCTGAGCATCATCCTTGCTATCGGAATTATGTTCACTGTAGCTTTTGTGGTCTGATTCTTCCTCATTTAAACTTCATTTTTATTAATGTCTTTACAAAGATTTTTATTCGTACTTTTCCACCGTAACTAAAAAAAATTTATTCTTTTATTTACTCTCTCTATTGATATAAAATTATAGGAAATAATGTTATTATTTTTAATCCCTTTTATATTAATTTGTATGTAGGTATAACAACGAAACTTAACGAAAAGAAATTAATCTGCAACATGCCATGTCCTGAGCATCATCCTTGCTATCGGAATTATGTTCACTGTAGCTTTTGTGGTCTGATTCTTCCTCAATTAAACTTCATTTTTATTAATGTCTTTACAAAGAGTTTTTATTCGTACTTTTCCACCGTAACTAAAAAAAATTTATTCTTTTATTTACTCTCTCTATTGATATAAAATTATAGGAAATAATGTTAATATTTTTAATCCCTTTTATATTAATTTGTATGTAGGTATAACAACGAAACTTAACGAAAAGAAATTAATCTGCAACATGCCATGTCCTGAGCATCATCCTTGCTATCGGAATTATGTTCACTGTAGCTTTTGTGGTCTGATTCTTCCTCATTTAAACTTCATTTTTATTAATGTCTTTACAAAGAGTTTTTATTCGTACTTTTCCACCGTAACTAAAAAAAATTTATTCTTTTATTTACTCTCTCTATTGATATAAAATTATAGGAAATAATGTAATTATTTTTAATCCCTTTTTTATTAATTTGTATGTAGGTATAACAATGAAACTCAACGAAAAGAAATTAATCTGCAACATGACATGTCCTGAGCATCATCCTTGCTATCGGAATTATGTTCACTGTAGCTTTTGTGGTCTGATTCTTCCTCATTTAAACTTCATTTTTATTAATGTCTTTACAAAGAGTTTTTATTCGTACTTTTCCACCGTAACTAAAAAAAAATTTATTCTTTTATTTACTCTCTCTATTGATATAAAATTATAGGAAATAATGTTATTATTTTTAATCCCTTTTATATTAATTTGTATGTAGGTATAACAACGAAACTTAACGAAAAAAAATTAATCTGCAACATGCCATGTCCTGAGCATCATCCTTGCTATCGGAATTATGTTCACTGTAGCTTTTGTGGTCTGATTCTTCCTCATTTAAACTTCATTTTTATTAATGTCTTTACAAAGAGTTTTTATTCGTACTTTTCCACCGTAACTAAAAAAAATTTATTCTTTTATTTACTCTCTCTATTGATATAAAATTATAGGAAATAATGTTATTATTTTTAATCCCTTTTATATTAATTTGTATGTAGGTATAACAACGAAACTTAACGAAAAGAAATTAATCTGCAACATGCCATGTCCTGAGCATCATCCTTGCTATCGGAATTATGTTCACTGTAGCTTTTGTGGTCTGATTCTTCCTCATTTAAACTTCATTTTTATTAATGTCTTTACAAAGAGTTTTTATTCGTACTTTTCCACCGTAACTAAAAAAAATTTATTCTTTTATTTACTCTCTCTATTGATATAAAATTATAGGAAATAATGTAATTATTTTTAATCCCTTTTTTATTAATTTGTATGTAGGTATAACAATGAAACTCAACGAAAAGAAATTAATCTGCAACATGACATGTCCTGAGCATCATCCTTGCTATCGGAATTATGTTCACTGTAGCTTTTGTGGTCTGATTCTTCCTCATTTAAACTTCATTTTTATTAATTTCTTTACAAAGAGTTTTTATTCGTACTTTTCCACCGTAACTAAAAAAAAATTTATTCTTTTATTTACTCTCTCTATTGATATAAAATTATAGGAAATAATGTTATTATTTTTAATCCCTTTTATATTAATTTGTATGTAGGTATAACAACGAAACTTAACGAAAAGAAATTAATCTGCAACATGCCATGTCCTGAGCATCATCCTTGCTATCGGAATTATGTTCACTGTAGCTTTTGTGGTCTGTTTCTTCCTCATTTAAACTTCATTTTTATTAATGTCTTTACAAAGAGTTTTTATTCGTACTTTTCCACCGTAACTAAAAAAAAATTTATTCTTTTATTTACTCTCTCTATTGATATAAAATTATAGGAAATAATGTTATTATTTTTAATCCCTTTTATATTAATTTGTATGTAGGTATAACAACGAAACTTAACGAAAAGAAATTAATCTGCAACATGCCATGTCCTGAGCATCATCCTTGCTATCGGAATTATGTTCACTGTAGCTTTTGTGGTCTGATTCTTCCTCATTTAAACTTCATTTTCATTAATGTCTTTACAAAGAGTTTTTATTCGTACTTTTCCACCGTAACTAAAAAAAAATTTAATCTTTTATTTACTCTCTCTATTGATATAAAATTATAGGAAATAATGTTATTATTTTTAATCCCTTTTATATTAATTTGTATGTAGGTATAACAACGAAACTTAACGAAAAGAAATTAATCTGCAACATGCCATGTCCTGAGCATCATCCTTGCTATCGGAATTATGTTCACTGTAGCTTTTGTGGTCTGATTCTTCCTCATTTAAACTTCATTTTCATTAATGTCTTTACAAAGAGTTTTTATTCGTACTTTTCCACCGTAACTAAAAAAAAATTTATTCTTTTATTTACTCTCTCTATTGATATAAAATTATAGGAAATAATGTTATTATTTTTAATCCCTTTTATATTAATTTGTATGTAGGTATAACAACGAAACTTAACGAAAAGAAATTAATCTGCAACATGCCATGTCCTGAGCATCATCCTTGCTATCGGAATTATGTTCACTGTAGCTTTTGTGGTCTGATTCTTCCTCATTTAAACTTCATTTTTATTAATGTCTTTACAAAGAGTTTTTATTCGTACTTTTCCACCGTAACTAAAAAAAATTTATTCTTTTATTTACTCTCTCTATTGATATAAAATTATAGGAAATAATGTAATTATTTTTAATCCCTTTTTTATTAATTTGTATGTAGGTATAACAATGAAACTCAACGAAAAGAAATTAATCTGCAACATGACATGTCCTGAGCATCATCCTTGCTATCGGAATTATGTTCACTGTAGCTTTTGTGGTCTGATTCTTCCTCAATTAAACTTCATTTTTATTAATGTCTTTACAAAGAGTTTTTATTCGTACTTTTCCACCGTAACTAAAAAAAATTTATTCTTTTATTTACTCTCTCTATTGATATAAAATTATAGGAAATAATGTTAATATTTTTAATCCCTTTTATATTAATTTGTATGTAGGTATAACAACGAAACTTAACGAAAAGAAATTAATCTGCAACATGCCATGTCCTGAGCATCATCCTTGCTATCGGAATTATGTTCACTGTAGCTTTTGTGGTCTGATTCTTCCTCATTTAAACTTCATTTTTATTAATGTCTTTACAAAGAGTTTTTATTCGTACTTTTCCACCGTAACTAAAAAAAATTTATTCTTTTATTTACTCTCTCTATTGATATAAAATTATAGGAAATAATGTAATTATTTTTAATCCCTTTTTTATTAATCTGTATGTAGGTATAACAATGAAACTCAACGAAAAGAAATTAATCTGCAACATGACATGTCCTGAGCATCATCCTTGCTATCGGAATTATGTTCACTGTAGCTTTTGTGGTCTGATTCTTCCTCATTTAAACTTCATTTTTATTAATGTCTTTACAAAGAGTTTTTATTCGTACTTTTCCACCGTAACTAAAAAAAATTTATTCTTTTATTTACTCTCTCTATTGATATAAAATTATAGGAAATAATGTTAATATTTTTAATCCCTTTTATATTAATTTGTATGTAGGTATAACAACGAAACTTAACGAAAAGAAATTAATCTGCAACATGCCATGTCCTGAGCATCATCCTTGCTATCGGAATTATGTTCACTGTAGCTTTTGTGGTCTGATTCTTCCTCATTTAAACTTCATTTTTATTAATATCTTTACAAAGAGTTTTTATTCGTACTTTTCCACCGTAACTAAAAAAAATTTATTCTTTTATTTACTCTCTCTATTGATATAAAATTATAGGAAATAATGTAATTATTTTTAATCCCTTTTTTATTAATTTGTATGTAGGTATAACAATGAAACTCAACGAAAAGAAATTAATCTGCAACATGACATGTCCTGAGCATCATCCTTGCTATCGGAATTATGTTCACTGTAGCTTTTGTGGTCTGATTCTTCCTCATTTAAACTTCATTTTTATTAATGTCTTTACAAAGAGTTTTTATTCGTACTTTTCCACCGTAACTAAAAAAAAATTTATTCTTTTATTTACTCTCTCTATTGATATAAAATTATAGGAAATAATGTTATTATTTTTAATCCCTTTTATATTAATTTGTATGTAGGTATAACAACGAAACTTAACGAAAAGAAATTAATCTGCAACATGCCATGTCCTGAGCATCATCCTTGCTATCGGAATTATGTTCACTGTAGCTTTTGTGGTCTGATTCTTCCTCATTTAAACTTCATTTTTATTAATGTCTTTACAAAGAGTTTTTATTCGTACTTTTCCACCGTAACTAAAAAAAAATTTATTCTTTTATTTACTCTCTCTATTGATATAAAATTATAGGAAATAATGTTATTATTTTTAATCCCTTTTATATTAATTTGTATGTAGGTATAACAACGAAACTTAACGAAAAGAAATTAATCTGCAACATGCCATGTCCTGAGCATCATCCTTGCTATCGGAATTATGTTCACTGTAGCTTTTGTGGTCTGATTCTTCCTCATTTAAACTTCATTTTTATTAATGTCTTTACAAAGAGTTTTTATTCGTACTTTTCCACCGTAACTAAAAAAAATTTATTCTTTTATTTACTCTCTCTATTGATATAAAATTATAGGAAATAATGTAATTATTTTTAATCCCTTTTTTATTAATTTGTATGTAGGTATAACAATGAAACTCAACGAAAAGAAATTAATCTGCAACATGACATGTCCTGAGCATCATCCTTGCTATCGGAATTATGTTCACTGTAGCTTTTGTGGTCTGATTCTTCCTCAATTAAACTTCATTTTTATTAATGTCTTTACAAAGAGTTTTTATTCGTACTTTTCCACCGTAACTAAAAAAAATTTATTCTTTTATTTACTCTCTCTATTGATATAAAATTATAGGAAATAATGTAATTATTTTTAATCCCTTTTTTATTAATTTGTATGTAGGTATAACAATGAAACTCAACGAAAAGAAATTAATCTGCAACATGACATGTCCTGAGCATCATCCTTGCTATCGGAATTATGTTCACTGTAGCTTTTGTGGTCTGATTCTTCCTCAATTAAACTTCATTTTTATTAATGTCTTTACAAAGAGTTTTTATTCGTACTCTTCCACCGTAACTAAAAAAAATTTATTCTTTTATTTACTCTCTCTATTGATATAAAATTATAGGAAATAATGTTAATATTTTTAATCCCTTTTATATTAATTTGTATGTAGGTATAACAACGAAACTTAACGAAAAGAAATTAATCTGCAACATGCCATGTCCTGAGCATCATCCTTGCTATCGGAATTATGTTCACTGTAGCTTTTGTGGTCTGATTCTTCCTCATTTAAACTTCATTTTTATTAATGTCTTTACAAAGAGTTTTTATTCGTACTTTTCCACCGTAACTAAAAAAAATTTATTCTTTTATTTACTCTCTCTATTGATATAAAATTATAGGAAATAATGTAATTATTTTTAATCCCTTTTTTATTAATCTGTATGTAGGTATAACAATGAAACTCAACGAAAAGAAATTAATCTGCAACATGACATGTCCTGAGCATCATCCTTGCTATCGGAATTATGTTCACTGTAGCTTTTGTGGTCTGATTCTTCCTCATTTAAACTTCATTTTTATTAATGTCTTTACAAAGAGTTTTTATTCGTACTTTTCCACCGTAACTAAAAAAAATTTATTCTTTTATTTACTCTCTCTATTGATATAAAATTATAGGAAATAATGTTAATATTTTTAATCCCTTTTATATTAATTTGTATGTAGGTATAACAACGAAACTTAACGAAAAGAAATTAATCTGCAACATGCCATGTCCTGAGCATCATCCTTGCTATCGGAATTATGTTCACTGTAGCTTTTGTGGTCTGATTCTTCCTCATTTAAACTTCATTTTTATTAATGTCTTTACAAAGAGTTTTTATTCGTACTTTTCCACCGTTACTAAAAAAAATTTATTCTTTTATTTACTCTCTCTATTGATATAAAATTATAGGAAATAATGTAATTATTTTTAATCCCTTTTTTATTAATTTGTATGTAGGTATAACAATGAAACTCAACGAAAAGAAATTAATCTGCAACATGACATGTCCTGAGCATCATCCTTGCTATCGGAATTATGTTCACTGTAGCTTTTGTGGTCTGATTCTTCCTCATTTAAACTTCATTTTTATTAATGTCTTTACAAAGAGTTTTTATTCGTACTTTTCCACCGTAACTAAAAAAAAATTTATTCTTTTATTTACTCTCTCTATTGATATAAAATTATAGGAAATAATGTTATTATTTTTAATCCCTTTTATATTAATTTGTATGTAGGTATAACAACGAAACTTAACGAAAAGAAATTAATCTGCAACATGCCATGTCCTGAGCATCATCCTTGCTATCGGAATTATGTTCACTGTAGCTTTTGTGGTCTGATTCTTCCTCATTTAAACTTCATTTTTATTAATGTCTTTACAAAGAGTTTTTATTCGTACTTTTCCACCGTAACTAAAAAAAAATTTATTCTTTTATTTACTCTCTCTATTGATATAAAATTATAGGAAATAATGTTATTATTTTTAATCCCTTTTATATTAATTTGTATGTAGGTATAACAACGAACTTAACGAAAAGAAATTAATCTGCAACATGCCATGTCCTGAGCATCATCCTTGCTATCGGAATTATGTTCACTGTAGCTTTTGTGGTCTGATTCTTCCTCATTTAAACTTCATTTTTATTAATGTCTTTACAAAGAGTTTTTATTCGTACTTTTCCACCGTAACTAAAAAAAATTTATTCTTTTATTTACTCTCTCTATTGATATAAAATTATAGGAAATAATGTAATTATTTTTAATCCCTTTTTTATTAATTTGTATGTAGGTATAACAATGAAACTCAACGAAAAGAAATTAATCTGCAACATGACATGTCCTGAGCATCATCCTTGCTATCGGAATTATGTTCACTGTAGCTTTTGTGGTCTGATTCTTCCTCAATTAAACTTCATTTTTATTAATGTCTTTACAAAGAGTTTTTATTCGTACTTTTCCACCGTAACTAAAAAAAATTTATTCTTTTATTTACTCTCTCTATTGATATAAAATTATAGGAAATAATGTTAATATTTTTAATCCCTTTTATATTAATTTGTATGTAGGTATAACAACAAAACTTAACGAAAAGAAATTAATCTGCAACATGCCATGTCCTGAGCATCATCCTTGCTATCGGAATTATGTTCACTGTAGCTTTTGTGCTCTGATTCTTCCTCATTTAAACTTCATTTTTATTAATGTCTTTACAAAGAGTTTTTATTCGGTCTTTTCCACCGTAACTAAAAAAAAATTTATTCTTTTATTTACTCTCTCTATTGATATAAAATTATAGGAAATAATGTAATTATTTTTAATCCCTTTTTTATTAATTTGTATGTAGGTATAACAATGAAACTCAACGAAAAGAAATTAATCTGCAACATGACATGTCCTGAGCATCATCCTTGCTATCGGAATTATGTTCACTGTAGCTTTTGTGGTCTGATTCTTCCTCAATTAAACTTCATTTTTATTAATGTCTTTACAAAGAGTTTTTATTCGTACTCTTCCACCGTAACTAAAAAAAATTTATTCTTTTATTTACTCTCTCTATTGATATAAAATTATAGGAAATAATGTTAATATTTTTAATCCCTTTTATATTAATTTGTATGTAGGTATAACAACGAAACTTAACGAAAAGAAATTAATCTGCAACATGCCATGTCCTGAGCATCATCCTTGCTATCGGAATTATGTTCACTGTAGCTTTTGTGGTCTGATTCTTCCTCAATTAAACTTCATTTTTATTAATGTCTTTACAAAGAGTTTTTATTCGTACTTTTCCACCGTAACTAAAAAAAATTTATTCTTTTATTTACTCTCTCTATTGATATAAAATTATAGGAAATAATGTTAATATTTTTAATCCCTTTTATATTAATTTGTATGTAGGTATAACAACGAAACTTAACGAAAAGAAATTAATCTGCAACATGCCATGTCCTGAGCATCATCCTTGCTATCGGAATTATGTTCACTGTAGCTTTTGTGCTCTGATTCTTCCTCATTTAAACTTCATTTTTATTAATGTCTTTACAAAGAGTTTTTATTCGTACTTTTCCACCGTAACTAAAAAAAAATTTATTCTTTTATTTACTCTCTCTATTGATATAAAATTATAGGAAATAATGTAATTATTTTTAATCCCTTTTTTATTAATTTGTATGTAGGTATAACAATGAAACTCAACGAAAAGAAATTAATCTGCAACATGACATGTCCTGAGCATCATCCTTGCTATCGGAATTATGTTCACTGTAGCTTTTGTGCTCTGATTCTTCCTCATTTAAACTTCATTTTTATTAATGTCTTTACAAAGAGTTTTTATTCGTACTTTTCCACCGTAACTAAAAAAAATTTATTCTTTTATTTACTCTCTTTATTGATATAAAATTATAGGAAATAATGTTATTATTTTGTTAAATGTTAAATGTTCCTGTGTTTAAAAAATATATACTTATGGTGGGGTATGCAATGACCCAGTATCCTTTGACGAAGTTTATTCAAATATGTATTGCATTGCAAAATGAATTGAATGAAAGGTGCTGACAGGTTTCGCGCTTAGTTTGGAAATCTACTATACGTAAACGACGCCTTCTTAAAAGTAGAGAAGGTATGACTTCCCACACAGCCGCCGCGTTAAAATAACAATTTGCTTATATTTTATAAATATTGCCCTGTTACAAATCTACTTGTAAAACTTTAAGATGACTAGAACTACTAATAAAATAAATTAAATATTAATTTTTACAAAGCGAGTAAATCTTGTGAGGAGAAAACACATTCAAGTTTCAAATGTGAATTCTGGGCAGCGTGCTGGGACCGATTCTTCATTTACTTTACACATCTGATCTCTCATGCTCTGAGTACATAATAACAGGAATATTCGCAGACGACACGGCCTACTTGGCGGTCGATGAAGACCCAGTAACAGCAAGCTCAAACCTCCAAGAACATCTCTTTCATCTAGAAGAATGGCTCCAAAAATGGAGAATTAAAATAAATGAAACCAAATCCCAACATATTACTTTTACCACTAGAAAAGAACAATGTCCGCCTATTTTTATCAACAATATACAAATTCATAGCACGACATGTGTCAAGTACTTAGGGATCCATCTTGACACCAAATTAAATTGGAAAGTACACATAACTAAAAAAAGAAAGCAGCTGGACCAAAAAATGAGAGAGCTAAACTGGTTAGTAGGAAGAAAATCAAACATGTCACTCGATAATAAAGTTCTAATATATAAAGCTATTATTATCCCTATTTGGACTTACGGAATAGAACTCTGGGGATGTGCTAGCAGGACAAACATTAAAATCATACAACGTGCACAATCAAAAGCCTTACGAACAATGACAAATGCTCCGTGGTACATAACAAACCAGATGCTACACCAAGACCTTTACATACCAACTGTTCAAGAAATAATCCACGACAGGAGCACTAAACACCACGCAAAAATGGAATACCATGACAATCCCCTCCTGTGATCACTGGTGATGGAATACCCCAACAGAAGACTGAGAAGAAAGTGGCCATTAGACCTTAAATGAGGTGGAAGAGGTATTCTCGATGAAGAATCCTCATCAGGACAGAGAGAAAACTATCCAAATAGTTTCTAAGCCATCAAAATAGCTTATAGATTGTAATTTCTACTCTACTACGCCACCTGAATATCAAGCGGTAATTAGCGAAAAGCTGATCGGTTAATTTAACCAATTGAAATACTTAATAGATTCGAAATTTAATTTATTAATAAATGTCGACATAAATTTACGAAACTTCGTCTACAATATAATTGTTCGTTAAAGTTGTTTAACATTAGTGTAGGTCGCCCCTATGATGTGGAATTATAATGAAGTTATTCAATTTACTGCTCAGAATCGGCTTATACAAACATACAATTAAGTTATTTCAAATTGTAAAGCCCTGCAGGAGTTAACAGTAAAGATTTCTCGCTATAAAAACTGACTGATTTTGACGGACAGCAGATGTTTGACGGAATTTTAGTATTTAACAGTTAGGGAAAAATTAAATTAATTTAAACTGCAATCTCATACATACACACATACATATAGTCACGCCTTTTTCCCGTAGCGGTAGACAGAGACCACTTCCTCTACTTTCTATATATGCTCGTCGGTTTTTGGTACTCTTGACCTGGCCTTTCTTCAAAACATTGTTGATCCGATCGAGATTTATTTGCAGAGGTCGACCTTCACCGATTTGTCCATTCACACTTGCCTTTTAAATGTGTTTCGTCAATATTTCTTTATCCATCCTTTCTACGAGTTCAAACCATCTTTTACAGAGCAGCGTTCTCTCATCTCACTATTCTTTACTTTATCCAACCGAGTCTCTCCGGCTATACTTCTCAGACTACTCATCTCCGTAGCATTAATCCTATTTTTATGCTTCTTCTGTCAAACCCAACATTCACTACTATACATAAGGTCCATCCTTTCTACGTGTCCAAACTATCTAAGCAGCATTCCTTTATCTATCTACGTAACCACATCTTCTTTTACACCACAGCGTTCTCTTATCTCACGATTTTTTAATCTATCCAACCGAGTCACTCCGCTTACAAAATTTCATTAAATTTATTCCAGATAATTGTTGATTGCAAAGAGATGAACTCAAATTGTTAGGTACTTTAAACATTTCTCGTGATTCTTAACCGGGTAACTGTAGTAATTAAAGTTTACATTTAAAATGCTTATTAATCTTAAGATTATATGCATTCTATATTTTGGAAAAAAAATGTTCCCACTTCATTTGGTTTATAGTAGCAACTCGTAATTCTTACGCTTACTACCCTGATATGGCTTGGGAGTCCCATCGCATGCGCACACTATCTACGCGACATAATTACATTTTTTTGATGTAACAAATAATTGACTGTAGCAGACCAATTATTATCAGTAGATTACCATCTATGAAATACATCTTTTTTTTGTATTTGTGGGAAATGAGGTACTTGATTGACCTTGAAAAAGTTTGATACTTGATAAAAAAATTCTATCACTGACCAATTAATTAAAACGATTGACCTTTAATGACAATTATATGACCTTTTAGATATTATATTGGTCAATCGAAATTCCACATATAAGATACTAAGATCGTGGAGCTGTTTGATGTAATGTACAGATACGGTCAACATTAACAGGACATCGCTTGATAATTTGAACATGAAAAAGGTTTGTGCGAAAAAATTCTTATGATCCAAAAGACGCCCTTATTTACTGTAAATGTAATCAAATGCATTGAAACTTAGATATTTAGTAGGATCCAGTAACCAAAACGCAACTCATGCATTGAAAGTCACCATCATTACCCAAAATTGCCAAATTATCAAAAATGAAAGCGATGCTTATTATTTTTTTTTCGATGTAAGGGGCATATTCACAATGAGTACCTACGAGACAAAATGTCAATCAATCTTACTACTAGGGAGTTTTGGGAAAACTGCGAGAACTTGTAAGGCGACGTCAAACTTGGAAAATGCAACTACCCACAATATCTTCTCCGTAAAGCAGTTTTCGACCGAAAAACAAATCTCTTGTCTGAAGATTCTTGCTAGAGTTATATTATCCATATTGTTATATTGATTAAAATCTAATATTTAAAAGCATAGATTTATTTAAAAAAAATTGTAATTAATAAAAAACTGTTAAGCTTTCGAATAGAGAACCCTTTTTTGGGTTGAACCATAAAATATTGGTATTTAATCCGATAGCCTAACATAGAACATTCTAAATAATAACACAGACATTCAATTAAATTCTTTAAATAGGTCGAAACACTACTTGTAATTATATCACAATCTGCCTATAATTTACAAATTCGTGTAAGCATTAAGTAATTTTTATAATAATATGTACATTATTAACTTGTCCATTGATATGACGCTTTTTATATTAGTCTATTTGACTATTTTGGCTCTAGGTGAGAGCGGATTGTACTTAGTACTTTTGGTTTTATTTTGTTTTTAGTTACGCTATATTACTGGGCACTACTTTTCGTTTTAGCATTAAACAAGGTAAACAAGGTGGCCAACCGAAAACGTTTTCTATGTATTTTCTACATATTTCAAATCGCAGATGCGGTGTTTTATTCAGTTTTTCTCCTTATAGGAAAAACTCACGGAGTGGGTGACATCTATTATTGATAGAATGAGCTTCTCGAGGTGTGAACAACAAACTAATCTCCATTTGTTAGTATGGGTGAAACGTGAACTTTATATATATATATATATATATATATATATATATATATATATATATATATATATTATTTTGAGCAATTTCCGCATTGAAAGTGTTATATTTGAACGATATTTTGTGAAAAATTGGTGTTAATAAACCACAAAATCCAAAAATGCAAAAGATTAAAAAGGGTGATATGAAGATAAAATCGCGAATTATTTATGCTCTGTTCCACAATGATAGATCTTGGACAACAATATCAAACTTTCCACTGAAAAAATAATCTTTCAAAGGATTAAAAAAGGTGATATTGAGATAAAATCGGGAAAAATATGTTCTGTTTTACAATGCTCTACATATGGAAAAGCGGTTATATCTTTGCATAAATTTCCTTCAAATCCTGAGGCAGCTCAGAAATGAAAGATGGTCTTAAAGATAGGAAAACCAATCTGAAAGTTTATGTTTGTTTGCAGCAAGCACCTTGTGAAAGATTATTTTTTCAGTGGAAAGTTTGATATTGTTGTCCAATGATCTATCATTGTGGAACAGAGCATATGTATTTCTTGCTTAATGGGAATTATTTAAAAAACTTGATGTATGACATTGTTGGTGATTTACCATGGTATATTGAGGATCATCCTTATCCCTTTTAATTTAAATCTTTGTATTTTTTCTAGATTGGAGTTGACCGCTGTTCTTCATAGTTCTATCCCATATGTCCATTTGGATTTTAATAAGGTTTTAAATTTCAGTAGTTTATTTTGTGTTGTTAATTGGGACCTCCTATCTATTAGCCAATATAAATAGATTTCGTTATCTGTGACCTAATTGTTTTTTTTTGCAAAATGTTTTTTCAAGGTCAGTCTTTTATACACTATTGAATTCCAAGTTATTTTGGTATTTTAGTGTCATTTAATGACATGAGAAGTAAATTTTTAGTGGTGAATTGTTTTATTATGAATTTTCCTTTAAAATAATCACTATTAATTAATATCAATCGCAATGAAATATTTCCATACCAACAACATACGTGGATAAAACTCATTTGGGCTAAAAAAATTTAAACGAAATTTATAAAAAGCACTATTTATATTAAAAAAAATATATATAAAATTAAATTGTTTTATAAGTGAGTAATTTAAATTAAATTTAAAAATCGTGATATTGGGCATTAGTTTTTATCCAATTTGATTAATTTATTTGGGTATATTTTTCTTCTGTGAGAACACTTATTAGATGAAATTGAAGAAGAAACGGATTTTAATTAAAGACGCCTAGCCAACTAACATTCGAAAAACACAAACAATTTCGATGAAAACTCCAAAAACAATGCGCCATAAATATTCCTACCTAAAAATATTTTTCTGCACACCGTCTCTAGCAGGGCAGCGTGCATTATACTTGTGTGAAAACGGCTTAACAGTTACGTCGTGCAGCAAAAACAATAAGCAGCCAAAGTGTTTTATATGCTCAAAGCCTCGTGGTTACATTATAAGTTATAAGCAGGCCTCCCATGGAGTTGGTTGAATCAGCCAATGAGGAGCTGGTTAGGCCGTGCGCTTTTGTTTTAAAAAACGCATCAAGTAGGCGGCGACAAGGTGTACAGTCCGATGAAGAAATTGCATGTAAAGATTGCAATAACGAGAATCAGGCGAACGTTTAATTAATTCAAAATTAAAGTGACAATGTTGTAAACATTTACATTTAATTTATGAGGAGTTTTTAGTTAAAATATTGATTTCTTGAGATTGTCAGTAATATAGGTACCAAATATATTGTCTAATAAAAAGTAATTAGTAAATTGTATTATTATTTTACATATTTTAAAATATTTTTAAATCATTAAAGTAAGTTATTAAACTTTTCTTTGACATAAATTTGTGGTTGATTAATGTTTTTAATTGATGAAACTTTGAAATAAAAAATAATATATACTAACTAAAGATTCGATAAGTTTTGCAGTTAAAATTTTCTGCATATATTTTATATCACACAAGTAAAGGTATTTTAAACTTACAGTTAGAAATTAAAATGCTGATTTTCCACAAATATTACTATCATTAGCTAGCTGCTCCAAAAATAATTGGGCTTAGGTACCTTAACGATGTTTTGAAAATACCTTTCATTAACAGAAGCCTATCAATTTGTACCTAAACAAAGTTTTAGATTACTTACTGCAACTTTGTGTAATGGTCATTACCAGAAGCAATCGTCGAGCTTCTCAAAACAGCCATTAACTGCAGACTCCACCTTGTTATTGTTTACCACTGGCCATTTTTTTAGGTGAGGAAACAGAAAATAATCCGAGGAGGATAAATCTGTTGATTGAGGAAGTAATTCGAACTATTTAACTTATAGATTTTGGCCATCGCGATAACGATTGTGTCAACTAGTGCATTTTCCGATAAAACAAAACTTTCTGTTTTACAAATGCTGCCGTTTTTCTTTATTTTATTACTCAAACTCTGTAATAAGTTCGCTTTATACTCACCGTTAATTGTTTTTTCTTTCTAAAGATAATCAATAAACATTATTCCATGCACATCTCAAAAAACTGATGTCAGGACCTTCCTAAAGATGGAAATGTCTTTGCCTTCTGGGACCAATTCTCTCCTTTCGGTCCATTGTTTTAACTGTTTTTTCGTCTCAGGTGTGAAGTGATGGACCTATGTTTTATCCATGGATATGTATCGACACAAAAACTTGGTTTTATTGATGTGAAACTCGATTGAAACATCTTTTCTTCCATTGGGGGTAATCACGGCACCCATTTTGTGCACAGCAAAAAGTAAACTGTAAATCCTTAGTTTAAAAAAACATAAAAACGATACACTTATCTTGTTAACTTCGGCAATGACAGTAAAAAAGTGTAGAGCCTTACCTGAGTTGTTGTAGATTAAATCTGCTATATTGGGAAATCGGCTTCCAGCGGGAACTGCAGTTGCGAATCTGCATGAATCTGGCATCCGTAGGCTAGGAATATTAAGAAAAACACTTGTCTTTTAATGTATTCCAAATATAAAACTACCTAACATACAAAACAATTGTCTAGCGTGACCTTTACTTGTCACCGATTGGGATTAAACTCTTAAGCGAGAACCTCGCTTCTCTGCGACCGGTGACTGTACGACCAAATCTATGCATAGTCAAGATTTAAGCAAAGTAGACTGTAATTTAAATTTAGGGTAGAAAATAATACGCGTATTTTATTAATTCGACAATGACAGTAAAAAATATAAAACCTTTACCTTATCTTTCTGGAGAAGAAGACAAAAGCTTCCAGCGAGAACTGCAGTTCCGAATCTTCTTAATCTAGTAACCTGGCCTTTCTTCAAAACAATGTTGATCTGATCGAGATATGTTCGCCGTGGTCGACCTCTACCGACTTGTCCATTCACACTCGCCTTATAAATTTGTTTCGTCAATCTTCCTTCATCCATTCTTTTTACGTTTCTACTATTTTTTATTCTATCAAACCGAGTCACTTCGGCTATACTTCTCAGACTGCTCATCTCCGCAATAATCCTATTTTCATGCTTCTTCTGCTATTAAATAAAAGATTCCATATGTTAAAACTCTACAAATCGTTAAATTTAATAGTATTTTTTTGACACTTTACATAAGATAAATATCAGCCGTTGTTTGATTCTATGATCCAAATTAATGGGAAACTATTTTCAAAACCTTGAATGCAAATTTGATACTTGTTTGAAAAACTTAATTTTCATTCACCAATGTTTTCATTTGGTACTTATAATAGTCACAATCCGTGTACATCATTAAAAACTCACACCAGAGTCACCACTCTGATGTTATTTATCGAAAATATGATCTTGAAGACTCAATTTCGATGTAAATGTTAAAATTGGCTTATACTTAAGTTTAATAATGCTGACAGGACCGTATTTAGAAATTTGAAACGCGAATGTATTTTTTCTACTCATGTACCTATATGAAAATGATCATATTATAACCGGCTACCCTACATGAAAGTGATAGTTTTTTTCTCCAGAGATGAAAATGAAACAAATGAATATTATCATGCGACCCGATGGGAATATACTAAAAAACAAATTGATGGATTTTTGACACTAATGACAGTTAATCTCACTACTTGGTACTTGAATCAGCAAACGAACGTCACTTCGTTTGACAGTTTATAACATTTTCACGATTATATTTGAACTTCTCTCTATAACTATAAATAATATGGACTCTGATAGCATAATTGGTGAATCATGTACACCACCTAATATAGTTAAAGCGGCAGTCTCAGTTTCCAACAATATTTTGCCAGATAAATCCCGATAAAGGTATGAATTTGTGTACAAAAAGTTCATGTCTTGGAGAAATGATAACAAGATAAACTCGTTCTCTGAAAATGTTCTTATGGCTTACGTTGGACGAATATCTAAAGATTTGAAACCATCAACAGTTTGAAGTATGTATTTTATGTTACGTAATACTATTAACATTAACCATAATGTGGATATTTCGAAATATGCCAAGCTCAAAGCATTTTTAAAACGAATTTCGACAGGATTTAGAAGCAAAAAAGCTAAAGTTTTACCGTCACAACAAATTTACACATTTATTAACGATGAACCTGACGATAAATTCCCGTTTACAAAGGTAAATTTTACGATATTTCATGTTGCTCTTATAATAGGTAATGAATTGTATTATTTATAGGTAGCACTGATTTTTGGCATCGCTGAAGCTTGCCGTTCACATGAGTTACAAAATTTGGAAGTGAATAATATTGAAGATCCGAAAAAAATAATACTTGTAACCATACCTAATACAAAACCTTACACTTACAGGCATTACTTACTATAACATTATATAAAACTTCGTCCATCAAGCGTGAATAATACATCTACCCGATTCTTCCTAAATTACCAAGATGGCAAATGTACAAAGCAAGTAATTGGAATCAATAAGTTTGGAAATGTTTTATGGCAAGTAGCGGTATTTCTTAATTTGTCGGATGCCCAATTGTATACAGGCCATTCATTAAAAAGGTCTTCAACAACTATTCTTTCGGATACTGGGGTAAACCTTACAGAAATAAAGCAACAAGGTGGATGGAAGTCTAGCGGTGTTGCAGAACAATACATTGAAGATTCTGTAAATAATAAAAAAAAAGATATTCCAATCAATAAATTACATCAAAAACTACAAATTATCACGAAACTGAAGTTAAATTTGATGAAAAACATTAGACTTCGACAGCATAACATCAAACTTGTCTACAGCAGCAGCAGCAACTTCTTTGGCAGTCCTACCACAAAAGTCAGCACACAAATCCAACATCTAACTATTAACAACAATTGTACTTTTAATATTTATAAATAAAATTTCATCATGAAAGACAATTTGTCACTCCTCATTATATATAGTACCCGGTATTATTGTTAAGTCTGTGTTATAAATAAATAAAGTTATAAAAATTGTTATCCAGTGTTTTATAAACAACTATCGTAAAAAAATTGCATTTCCTACATGAGATGAAATACGTTTTTTTCGTTCGTGAGATTGCCCCATTCGCTCCGCTTAAATAGGTTTTTATCGCACGCCATGTGATAAAGGTTGTTAGGTAACGGCTTCGATAAACAAGATTTCTGTCAAATTTTATTATGAATAATTGTCAAATTATGTAAATTTACCTTAAAACAACCAACATGAACGAAAAAATTATTTTAAATAAACTTACAATTCTGTAACACCACAAATGGCTACAACTTTCAACTTTTCTGGAGCCTGATTTAATAAGTAAAATAAAAACTAAAGATTTTTTAGTTTCCTGACCTTTGTTCGCTCCTTTTATAAACGAATGCAATGAGTGATAACACAGCTTGAAGTTTTAAAGGAATACACCAAAGTGACGAAGATTTAATCGTAAAAATTCTATAGGTTTCCAACATATAGATACGCTAACTATACCGATTCATAATATTTTGAGTTTGCTTTTGCTCCATTTACAGTATTTCACATTTAATGTAATATAAACGCCTGGATTTCACAGGGATTAAATTCAACTTTTCAATTTCCATCGACATTTTTAATATGTATGAAGCAAAAATGACGTTTAATAATTAAATGAAGTGTTAATAATCGAGAATAAATCGAATTTTTGTAACTGCCGATTAAGAAATCCATCCACCGACGACAATGGTTTCGAATGGTTCTTAAAAAATGTTATTACAAAATAAAAAAATTTTAATTTTAAAATTTTTATATTTTGAGCAGTTTTTTTTACAAATAACCACTAATATATCTTATAAAAATCTTCTGTAATATCCTGTTCGTGATAGATTATTTGCACATTTGGACATTCTTTTAATATTGTTGCTAGGAATGGGACAAAAGCCAGATATAGTAAAGAAGACTTCCTGACTAACGTGTGTGGTATTGTTATTCTTCTTCTTCTTCTTCATGTACCGTCTCCATTACGGAGGTTGGCTATCATCATTGCTATTCTGACTTTGGAGGCTGCGGCCTTAAACAAGTCGGATGAAGTGACATTAAACCATTTTCGCAGATTTCTAAGCCAGGATATTCTTCTCCTTCCAATAGATCTTCTTCCCACAATTTTCCCTTGTATTATATGAGGTGCAGAATCTCATATTTTGGGCCTCTCATGACGTGGCCGAGATATTGCAGTTTTCTTCTTTTCACTTCGTGTAGGATCTCTATGTCCTTCTTCATTCTTCTCAGAACCTCCAAATTAGTTATATGTTCCGTCCATAATATTCTCAACATCCTACGGTATGCCCACATCTCGAAGGCTTCAAGTTTTCGCTCGCAAATACGTTGAGGGTCCAAGCTTCCACACCATACAGAAGGACTGGAAACACATAACATTTGAGCATCCGAGTTCTCAGGTCCAGGCTCAGATCGCGACTACAGTATTGTTATAGGTAGTATTATTTTTATACCATCATTATTGTTATAGTGTTTTTATACTATTAATATTTCTTTATTGGGACTTTTATATTATCATGTTTTTGTAATAAATTGTTTGTAGGTAGTATCTCTTTATATTATTCATACTCCATTTTTGTCATTAATATAATAGTAATTGACAGATTACTGTATTAAACATTAGGATATTGTCAATTATTATAATTGGTATTGCATCAATATTGATTGATATTATTATCATCATTATTGTTATTGCACTGTTAACTCATAAAGATTTTTTTTTAAACTTCTTTTTCATACATGCATATAGTCACTCCTTTTCGTAGGGGTAGGCAGAGACCACTTCCTTTCACTTGCTACGGTTTTTACACACATATTTCGCTCCTTCTACAATCATCAGTACTCTCATACATGATCGTCGGTTGTTGATACCCTTGACCTGGCCTTTTTTTAAAACAATGTCTATCTGATCGAGATATGTTCGCCGAGGTCGACCTCCACTAACCCATTTACCCATTTGCCCATTTACAATAGCCTTATAAACCTGTTTAATCAATTTTCCTTTATCCATTCTCTCTACGTGTCCAAACTATATAAGCATTCCTTTATCTATCTTTGTTCCCTTGTCTCACTATTTTTCACTTTATCTATCTGAGTCACTTCATTTATACTTCTCAGACTAGTCATCTTCGCAGTATTAATCTTATTTTCATGCTTCTTCTGCCAAACCCAACTTTCACTACCATACATAAGTGTACGGACCAGCTATCCTTTTTTGACACGTTCTGGCTGCTCATAAAGTTATAAAGGGCCCCATTCATTTGTTTCTTTGCTAACAGCCTTCGCTCAATGTTACAGTCATACTTTACGTCTCTCGTAAACTTTGATCACAAGTACCCAAACTCCACCCTTTCTCCTTTAATCAGCACTTCGCAGTTTGTCGTGCTTTCTTCTCTTTCAAAAACCATTACTTTAATCTCTCTTACATTTACTTTCATTCCTTTTTTAAGGGAATCATGCATAATATCCATCGCCTACAACACCTCTTCAGATGACGCTATTAATACCTGATCATCGGCATAAAATAGGTATTTGACTCATCATTCTTAACCCATACGCACTCTCTTTCAAATCTTTTAAATAATCGTCTATGTATAAGTTAAACAGCTATGGTGAAGCTACACATCCCTGTCTAACACCTTTTTCGATATTAAACCAGTATTTTTTATATCATTATTTTTGTAAAACTGATTTTTTGTACGAAAAAAATTAAACATTTTTTCTTTTTTTTATCAGATTAATGATTATTTGTTTTGGCATATATTGTTACCTATTTTCCCGTTGTTTTTGGTTAATTATTCTTTGTGGGAAAATACAACATCAAAAGGCTTCCGGTGCCCAAATTTTTATCTTAATTTCTTTATTTAAGATCATCTAAGTGTGCTTAGAGTAACTAAATGAACTAAGCATTAATAAGTCAGATACCCACCCATGGGTTAAGGACAAGCAAAAAAAGGGCTGAAAAACCTGAGACTTAAACTCTTGTGAAATAAGTACTAGCAAAATATTGAATTTAAAAAAGAAGTATACAACAAAATATCCCAATATCGGATAAATTCATAAGGAATAAGGCAAATAAAAGTACTACAGGGATACTATAATCAAAAAAGATCCAACGACTGCGCCAGCAAAAGTAAAAAATGACCTCAGATTACTAACGGGAATTCTAACAGAGCACTGATAGTTGGGGTGGCATCTCAAGAAGCTCGGATAAGTAAAGTGAAAAACTTCTACCCTTATTTTCTTAGCACGCATTACCTGGCAAAACCCGAAAATGCAACACTTAGGAGCGTATTAGATAAAAAGGGAAGATTTACCTTAGCTGCAGCCGTGCGATATTGTAGGGTAGCAGGGTGGACATAAAAGATCTTTCAAGTCGTAAGGTATTGACATCCCCACCACCAATTAATTAAATATATAGGTAATTTTTAATAGGGATGTTTGGGAGGTCTTTGTTGGTGTTGTCACATTTGGAATATGGATATGATCGGTTGCAAGAATAAAGTAATTGCGTAATTGATTACAGGAATTGGAAATGTATTTGAATAAAAAAATCGTTTTATCTAATAATGCAATTAAAACTGGTTGTTGCTGGTTTCGTGATGTCAAGTATTTTTTGTTATTGTTTTTATGATTGGAGCAACATAGTGGATTAAAACGTTAAGCTAAAATGGCGGTAATTCTGAGAACGGACAATATCGACAGTGATCGTGTTCTTCTACATAGTTTAAATATGGCACCTGTTTGCCATAACATGTTTCTGTTTTTATTTCTACTACTTATTCTCATGTAGTTTACAGAAACAAAAGTGATACACGATCATTTGTTTAAATTTATTGTTTAAATTGAGATTAGTTTTGCCTGTAAATATTTTTTTTGTGACCATTTAAAAAGTATTTAATAATGTTTTTTTTTTAAATATAAACTAAGATATTTTTGCATCATTAACTTTGTTTGGCAAAAAACATTTAAAAAACAGCAGTTATGAATACATACATAAATACATATAGTCACGCCTTTTTTCCATTCGGGTAGTCAGAGACCACTTTCTTTCAGCCTCTGGCTTACTGACATTGCGATGTTAGCAACATGGTCATGCCAAGACATATTATTAGACACCGTGACTCCCAAAGTCGAGATGGATGGACTTGATTCAAGGGTATTTCCGGACATTGTGATGAAATGATTTGAGGAATTCACTTTCTTCGAAAACGTAGAGCTTTGTGTTTTCTGGGCGTTGAACTAAACAAGATTGTTGGTTCCCCACTCGACGATTGCTTTAAGATCTCTATTGATGGAGTCAACCTGTTCCTGCCTGAGTCTATTTGTATCATTCACCGAAAGTGATCGATAGGATGTGATAGTTGAGACAGTTGTCGTCTGCAAAAATGTAAATGGAGTTCGTGGTGGTTTTCAAGAGGTCGTTGATTTGTAAAAGAAATAGGGTGGAAGACAGGATTAAACCCTGAGGGACCCCGGCATTGGTTTTTAATGCATCAAAAGAAATACCGTCAACTGCCACATGTAAGGAGCGATCTTGCATGAAGCTTAAGAGCCATTGGCGCAGTTTGGTTGGGAGACCGTAGGCAGATAATTTTCTTAACAATGCCTGGTGCCAAACGCGGTCAAAGGCTTTAGATATATCAAAGGCTATTGCACGGGATTCACGAAACTTCTCAATGGTGTTTATCCAGAGCTGAGTGACATAAACCAGCAAATCTTCAGTAGACCGAAATTGTCGAAATCCGTATTGTCTGTCGTAAATTATTTCAAATTTCTCCAGATATTTGATGAATTCTATGTTAATCGCTTTTTGCATAACTTTGGATATGACTTAGAGCAATGCAATAGGGCGATAATTCGCAGGAATAGTCTTCTTTCCCTTTTTTCGGAATAGGTGGACTTTAGCGATTTTCCACATGGACGGAAATAAACCTTTGCTGAATGATAGCTTGAAGAGTCTACAGAGAACTGGGGTGAGCTCTTGAGCACAGGTCTTTAGGACAATTGTCGGAATTCCATCTGGTCCTACTGCCTTATCAGAGTCAAGAATTCGTAGGATTTTCCTGATAGTACGATGGTGAATAGTGACCTCAGGCATTGATGAGTTCATTATAGGTATCGTTGGGGGTTGTTTTCCATATGTATCAAGGGTTAAGTTAGAACTGGACATTCCGGTCAGCAGATCCTCTTTTTCCTTGGAAGATACGGTTGTTGTGCTGTCGTAGCTCTCGAGTGGTGGTAAAGAAGAAAATGTGAAATTCTTTTATATGGGGTTAGCCAAAGACCAGAAGGTCTTTGATCCAGGTGGGGCATTAACAAGCTTATTGTATATTCTTGTGTCGTAGGATTCTTTGGCAAGATCGATCGTTCTTTTGCAGGCGTTCCTCGCGTGGACAAAGGCTTCTTGGTTAGCATTGTCGGGAATTCGCACCAGAGTCGATATGCTTGATTTTTGTCACGCACCGCACGGTTGCATTCTTAGTTGAACCAGGGTTTGGGGTTGGAGATCCGTCTTGTACCATGAGGAATGTACGAGTCCATACCTAGGCTTTTGATTTCGGTGACATATTCTGCACATGTTGATGGTTCTTGTGAGCGAAAGCAGACAACCATCTACCAGCAAGAAAGTACACTCCAATTATTAGTATTTAATTATAATTTAACTAATTACTTGTGGATGATAGTATTTCTGTGTTTTTCTTACAAATTTTTTTATTACATTTAAAAATTAATTTCTGGAATTCGACTTTCTCTAGACGCTAATGATCTAGTGTGACGAGAGAAATTATAACCTATAAGGTATTTGCCAAGTCAATACTGTGGTCTTTTATCACAGAACGTATTTATTATAAAGAGACAACCTTATAGTAGAAATTATTGTACTTTTTAGCAACATCTTTTGTAGTAAAATTGTGTTAAGTAACATCAGTAAATACAGAGTTCGACATAATTTTATCGACCAATGTAAATATAAAAATACTCTTTCAGTGTCGATTCCACTTCTAAACCTAAAATTGAGGAGGAACGATGAAAGGTTACTGTAAATAAATTAAGGCAAACAATAATCCCCTTTTATGCAAGCATTATGCACGGTCAATTTAGAATTATAAAAAAATATATATATATATATATATATATATGAAAAATTTAGCTGCTGTTTAGTACAAGACTGGAATATTTGAACCATTGAATCATTAGATTGCTATTTGTCACATTTTGGTTATGTTGCTTGGAGTTTCATTTTTGTGTGAAGAATTTATTATTTTTTAATACCATCATGGCTAACAAAACTATAATAATAGTAATTTTGGACTAATAGCAAATATCTGTCAAGGTTTATAGACAATTTTAAATACAACTGCAAAAATTTTAATTGCAAGACATATACTCCCTCCTCACAATTACTATGTACTTATAACACTTAATTCACTACGCCAACTGTATTCTTGTTGAAACCGCTCACTGTAAAGTACTAAAGGGTACTAAAGATCGCAATATCTATTTCTCATCGCTACAGTCGGTAATTTTATGTCGTACTCTGTACATGAATCAATAAAACACTTGGCACAAAAAGTATCGAATTATAGAAAAAATGCAATTATAATATTTATTGACATTTTGTAAAATTAAGGACCATTACGTTTTTATTTTAGTTAATATTAATTTTTAACATTTATTACGAATTAGAAATAACTTGAACCAAAGCGTGTAAGTGACGTAACTCTTGTTATGACAACTTATTGAGGTAATAGTTATAAAGGTAAATATTACTTTGTTGCGAAAATTAATTGCATTTTTTTAAATAAAAATGAAGGGCTCATCAAAACACTCCAAGATTCTACCAAACGTTAGTGTCGACATGGTTGTAACTTTTTTGTCGTAGGTGCAGAGTTTTGAAGTGCATAAATAAAAGGGACTAAACTACCACGATATGTATAAATCACAGTTAAACTTTGTTTTACATTCAGCAGCTTCTACATATATACAGTTCGACAAGGTAATCTTATGCCCTCGTCAGAAGTTAAAGATATCAAATATTTTAGAGTGCTGCATTTCTTGTAAGAAAAATAGGTCAGAGATTGGTGTACCACATTAGTTGAAACTTGTATTTCTTTTTCAATGCAATCAATAATATTTTAGAACAAGAATTTCTGAAGCTGTTCGCAAATTGGCAAGAACCGGCTCTCGTGATGGTTTTATAATAAACTTTTTTAATACTTTAGCCATTTTACAACTTCTTGCAAATATTCTGCTTGCTGTCGTTTTATGTATATAAAAATCCTCAGCCAAAATTGAAAACATACCTCTACAAAAAAAATCTTTTTGTTGCCCTGTATATCTCTGCGGATTTCTATGTTTTCAAGTCCACAGTTTTTGAATATATTTATGAAAGTACTGCATTGGCTCTAGTTTTGATGATTTTATATTTTTAATAATTTACACTATAAGTTGGCTTTTTCGAATACGAATTATTATGAAGTGTTTGGTATCTTGATTAAGTTTTGGTATCCCTATGATCTGGATGGAGCCCAAGAATCATTTCGATGATTGCTACTTTTGCTTGGTAGACATTAAAGATTTTAATCAAAATAAAACGTGACAATATCCAAATTTACAGACTACAATATGTCCTGTCTTGCACAATGAATATTTTTCTTGAACCATTTATACTTCAAAAGAAGTTCGTATACCTTCTGAAACTATGATGTTGCCAAATTAACAACATTCAGTACAGTCTACAAGCGAAAGTGAATATAAAGTTGGAACCTCTGCACCACAGTTGTTTTCTCAAAATAAGCTTATCGATTTAATACGAAATCTGAATTTATCAAAACAACCATCAGAACTGTTGGCTTCAAGACTGAAAGAAAAGAACTTATTGGGGTCCAATGTCACTATTACAGCATACAGAATAAGTGAAAATAAAGAACTTGTTTACTGTAATAATATCTTGCACTGCTAAGTTGTCGCTCCAATGTTTTCGGGGGCGTCCTAAACTCCTGCGACCCATTGGTGATTTGTCGCGTGCTGTTTTGACTATTCTTTCGTTGTCCATTCTACTAATGTGCTCATTCCACTCTTTTTTTCTGCCGAGAATCCACTCATTGATGTTTTCTACCTTGCATGTCCTTATATTCTCGCTTCTTTCTCTGTCCAAGATCGTCTTTCCAGTTATTCTATGAAGTACTCTCATTTCGGTTGTCTCTAGAAGTTGTTTAGTTCTCGCTGTGTCTGGTCGAGTTTCTGCCATGTATGCCATAGTTGGTCTTACTATTGCCTAGTAAATTCTTGATTTGGTTTCTATTTTATTGTTTTTATTTCGCCATATTGTGTATTTAGGCATCCTGCTATTATTGTTGCCTTCGTTGTCTGTTCTCTCACCTCCGTCTCAACATTACCATAGCCTGAGATTTCTATGCCCAGATACTTATATTTCATTTCTTGTTGGATAACTGTGCCTTCAACTTTCAGTTTGCACCTTAATAGCGTTTTTGATGTCGTCATGCATTTAGTTTTCTGTGCCGATATTACCATATTAAGTGATTTGGCAGTGCAGTTAAATCGATGTAATTGTCGCTGCAGATCGTCTTCATTTTTAGCAACTAGTACTGCGTCATCGGCATAGCATATAACAGTAATTTCACGGTTATCCATTCTGAATCCTTTCAGTAAACGTACTTTGCTTATTACTTCGTCCATAATTGCATAATTGCCCATTTAACAAAATTCAAAGAAAAATATTAAAATATTGAATTGGTTTTGCAAAATATTAATAACAATAAACATCAGTGGCCGGTTTGCGTTGATTTAAATATGGTTAACTTTTTACTTGGTCAGCAAATTGGATATACAAAATACCCTTGATTTATTTGTATGTGGGATAGTAGAGCGAAGCAAGTTCACTGGGAATAAGATGTGTGGCCCTCTAGAGAATCCCTAATGGTTGGTAAAGCCATTGTTAAGTAGAAAAAATATCATACTTCCGCCACCACATATTAAAGTAGGTGTAATAAAGCAATTCGTCAAAGCATTGGACAAGGAGAAAGAATGCTTTAAATATATTTGTAAGACATTTCCTAAGCTGAGTATGGAAAAGTTGAAGGCTGGAATATTTGATGACCCTCAAATCCCGAAATTGATAAAAAATTCAAACTTTATAAAAGTTAAGACTGATTCTGAAAGTACAGCTTGGAGAAAATTTGTGTTGGTGGTAGAAAATTTCTAGGAAACTATAAAGCACCAAATAATAGGAAAATCGTGCAAAAAATGTTTGAAAGCTTTAAAATTTAAGGAGCAAATATAAGCATAAAGTTGCACTTTCCCCACAGTCATCTGGATAGATTTCCTGGGAATCTGGAGAATTATAGAGAGGAACAGGGAGAGCGCTTCCACCAGGATCTTAAAGTGATGGAAAAAAGTTATCAGGGTAGATGGGACCGTCACATGAAAATATAACAAAAATTCTACTAAAAGGCGTTTTAAATAAATTTTATGATTTTATTCTTCTTTTATGTATGTTAATTAAATATTAAAACAAATTATTTATTAGTTATTTTCAATAAAAAGGTAATATTGAAGAATATACTTGTTATGTCTTTCTCATTTTGACTGATTAAAAAAAATTGTTGTCATAGAGGTACTCGAAACCACTCTTACATCTAGGGCAACAAAACCATTGTTGATCAGTAAAATGATTTATTTACTGTCGCTAGAGTAAATTAATTTATACATATTTAGTTTTATAGGTGATGTTTTACGGTTCCTTACATTGACTCGTTTAGGTGATAAAGCTAAAATCTTTTGGGGTATTTTCATTTCTACTTAAATTTTTTGTTGTATGGTTATAAGGATATACAGCCACCTGTACATTCTTTTCATTAAATATTTTAATAATTTAAGAACCAAGTATTTATGTGATAAGTGAACAATCTAAAGTTGGATCTAGTGTATTTTCAATGCTCTCAAGGATTTCAAGTCTTTTTCTTTTTATTACTCCTGATGTAGGCTTCATTGTCATCATCCTATTTTGACATTCGAAAATGTGGGGTGTACCACAGAAAAAATCTTCCTCCTAAAATTTTAAACTTAATCCATCCAATTTTCGACTTCGTTTTCCAAACAAAGCTTTTCAGAATCATAAGTTAATCTTTGGAGAATAATTGTCATCCCTTTTTGCAGCTTGGAACCACTTTTTTCTTAATTTTGAATCTGAAAGTTCAGTTAAAAACAATTTATTTGAAAACTTTCTTGCAGTAGATGCATACATTGCATATGCACTTATACAAAAAAAATATCTTGAAAGTCGAAACTAATACAAAACCAAAAATTATAGTATTTTAATTTTTTTAATATGCCTGTGGTCCATTCCTATATGTAATTCTTTAAATTGCAACAAAAATAAGAATATCGCATGTTACATAATTTAAAAATTATAAAAAATCTGATGAACTTCACACAATTTAATACTATAAGGAGAATCCAGAAAATGTAGGAAATTTAAAGTAAATAATACACGAATTAAAAGTTAAACGAAAAGCAAATAGCTTGTGAACATAACGAAAACACCAAACGAACTAAATAAATACTAATCAAGAAGGCAACAATGCATTTTGATCGACAAAGCAGACAACTGCGTATGCTTTGAGTTGCATGCAAATTTGTCATGGGCCAAAGAATTTCATTTTATAGTTAATGTAAATCGTATTTTTACAATTTTATTGGTACCAATATAAACAAGTTAAATTATGTTATTTTATCGTAACTAAACAATGTGTTTCTCCGATGGCTGTTGGCTTGCCTGAATAGTTCAATAGATAGTACGAGGGCGGTTTGATAAGTCAGTGACTTTTTGAATAAAACAAATTTTTTTCCGCAAATAAACATTTTATTTTTCTACATAATCACCTTTTAGCTCGATACATTTAGTCCAGCGTTTTTCTAATTTTTTTATTCCCTCCAAATAATAGGCCCAGCCATTTCTTTAGGTTTGGAAACAGAAAATAGTCGCAGGGGGCTAAATCTGGAGAATATGCTGGATGGGGTAGCAGTTCGTATACCAATTCGTGGATTTTGGCCATCGTGACTAAGACAAGTGTGCACACATGCATTGTATTGATGGAACAGCACTTTCTTCTTCGCCAAATGCGGCCGTTTTTGCTTCAAATCAACGTCGAATCTGTTCAAAAGCTTTGAATAATATTCGCCGGTGATCGTTTTACCTTTCTTGAGGTAATCGATGTGAATGACACCGCGTACATCCCAAAAAACTGTGGCTATGACCTTGTTGGCTGACAGACTCTGTTTCGCCTTCTTTGGTCCACGTTCACCCCGCGCAACCCACTGATTCGATTGTTCCTTGGTCTCTGGCGTGTTGTGATGGATCCATGTTTCATTTACAGTAACAAAACGGCGCAAAAATTCGTCCGGATTACGGCTGAACATCGCTAAACACTCTTTTGAAGTAGTCACACGATTGCGCTTATGGTCGAGTGTGAGCAATCGCGGCACCCATCTCGCAGAGAGTTTTTTCATGTCCAAATATTCGTGTAAAATATGATGTACCCGTTCAGTTGAGATACACCTACAGCATGAGCCAACCCACGCACTTTCATTCTCCGATCATCCAATATCATTTCATGGATTTTATCGACGATTTCCGGCGTGATCACTTCTTTGGGGCGACCTGGACGTTCGGCGTCACTAGTGCTGGTACGACCACAACGGAACTCTGTAAACCACTTCTTAACCATTGAAATTGATGGTGCCTAGTCCCCGTAGTATTTATTAAGTCTTAGTCCTTAGTTTCAGTGATGGATTTTTTACGTAAAAAGTAATGCTTAATCAGCACACGAAATTCACTTTTTTCCATTTTCGTAAAAATTCACGAGGTTGTCTACTTTGAACGGCTATCAAACACCAACTGCACGACGTAGCTTGCTCAAAATTAGAAAGTTGCCCGCTGATAGATTATAGTCGACGGCGGCAGCACTGTTGCATTTGGAGTAACTGCGCGGGAAATTCAAAAAGTCACTGACTTATCAAACAATTGAATCGTTGCTTTTTTATTTAAACGCAAAAAGACGCAAATACATGAAATGTTGGTACTTATTGTAATTTTATTGTATTTTTTTTTAAATTGCATAATTTCCATTTGAACAGCGGGTAATTGCTTCCTCCTCCTAAATATTTGGCACTCGCCGGTTTTCAGATTTTCCCATAAATTTGTTCGGATTCAATTCGACGATCCACGAACGCAAGGTCACGTGCCATCTCGGAAGTGTTAAAATTCTGCACATAATGCTACGCCGTTATATCCAATAACTTCCGGTATTCATTTCGATCAAAATAGAGGGTAGTCGAACTTAAAATAGAGATTATTTGTCTCTTATCATCAATTGTTGCTTATTTCCCCGACAAAATATGCAATTTTATCTTCAAATTGCGACATAATTTTGATGGAAAGTAATTTATCTCAAGTCGTCCCACTCTGCAATAAGTTATTGACGTGATCAAAGCAAGAATACAGTTGAAATTTGGTATTGAAGTATGTAGTTGTTTAGAAGTATACGTTCATAGGTATAGAGGTGGAATCTGTGCTGCAATTTTTGTATAAACATCGGAATTGTCAGTAAAATTTCGTATTGGTTAGGAAAACAAAAAAAATAGTCTAACGGTTTAAACCACAGTAAAATTAAAAAAAGAAACTCTTTACACGATGTTAATGTGGCAAAACAAAACAGTTAACGAGAGAAAAAAAATTTTAAGGTTAAAATCCACGAGGATGCTAAAGATTTTTAATTTGTTTGCAAGTATTTTTTAACGGAAGACTGCAACTGCAACTTAAATTATTGAACACTAAGTTTGTTTTTGTAAATACACACATTCGCAATGTCTAGGTATATATTAATTTTTGACTAATTCTTTGTTTAAATGTATGTCAGTTATTTGCTACATTTATAAAAATACCACTACTCTATTACCATTTTAGGTTCTTTATAACTGACTTTAAAATTGTTTACTTTATAATTTTTCCATGAAATAAAATAATATTTAGATAAGGAATTTTGATTATCTCATTAAGTATGTTCTTTAGCAAAACTGTAAGCAATTCTGCAGATTGGTTCTTAGTCCAAGGCTTACCAGATATTGTAATCCTTCGGCCTTTGCCAGCTTGTTTGCCTTTTCATTGCCAGTTGCCTTCTTTCACCAGTTTTCTGTGATATTATAATACTAGATTAGAATTGAATTAGCAAGTTGTCAGCGCTTTCTTCGTCGCCTGGCTGTCTGGCATGATGAAGATTCTCCTGGTTTTATCGGACCTCTGCTATATGATGTGGGTAATAATTAAAGTGATTGTCTTGAGGAATGTTGAAACAAATCGTAAAATATGACATTTGTTATTTTGGTATTCGTTCAACTTTGGAAGATGAGCAAATTTTTAGAAGGTATGTATTGCACCGCGGCCGTTGCTATTTTAAAGTCGACTTAAGAATTTAAAAATTCTTATAGAACATGTAACCGAATTTGTACGATCTTAAAATTGAGAAGAGCGTGAACAGATAGTGTGCTCATCGTGACTGTTAGCGCAACCAGTCGCGCAACTGTGGTGTCTTTGAACTACCAAACCGCGACACCACTTAGACACCAGAATTACCACACTGCGACAGGGTTGCCATATTGGGGGATTTTTGAGCTGTTGGGGGATATTTTTATCTAGGGTATTTTTTGGAGAAACAATTTAATGTTGGTACATTTTAAAATCAAAAGTTCCTCTAATATAAAAAAGTTCTTTAGCATCGTTGTCACGTGCCTATTTTTTTCCCTTCTACAGTTACATTATTAATTGGATCTCTGATGGTTTTGTATTTCTCAGGTGCTCGTAAATAGTTTCGCTTACCGTATTCTGTTGTAATTTGAATTTATCACTCGTTGTAAATAGTGTTGCATACCTAGTAGTGTTAGGATTTAATTATTAATGGCTGTGACATTTTTGTTAATTGGAGTGGGAGTCTTTGTTATTAGATTTCGCCTTGATTTTTGGCCTCGATTGTCGTGTGATGTCAGCTATATTAATGTTTGGTTTGCTTTTCTGTGTGGGCTGACTATCAACACGGACGAGCGCGATTATGAGTTGGGAACATAGATTTGCAAAGGTTGGCTGACGCGTGTCCCGTGTCATTTTTCTGATATCCGGTCTGGGAGTGAGCAGTGGATAATAGTCGCTTGGTGTCAGTCGTCGAGGTCGGGTGAGAGTTTTTGGAACGATTTGATATTAACACGTGAGCAGAACTTCTACGGTTTGTTTTTTCATATCTGGCTGTATTTGGGCCATCTTAATTGGATTTTAAAGAAAAACCATTTAATTTTTAACTTGACCATTCTATCTTACCTTTGTTGTTGATATTTTGGATTTTGGTGTCGAGTTAAAATATCCGCATGCGGGATCTGATGGAGGGAAGCCATTGTTAAGTAGCAGGTGTAGTTTCATAATCAATCCGGCCACAGGAGTAGGCCACAGGATTAGTGAATTCGTATACCCAAAGGTTACAAGTGTTTTATTTTAGAATATTTAAACGACGTGATTTGTTTTTGACACCGCGATTAAGTTATGTTTTAATTTATTAATATGGTACACTGTTAAAAACTATTTATTGCATTAGATAATATGCCAAAACTAAACTTGGATTAAAATAACCTTCTCAATAATTCTTTATGTCCAAGTAAAGATATATTTTCTTCCTACTTATTTGTAAATATCCTACAATATTGCTATTTTGAAGGACAGCCATCGTAAAAAGTAATATTTTTAAATAAGCTCGATTGTTTTAACAGTGTGAATCTTTATGTAAATGAAAAAGAAAAAAAAAACGTGATTAAATTAACAGCCGTACGTGAATGTTAATGAAGTATTGTTAAAAGGTTGACTTGTATACGTTTTCTTTTTTTTGGTAACCTGATAAGGTTTGTCATTCTTACCTTTGTTTTAATTATTTTATGGAATCGTGAACTTTGGATTTTTGATTTATTGTTGTCTCATAAAGTTGTAAATTTTAAAGTTTCGATTTATTGTTGGCTGTTAATTTTAATTATATGTGTTATAATTGAGCTGTGTATTTTAATTTATTGTGTGAGTAAAGTATCCAATATATTTTTGCTATAATTTTTTTTATTTGGTTCACCATAATCTTAGTTGTTTATCGTGTGGCTCTGCTAGTGCCTATAAGACATAGGGGTTTCCGGCTTGAACCGTCTAAGTCGGTGGCGCGGCTCACTTTTATATTTTTTTCTTCTACCCTCTACGGCTGAGCTCGGGCATAATTTGCCAGTAGAGAGACCACTGGCAGAGTACTCTTTAAAGAACGAAAAAGACGTGGCACGCATTTTCTGTATTATTTAAGTCACTTTGAATAATTACAAATAAAATGATAGATCATTGGACAACAATATCAAACTTACCACTAAAAAAATCATCTTTCATAAAGTGCTTGCTTTAAATAAACATAAACTTTAAGATTGGTTTTTCTATCTTCCATTTTTGAGCTGTCTTGAAATTTGAAGAAAATGTTTGCAAAGATATAATCGAATTGTCAGATGTAATGCATTGTGGAACAGAAATTCATTAGGCTTATTCGTAACCCAACTGTTTCTCTGTGTGTATTAATTTTTCAATATTTCATTGCTTTTAATCGTTTAAATTAAATCAAAATCTAAGACTAGCAAGACATACTTTTAATTATAGAAAATTTGATTTCCCGCAAAGTACGATAAACTAAACATGTGATGGTAATTTGTCGGTAAAAAAGAACCACGCAACGTGCTGCTCTTCGTGCCAAAATGTTGCGTGCATCGACGACGTTATAAATTGTACAGAGTGATCAATTTTAAGAACGGGTAAGCAAATTTAAGTCTACCGAATAAATTGTGTTTATTCACCGTTTGAAATCATAAATACGTAATGCTAGAAATGTCTCATAGCGATTAAAAAATTAAAAAATTTATGAGAAACATTGTTTTACTCTAAAACAACAAAGCCTCATAAAAAAAAGTAAAAATTATTTCAGAATAAATATAAGAAGAAACAATTCTAATTTTGTTCAATGTTTTTAGAGGCAATGGACATTCTTATAAACCGTACAACACAATTTCTTCAAATTAGTCCCATTTCTAAAAACATCGTAAAATCTGCTCCGAATTTTTATCATGGTTTAGTATTTTTTTGTGTTGGTTCTACAAACTAAAATTGTTGGTAAGGTTTTCTTTTTATTTAGTGTATCCCAGTTATGTAAATGTTGAGTTAGAAAATGTCAAAAATAATATCCAAAACAGAAAACAAACCAAAATTAATGATTTTTTTAAAAAGTATCTTTTTTACATAAGTATTTTAATTGTGTATGTTTGTATTTTATTTGTATATATGCATGTGAGAAAATGTATACTTAAAGATTAAGCAAATAAAAACCTCTTTTTTATTTCAATTGATTTAGCGACAACTCTACGCAACGGATAACTCCACACAAAGGACAACTATTTTTCCCCGTTGGTGTCCGTTATGAATCAAGTTTCACTGTATTTCCCTTAAACCAATCCTTTTCCGGTAAGGAAAGATCGTGTTACCCATGCTGGGCACCAATAATTGGAAATTTTTATAAATATTTGTTTTTAAAATTACATTGGGTACTTCATTTCGTGTATTTTATGTCGAACGTTGGTTAATGATACACATTTTTGCTGGCGAAAGTAAATATCTACATAATTCTTTGTAAAATTTTCGATTTTCGATTTATAACTGGCATATCCTCCCAGTAAGTTAAAAATATAAAGAGAGTTTTTCCATGTAGTTTTTGAAGAGAAATCAAATGAAAATTAAACTAATGGTTCAAGACTTAGAACCGGTATAGTGAAATAAGATACCAACACAATGTTATTCCTATTATAATGATAATTTTGTGATCATGACCGATTATTTTATTTAAATTTTTAGGTTTATCTAACCGTACAACAGTCAAGTATATGCCTGTTACTGGGAAAGTAGACCAGGAAACAAACACGGGAAAGAATACATCAATGGACCGTGTTACAAAAGGACGACAGAAATGTTAGCAATGAACAGAAATCAGCTAAGAATGACTACAGGGCTCTTGATCGGTCACGCACCAGTAAAGAAGCACCTGTGCGGCAAAGATCCGGAAACAGTAAAACACATACTGTGCTGCTGAGGGGCACTGGACCTCAAAAGACAGGAAATTTTTGGGTAGATATTGTTCCCACCCAATACAAGGTACAAGGTACGAAAGTTCTGGATTGGGTACAATGATATAAAACATAGGCAAGATAAGTGTCACCGGAAGCAATAGCAAGACGGACCTAAATAGGGGTGAAGTTTTTAGTAAGTAGACCTGATAATCAGGGAGTCTCACAGTACACCTTGAGCTTACAGACTCATGACTTCTCCGTAAAGGATTTTCTCCACCTCTGCAAAAAAAAGTATATGCCTGTAGTCAGAAGTGCGCAGGTTTGAGTACCAGACAAAAGTTGTTAATTAATTTCATCTATGAATTAAAACAAAAAGTATACCTTTATTATTTTTTTTGTCCTTGGCTACTAAATAAACATAATTTTTATAAAAATAGTTTTATTCGATTTCTCGTCAGAAACTACATGAAAAAAACTTTCAACTTCATCTTCATAACTTACTGAGAGGATATACCAGCTATAAATCGATGTAAATTCCTATGGTACAACTAAAAAATAGAAATCCGATATATATCTAAAATAAATTTTTAAATGTAAACTCAATTTCGCTACTATTAATAAATTGGCATGGATTACGGTACTTATCCCACGGCATAGTCGAACAGACTCGAATTTTGCAACGTTGCCGGTTAATTAGATGCGTACAGTGTTGTAAGTATAAAGCCCAGGAGCAAAAACCCCATTACCTCAAACTTCTTAATGTAAAAAATCTTTTAATTTAAGGTTTTTGATGTGTAACATCTCTGCTCTCGCTTTCTTGCATGTGTAACATCTTTTCTCTCGCTTACTCGCAATTTGTGGGGGTCATTTCGTGAAATGTGTAACAGTAACAGTAACATTTGATTTGACGAATGAGCGCGCGGTTGGAGTTAGCCATAATTTGACCATTTTGAAGTTGATTTCTATCACTGTTTGTTATGAAAAATCACTTTAAATAATACCTGACTCATTTTTTTCAGAATATTATTTTTAAATTGCTTATTACTAAGGTGAGATATCAAATGTTACACATCATATGCGACTACTGTAAGGCTGTAAGATCATAGCTAAAATTGTTACATGCAGGACTTTAATAATAAATACACGGATATAAAGACCACCCTGAATGAGAAGCTAAAACTCACGTAAAAGCACACTATTTGAGTCTAATTTAACAGGGAAGGTGTATAAAGCGAAACTTATTATCCGCCCGGAGCGTTTTCAGCATCACTTGGTGTAATTACTTTCTTAGAAGCTAAGTACCGAGTCTGTGGTAACATTAATTGCACGATGTACTGTATCGTACAAGAAATACGCGATGATAATAATTGAGTTAAATAACTTTTCGAGAAATTTTAGAATTACCAAAAGAGATGTAATGATTTAATTTAAATAAATAATACTTTTTATAGCATCGATTTTTTATTGTGTAAATATTGATAATGTTGATGTGCAATTCTCGTTTCCTTACGACACGATTGCGTGACAATATAGTGTTACGATTCTCATGTATCAAAAGCCAACATTCCGTACAAAACTATCACATGCAAAATCCACTTATCCCTGCCCCCCGTCGTTTTAACAAAAGACAAACGCAGACTGGGCTACTGAAGCGGATCTAACGTTCGTCCGAAACACTGACACGCGCTTCTGTCAATTGTCTCCCCCGTAAAATCACCCTCCGTGCAACCCCAAAAGAGTCTGCAGTGCCAGTGGCCGGAAACGATTCGTGAAGTATGCAACCAGCATCGCAGGACGCTTATTTACACACTGAAATGCAATTACACGGAATTGCGTCCTTTAAGGATTCTTTCTGATGATACGATCTATTCATTCATTCCCAAAAACAAAATATTTTCACTCTCTAAACGGCGTCAATAATCATGTACAACATTGAGCAAGATCATTTTTTTTAAACTATATTTTGAGTGAACTTATTTATTTTTAATGGATCCGTTACCTTCATCAAAAATAATGAAGCATTTTCACAATATTTCAATCCATTTTCTGCACGATCTAATTTTTTTACCTTTACCTTTGAATAGAACCGTAATTACAGCTAATAGAACGGTTGGGCTTAGTTATGAATAAATATGCAACAACAAAAAATTACAATTCGGTTGTTGAAAAAAATCACGAAACCCCATCTTAGACCAACCGCAACAGAAAGTTGTGCTATTGTATGGTACATACTATTTTTCCGCAAGTTGTTTAAAATTTGACAGATATTAATTAATTTTGAAAAAATCGCGAATAATTTTATTCATAAATAAATGGTCCTTGGAAATTCGTAATAAAATTGGTTGCGTTACTATGGAAACGTATTAATGTTAAATTAACAAACTTTTCGAAAACAAAACAATGTAAAATGATAAGTGATGATGAATTTTTCAGTAGATATATTTCCATATTCAAAACTTCATTCTTTATTGAAAGGGCAAGCTCATAATTATAGGGAAAAGAAATATAAGATTTTAACGAAGGAAGAAATCGAAAAATTTATTCAGGGAGCTTCAGATAAATAAAATGTAATGATTAAGGTAATTAACAAGGTTTTAATTTCTATTTAGATTGCACATTTATTTATTTTTTTGTGTGACTTTATTATTTGGTATTTGTGGGGCCTGTAGAATGGATGGGTTAGTCCGAATGACTACACGATGTAGAAGACCTAAAATCTAAACTTTTAATTAGCATACCTGATTCGGAGACCAACAAACCAAGATCATTTGTAGTTAATCAGATGTACTTTAATCTTTATCGAAAGTATGTTTCGTTAAGACCAGAAAATATGAACAGTGACCATTTTTTCTTTAAATATCAAAGCGGAAAGGGTTGTAGACAGGTAGTAGGAATACATCAATTTAGAAAAATGCCCAAAATAGTTGCTTTTTATTTGAACTTGGAAAATTCGAAAGAATATACTGGTCACTGCTCTCGTCGGTCTCCTGCAACAATATTGGTTGACCCTGGTGCCGACATAACTAGTTTAATGAGGCATGGCGGATGGAAATCATTAAACGTTGCTGAAGAATATATCGAAGAATCTCTTAACAACAAGGTTGAGGTGGCTAATAAAAGTTTCACAGTACAAAATATTCAACAAAATAACCCTACTAACTCGCCTGTTGTCCAAAATGTTTCTCAAAGTTCTATTAATGTTCCTCCAATTTTTAATAATTGTACTAACTGTCAAAATAATTTTAAAATGTATTCTGCAATACATTGAGCTTATCAAAATATAAATTAATTCCTTATAAACAACGTGCTTTTAATCATTTATGTAAAACACTAACAACTGTAAGGAAATGAACATTTCCTAACATTTAGAAAATCTTGAATTTTTCGTAATAATTTTGTCTGGAATGTGAAAATTTCCTAGTGATTTGCGAAAAATATAATTTCCCATGTAAAATAAAGAAAAAAATTCTGTACTGACGACTTTGGTGGGATCATAAAAATCGACCCAGATTCACATTTTGATAACTTCTAACAATCGTGCGAACTTCATCGGAAGAAGTGAAATAAGCACGTTGATTATTATCCGAGGATATATTATTCTGAGCTGACAATTAAGGTTTTGTAATTGATAAATTAAAAAAAGTAAGGTTCATTCTGTTATCCTGTCGTACCCAGCAGATTTACCTAATTTTATACTGTTTAAGCTTCCACAATTTCTGTCGTACTAATTTCACTTTCATTGCAACTTTCACTCATGTCTCCAAATGGGGCCTGTACTTGCGTATCCTCTTTTTCAAATAAAATTTCGAAGTATTCCTTCTATCTCTTTAATAAGCATTCCTCTCCTTTTACCATACTACCATCTTGGTTTCTGATTCTTTCCAGTTGTAAGGTAGTATTTTTACCTCTGGCTGTTCTTATGGAGTTCCAGAATAGTTTAATATTGTTTTGGAAATCGTCAGATAACCTATTAAATTCATTTTTATCACTTTCCATCTTTCTTGCCACAACCTCTTTTGCCACACTCTTTAACCTTTTACACTCATTCTTTGCCTAGTTTACATTCTTAATCGTTGCCTTTTGCTTTCTTTGATTGGCTTTTATAGCCAGCCAATCCAGCCAGGCTTCTTCTCTTACACTGCTTTTTGAACCTCTACGAACATTTTCTGTAACTTGCATCCTTTTCTTCTTTTACTTACACCACACACTTTAATAGCAATATCCACGATTCCTTTCTTGAATGGCTTCCACAATTCTTCAACCCCACAACTTTCAACTAAACTATCAAATTTCTCGATCAATTTACTAACGAACTCCTCTTTTATACCTTCTTCTTGCAAATTCTCAACTTTTATACGCTCTATTACACTACTTGATTCCTACACACGATGCCGCCACCGCTTGAAAAGACATCCTTCGGCTCATTACTGACAAGTGGTCTGTCAATACCTGCACAGCGGTATGCCCGAGTGTCCATTACTTTCTTTTTCAATTTTTCATTTACACTTACGAAATCAATTATACTTCTCTGGTATTCTTCTTGTCTTGTGTACAAGTGGATCTTTTTATGGTTAAACATTGTGTTTGTTACCAGATTTTACTCCAAACATACTTCAAGTAGATTTTCTTCGTTTTCATTTACTCTGCCGTCACCGTACATTCCCAGGACACTGTCATATCCATCGCGTTTTACTCCTACCCAACTATAAAATCAACCAACATTACAATTCTTTCATTGTAGTTACACTTATTTATAATATCTGTCATACTATCCCAAAACTCCAGCCTCTCCTTTTGGGCTTTTAAAGACTGGTTCCACTGCGCATCTTGTGGGGCATAAACCCCTAGCAAAAAAATACGAGTAAAAGCAATCTTCAGCCTCACCCAGAGGAGTTTTGGGCTCACTTATTCAAAGTTTGTCACACATTCATTTATTCTAGCAGAGAGTATCACACCAACGCCCTGAGAACCTCTGCTGTAAGTATGGTAACAAAATTGCTTTGTTTTAATTAGAAATCCCTATTTATATGTGCGAAGGAACGAAGCGTTCGGAGCATTTGTAGTGAGCACTACTGGAAATTTTGAACTTAAATTTTTCGTATAGACGAGTGTTAATTAAAAGCGGAAATATTTACAATTTAATAAAATTTACAATTACAAAAGAGATATAGGCAAAACTAAGCAACCTGGAAATTGTTGTTGTGTTTCTGGTTGTTGTGTTAATGAATATTTAAGTAAAATAAAATTCTATAGATTCCCAACGAGGAGCTATAACCTCTAAAGAGAGTATTTGATACTTTCAAACCCGGTCTGCAATATCACTGATGTCATGGTTTTGGGTTACGCTATCGATGCAAAACATTAATTATTTATGTGTGACACATTTCTATTAAATATATATATTGAAAATAAATATTCTTCACTTACTTTTAGTTGTAAACCTTTTTTACTTCCGACACACAGCTAAATGATTTAATAATTGATTATTTTATAAATTCGCGGTAAAATTCAATGACAAAAAAGGCGTCCAATAGTATTTTGTTGGCCGTCAGCGGCGCTAGTAGTCATAGTGCACATAGCCTATAACTTCGCTTAGCATCGTGGCCTTAAACTGGTTGCTCATGCTTTAATGGCCCAATTATGCATTAGTGTCATAATTCACTAAAATAGGTTTTCATAATATTAAAATTATTAATAAATTTGTTTATACTAGTTTATTTTTTTCTAGCGTAAATGGGCAAGTCGGTAGAGGTCATCCTCGGCGAACATATCTCGATCAGATCGACATTGTTTTAAAGAAAGGCCACGTCAAAAGTATTAACAACCTACGAGCATGTACGAGAACGCTGATGAAGGTAAAAGAAGCGAAAGATGTGTGTAAGAACCGTTTTATTGTAGCGCGTTGGCGATCACGTGTTCATTGAGTAATGTGAAGCGTGCCCTCTTCGGCTCTTCTAAATATCGTGGCGGCATCCGCGATGTTACACCAGTTTCGAATATTGCGAAGCCATGAATGTTTTTCGGCCCGGTCCCCTTTTTCACTCGATTTTTCCCATAAGTATAGTTTTGAGCAGAATATACCTAGGACCTCTTAAAATATGTCCCAAATAGGATAATTTTCTTTCTTTTACAATGTTCAGTAGTTGCCGATGTGTTCTTGCTCTTTGTAAGACTTGCTCATTTGATATATGATCTACCCAGGGAATCTTGAGTAACCTTCTCAGGATCCACATTTCAAAGGCCTCGATTCTGTTAAGGGATTTGGCCTTTAGTGACCAGGTTTCTGCTCCGTATAGTAGTATTGGCCATATATAGCACTTGACAACTCGCAGCCGGAGATACAAGGGTATTTCTTGTCGTAGGAGGTAGGTATTGAACTTGCTTCGAGCGATAGCCACACGTATTTTGACCTCAATATCATTATCCCACTTATCGTTCAGCGTTGTGCCAAGATACTTAAACTTGTTCACTCTCTCGATCTGCATAATATCGATGTAGAGGTGAGCGTTCTCATGAGGCTGCCGACTCACTATCATTAGTTTGGTTTTACTTATATTGACATTGAGACCAAAATCTTTTCCTATGGAATTATAATATTTATGGTTGCTTGTAAATCCTCTATGTTATCTGCTAATATAGCTGTGTCATCGGCATAACGCAAATTGTTAATGGGAATGCCGTTCACCTTGATGCCTCTTGGGTTTCCTTCCAGTGCCAGTTGAAAAATCCTTTCCACGTAGACATTGAACAGCATTGGAGATAGTATGCAACTCTGTCGGACCCCTTTAGCAATAGTTATGTTCTTTGTGTGCTGTGAGTCATGAAGTCGCAGCTTTGCTGTTTGGTTCCAGTATAGTTTGTGTATTATTTGTATATCTTTTTCATCAATTCCTGTCTCTCGTAAGATAGGTAGGAGCATATCATGTCGTACGTTGTCAAATGCTTTTTGGTAGTCGATGACTATATAAATATAAAAAAAGTTATTTAAAAAGTTTTAATACAAATTTTTTGTTGTCCATTTCGTTGTATTTAATAATTAAAAAATTTACAGAAATTTGAAGGGAGCATAATACATATACTTTTTATAATTTAATAATTAGATTTAATAAACTTCTGGGCAAACTTAACGCAACAACATATTAAATTATACAAATTGCTGTAATGAATTAATTTTATAATTTTTTAAAGATGGACATTGGTTACATTATTAGTTAGAAAAAACGTATTCGGATACTTTAAAAGTGAATTAGCTTCAATATTTCTTTATAAGATTGAAATAAAAGTTATTGTTAAGTCCTAATAACAAAATTGTTGAGCTGAAAATAATTAATTATGGTGTAAATAGGACCCTTATAGCGAAATTAATGGTGTAAGTGCAACACTAGTAGCGTGTGTTGCCTCCTCTACTTCGGATTACAGCCTTTATGCTAGCTAGTTTTCTCTTAAATAGGTCTCTTAATGTGGTGGTTAATGGAGTTTCATCTGACTCTCTACTGATAAATGCTGGTAATCTGCAGGGATTAATTCTTACTCCAACACTATTTCTACTTCACATCAACGACTTGTTGAAAACAACTTCATGTTCAATACACATCTTCGCGGATGATAGTATCTTCCAAACCGCTTTTTCTTCCAGGGCTCCTATATCTGCCCATGAAACCAGAAATGAACGAGGAAGATATGTCAACAACATAAATATTGACTTGGCAACAATTCTCGAATGGGGATCCAATAAATTGGTAGAATTCAATGCAAATATAACACAAGCGTGTATTTTCTCTGAAAAATCCGATCTCACTGTGTTCAACATAATATTGTCAGGAGTAACCATATCATTGAAGTCATCCATCTCGATGCTTGGTATTACTATCAGCAACAACCTTTCTTGGGAAAATCACGTGAGGTCCATTGCCAAATGTGCAACCCAAAAACTTGGCTTTTTGTTTCGTGCCAAGAGCTATTTTACTTTCAGTCAGCTGCTTATGATCTATAAGGCACAGATCCGACCTATCCTGGAAAACTGTTCCCATATTTAGAGTGCGGTACCTAAACATATCATGAAACTATTGAATTTCATCCAAAAAAGGGCAGTTTGTCCGGTCGGTGATGCCTCGCTTACAAACTCGCTCACCTCTCTGAGACACCGTAGACAAGTTAGCGATTTGTCTCTATTTTATAGATATTTCCATGGGCGATGCTCTTCTGAAATATCAACAATCGTTCCTCCTTTAGCTGTTTCTTCGAGATTAACCCGTCAAGTTCAGACTTCACACCACTTCGTGGTCACTTTGGAGACCTGCAAAATATCTCTTTCCAAAGACTCGTTCATTCAACGAACAGCGAGGCTTTGGAACACATTGCCTAGGGAGGTGTTCCCTGAGGCATACAACCTCCAGAAATTTAAGAAGAACACCAATTCCTACCTTTTTTCCTTTGGTTTCCCACAATGTTCTCTGAGCATTACATGATATCCCTTTTCGTGGGAATAACATAAAAAAAGCTAGTTAAGAATCGGAAACTACTGACATACATAAACATTATCATAAAATTGCATTTTTGTAAAAAGATATAAATTCTTGAAATTGTGAAAGATTTTCAGATGTGTGTTTCATTACAAACATTAAAGGTCTCATTTTTGAAAAATTGGTTCCTTTTTATAAAGCTATTTTTGAAGTGCAAAAACAAAAGTGGCGCAGTCAGTAGATACTGAATTTTCGGAATTTATCCGTTTTACAATTTTTGTTTTAACAATTAACCGAAAATAAGAACCGCGTTTTGGAAAAAAAAGACTGTAACTTCGAGTGAATATTGAATTTCTGACTGTTCGAGCAAATATCGAGTGGTCCCAGTTCCAGTCAAGCTTTTAGAACACCAGAAAAAGCACTTCAGGAAGAAAGTTAAGACAATTTTAGCGTAAGAAGTTAATTTGTTATTTTTTATTCTTTATTTTAATTTCCCTACCAATTTTCTTAATTTCATTAATTTAAGAAAAGAATTTTAATTTAAAACATATTAAAAAACATAAATAATATTTTATGATGGAAAACGAAATAGATAAGTTAACAAATTTATTTGAAAACAATTTAAATTTAAGTAACTCAAATAATTTGGAAATTAATTTAGGTAATAATTTAATAATGTCTACTCCTACAGTAAAATATCAATTAGTAAGACTATACATTGACTCAATTCCTTCTTTTGACGTAAATCCACATACTTTAACAATATTTAATGAAAACTGCGAAAGCTTAATACCTATATTTGTTAGCCAAATTGATATTGCATTAAATTCATTTTTAATTGAAGCAATAGTCGGTAAACTTACAGAGCGAGCACAAATATTAATAGGCTCCAGAACCGAACTTAAAACTTAGATTTAAAAATGCTTTAAATTTAAGTTTTAGAGATCAATGTAATATCGATTGCTTGGTCTAAGATCTCATAAATTTAAGGCCTTCTAAAAAAAAACCCCATACAATATCGTAATGTAATGCCAAGAGGCTAGAAGTCTCATTTTCTTTAAATAAAATTCATTAAGACTTACTGATAATGAAAGAAATATCTATATTAAAAACTATGATAACTTAGCTTTAAAAAATATTATTAGAGATTTACCATTGCCTATCCAAACCAACTTAGAGAAACAGATAGTTTAGAAAAGCATTGGGTTTAGTTGTAGAAAAAGAAAACTTTCTTTATTCCACTCATAGATCTAATAACTTGAATTCCAATGGAACATTTAAGCTCAATTTAAGAATTACACCTTTCAGAAATCCTAATTATATATATCAACCAACTTTTGCCCCAAATTTTAATAATTTTTTCCATCAACACCTTTCACAAATATCACGCCCATTTTTTCAACAAAATTCAGTGTCACACCCAATATTTTAAAACACTTCACAACCAACGCAATCTTTACTAAATAATTAAATTTCTTAACCAAATTTTTTAATAAATAACTAATAACTGACGTCCCAATAACAATATTCCTACTTAGAAACAACCATTTTTCCAAAATCAACATGGACCCACGTTTTTTTAATCAACCCCAACCAAATCGAAATAATTCTTTTAAAAATTTTAAACCTGAACCCATGGACACTTCATCGAGTAATACCAAAATACAACCAAAACAAACCTTCACATCTAATGAACTTTATAATTTATACGAAAATCAAGAAATATCAAATACTGATCAAATTAGTAATCAAATTAATTCGAATTTACGACACACAGACATTTCCCATGAACTTTATTATAACCCAAGTGAAACCCAATACGCATACGACGATTATATTCCTTTAACATCTATTAATGATAAATACCTATTAGGCAATCAAAAATTTTACAACAAAAACACCTATCCCACAAATGAAAACGAACTTAGCCAGGATTTTCTTACATACTCGAGTTTAATCAACCAGGCATGATACCACTTAACGCTTTAAAATCAAATTTACCATGCATTGAAATCCATGAGCTAAACGCGAAATTCTTAATTGACACCAGTACTTTAAAACCTCTTATTAAACCTGATCTTGCTTACAAATTTTATGTTCTCACAAAGAAATTTAATAGTTAGACAGTGCATAATATTCCATTTTTAATAAGCAATCATAAATTTCATCTTTTAAGTTTATCATTAAATACGACGGAATTATAGGTGTTGATTGGTTAAAACAATTAAACGCAATAAAAATCAAATTGTTATCCCAAAAACTATTATTCCTTTAATTTTAGATACAGATATAATTATGCGAAAATAAATTAAAAAATTATTTCGTCATTATACCAGGTAGTTGTACAAAAATTATCAATTAACCCATTAAATACAAAAACGGATTAGGAATGCTTACTAAATTATTAAAATTTTGGACTTGAAACGCGTAAAGCACTAGTTAACATTTTTAATAACTTTGCCATTACCACAATTACTAATATAAATAAAAGCCCAGTTAAATTAGATATTCATAAAACTTTTAATATAGAACTTTTAAATTCAATTGAAGTCAATTTTTTTTTTAAAGAATGGAAGTTGACTAACTCAGACTTAAGCATTTCTCACAACAACACATTTAATGAAAACTGTGGATTCTTATCGCGGACTCGCTGGTGGGGACACTGAACGATGCAGGACACCGATCCCTGGGCTATGCCGACGACATTGTAGTCCTAGCACAGTAAAAATGCAACACAACAGTTAGATATCGTATAAAGCAGGCTCTTAACCTGGTAACAAGAAGTACGGACTTGCAGAGACTGAACTTAAATCCTAACAAGGCAACAATAGTAGCATTTACCCGAAGAAGAAAAATAGTGGCCTTAGGACCTATACGACTTTAAGGGGAGGACTTACATATAAAGAGGGAAGTCAAATATCTTGGAGTAACTCTTGACTCTAAGTTGACCTGGAACCAGCATCTAGAAAAAACAATTAAAAAAGCGGTGACCTCACTAGTGATGGCCAGATGCTCTTTTGACAAAAAATGAGGGCTAAAACCACGTATGCTGTACTGGCTGTAACACACGATAGTTATGCCGCCCATTACATACGCCTCTTTGATATGGTCGCCCAAAACACAACAAGGAGGGGCCATTACAAGATTAGGTAAGGTGCAAAGACTTGCCTGTATGGGTATCACAGGGGCATTCAAATTAACACCAGACTGCAGGATACACACAACATCCTAAATGTTGTAACAGAACACGCGCATATCAACATCCTGTCAGACAGTCAAGCGGCACTTAAGGCCTTGTACAGCAAGGAAGTGACGTCCAAGCTGGTATGGGACTGCAAAGAAGAACTGAGAACGCTGGCAGACCGTAATAACGTAAAGCTGATATGGTTTCCAGGACACCAGGGAATTTCAGTTAATGAAAAAGCAGACGAATCGACAAGAAGAGGTTCGGTAGCTCCCCCAAACCAAGGGCAGATGCTAGGGGTACCGAAACGTACAGTAAGAGTGTCTGTAAAAAACTGGATTGGGAAAAAACACACAAATTACTGGAAAAGTAGACCAGGAAACAAACACGGGAAAAAATACATCAAAGGACCGTGTCATAAAAGGACGGTAGAACTGGTAGCAATGAACAGGAATCAGCTAAGAATCCCTACGGGGCTCTTGACCGGTCACGCACCAGTAAAGAACCACTTGAACAAAATGGGACTATATAATAGAGGAAGAATAAGGTTCAACATATTTGGTTACACTAACCTAGAACCTACCGATTTTAAAAAAAATCTCACCCTATACAACCATGAACTTCGTAAGAAGGGCTGGATTGTACGGTGAACTGTAGCCTTTAGGGGTGAGCCACAATAGACCTACTAAGGGTCGCGATGGAGGGGCGACCACGCCCCACTCACATAAAACCTAACCTAACCTAACCTATAATGGAGACCTAACCTGCAGATTGTGTGGCAAGGATCCTAAAAAAGTAAAACACATACTGTGCTGGTGCGGGGCATTGGACTGCAAAAGACAGGAAATTTTTGGGCAGCCATCCAGCGACCCAGAACTATATTGTTCCCACCCAGTACAGAACTTGTACAAGTACTGAATTAAGTACAATGATAAAAAACGTAGGCAAGATACAATAGGCCAACAGGCCTAAGTGTCACCTGAGGCAATCATGACGAACCGAGATAGGGTTGGAGTTTTTAGTGAGTAGACCTGACATCAGTTATGGAGTCTCACAGTAGACCTTGAGCTTTCAGACTCATAACTTCTCCGTAACGGATTTTCTCCACCTCTGCAACTAAAAAAAGCAAAGGGGAAAAAGAACTTTTTTTAAAAAAACTTTGTCTACAATTAAACATAAAATAAACCGGCATCTTTACTTAGAATTTATTAAAATTTTCAAATATGTATTTGATGTTTAATGTCAAATATGTAAATATTGTAAATATCATGACAACTTGATTAAAAATGTATCAATACGTACCATTTATAACTGTTGTGGGGGAGACAATGGGAAAATGTACAAAATGATCGTTTTAAACTTTTTGTAGTTTAATTTTAAATAAATTTTCCTGATAACAATTTTCGATAACATAAAAAATAAAAGTACTTTGCTCTTGAGTAAAATTCATATTTTTTATCATACCTCTTATGCGACTGAAAAATTTTAATATCTGATGGTTGTATTTTATGCAGAACTTTTTATGAAGATAGAATAACTTTTTTTCGTAATATTAACAATAAAAAGTTTCCCATATGGTGCGAACTTAAGTGGACACAGTGTATATTGTTGCGTTAATTTTGTCAAGGAGTTTACAAATTTTTCTGTAATCACAGTAATATCTTTAATACGAACAAACACTTCTAAAAATCATATTCGTATCTAAGAAAAGTGAGATGATAATGGTCCTGATAAAACGAAACGTTGCATAAATAGTAAAATTATGCAACCATTTTGTAAGAATAATGTGTTACTCCTTGCCCTGTCATACACTGGATCGTTTATAACAATGAATTTAAACAAAAAATAATCTATTAAATATATTACATACCATTTTATTTCTATGGAATTAATAAAGAAAATAATATTTCATTATTGTTACGATTCATAGTAAATAGCATTGTGCCCTCGTATTAAGTGAAGATTGAAAACATCACTGTCAAAAAAAAAATAAGTTCCCAATTCCGTTGAAGTAAGTCGTATCGATTTCAAATTAAATTATTAGTTTTTTAGAAGCGTGTCTTGTGTGTGGTTTATCCGTCTTGTTGATTTCGATTAAAACGTTTGGAATAGCTGAAGGTAATGAAAGAAAATTACGATCGGTACGTGCGTCTTTTGCCTCTTCCCCATTTGGAGGTACATTCGCTTTAACCAAATTGGAGGCACTTAACATACGAGGAATCGATAAAACGTTTTGTTGCGTGTAATTTACCGGGAAGAAAAACTGCTTAAAAAATTCTTGGAGATGAGCATATGGCCAATTTTGAAAATTGCGCTACACGCGAGACGGTTATACGACTATGATAATTGTAGGAAAAGTATCCAATTGTATGTGTTATAGACCAGAAAAATCTGATCCTAGAAACAATAAAACGATATAAATGAAAGACGATTAACTGCAATATTGTCAAGCAAAATGTTATTTTTGTACATATCATAATTATTTTTTTAATTGTTTCTTGCAAACGATGCTCAATATACCAATCAGCATTTTCGTACATGGGTACATAAGAAAAAATGTATCTACAGTATACTTCACTAAGTGTGTCTGCATATTGTACATTTTTAGACTTGGAAAAGGCCTATGACAGAGTGGTGAGGAGTGAATTGTGGTCAACATGGTCTATATATGGGAAGACCGGTAGTTTAATACGAGCACTGAAATCACTTTACGAGGATTCCACTGCTCGTGTCAGGATAAACGGAGCTTGCACGAACTGGTTTAACATCGAAAATGGTGTGAGACAGGGATGTGTGGCTTCGCAATGGCTGTTTAGCTTATACATAGACGATTGTTTAAAAGATTTGAAATAGAGTGCGTATGGATTGAAAATGAATGATTTGATCTCCTAATGCCTTCTTTACGGCTATGATCAAGTTATATTAGCGTCATATGAAGAGGAGTTGCAGGCAATGGTTAATGTTATGCATGATTCCCTGAAAATCAAAGGGATGAAAATAAATGTAAGCAAAACGAAAGTAATGGTTTATGAAAGAGAAGAAAGCATGACAAACTGTGAAGTTTTGATTAAGGGAGTTGGTACTCTTGACTTTATGTATGGTAGTGAATGTTGGGTTTGGCAAAAGAAGCATAAAAATAGGATTAATGCTGCGGAGATGAGTAGTCTGAAAAGTATAGCCGGAGTGACTTGGTTGGATAAAGTAAAGAATAGTGAGATAAGAGAACGCTGTGGTGTAAAAGATGGTTTGGACATGTAGAAAGGATGGATAAAGGAAGATTGACGAACAAATTTATAAGGCAAGTGTGAATGGAAAAGTCGGTAAAGGTCGACCTCGGCGAACATATCTCGATCAGATCAATATTGTTTTAAAGAGTACCAAAAACCGACGAGCATATATGAGAGCACTGATGAAAGTAAAGGAAGCAAAAGATGTGTGTAAGAACCGTAGCAAGTGGAAAGAAGCGGTCTCTGCCTACCCCTTCGGGAAAAAGGCATGAATATATATGTAGGTAATATGTTATTTTTGTACATATACTTTTTATTTTTTTAATTGCAAACGATACAATATACCAATCAGCATTTTCGTACATAGGTACATGAGAAAAAATGTATCTACACTACACTAAGTGTGTCTGTTTGTATATTGTACATTTTTACAAAAAAAAAGTTTTAATGTAGTATTTAGGTATCACTAACTACAAGTCACAAATGTTTGAATGTTTTGTCGGTTTGTTCGAGCATCATGAGTACTAATAATTTATAATTCCTTCAGCAGATGGAGAAAGAGGATACACAAGCGAAACTTACAATAAAAGTAAAATTACTACCACCGAGATTATGGAAGCATTGGACAGTATGAAGTTGGGTAAGGCTGCATGGTATGACAGAATAATGGTTGAAATGCTGAAGGCTGGATAGGGCTTGGTAGCTAGTCTGCTGCACCGCCTTTTTAACCTTTGCTGGGGAAGCGGTAGCGTACCAAAAGACTGGTTCAAGGCCGTTACAGCTCTGCTGGAAAACAAAAAGATTCGCAGCACGACTGTAAGAAATACCGAGGCATTAATTTACTTAGCATCGTCGGCAAACTGTATGCAAAGGTATTGATTAAAAGAGTGACGAATGAAACTGATGAGAGATATGGGATGTGCAAGCGGGATTTAGGAGAACAAGGGGTTGCATGAATCAGGTGAAGAGGCATAGTTAAAACTTTCTTAGCTAGGTGAGGAATAAATTGTGGTCGACTTTGTCTATGTGTGAATGAAGTAAGCCATATGTTCATACAAACTCTAAAATCACTTTAAGAGTATTTTACTGCTTGTATCAGGATAATCGAAGCAAAGAAGATTGACGAAACAGATTTATGTGGTGAGTGTTAATGGGCAAGTCGGTAGAGGTTCACCTTGGCGAATGTATCCCGATCAAATCGACATTGTTTTTGAAGAATGACCAGGTCAATAATACCAACAACCGACGAGCATGTATGAGAGCGCTGATAACACTAGTATGTATGTAAATGGGCATGTCGGTAAAGGTCGACTTTGGTGATTTTATCCCAAACAGATTGACATTGTTTTGAAGAAAGGCCAGGTCAAAAGTAGGTACCAATAACCGATGAGCATGTATGAGAGCGCCTGTATCACAAGAACCCATTCACTACACTACGATAGTTTGGAATTCAAATGCAAAAAATACAAGTTATTACCTAAAATTTAAAAAAGTACCTACATTTTAATAATTACAATAAAATTAATACATTAACACCCAGTAGAAAGTTGACAAGATAGTTATTCCTCTTTCGCCTATTAAATCCCTTATCAAAACAAGAACATACTGTAAGTTTCGAGGGTCAACTTCAATAAATACAAAATGATTCAATCAGATTAGATTAAAGTTCCAATAACACCACCATAGCAAATATACTATTCGTTACAGCGGATATTCCACATGTTTAATCAGTGACGTACAGCTCGTATGCAGGGGTGTATTATACTCGAGCAATGCTTTTTAATAATGATCAATTACTACAGTTATTATTTAAATATTTTTTGTTGGTTGCAGGTACTCGTGGTTTTTAAAAAAATAGTATGCAGGTTATATTCTATTAAAAATCAAAATGATATCAATAATCAATATATTTGGACAAATTGTTTAATGACTAAGATTTACAAATTTATTTATAAGGTGGCACAAGATAAGAAATATTGAAAATAAAAACATTCTTAGCAAGATACTGACTGGCAATGCCTAAGCCTAAACCTAATTCGTTTTGCTATTATGTTTAAAAGCGAAATCACAGCAATTCTTACCTATACCCAAATCAGAGGTCCTTTAAGAGCGGCCAACCTGTTAACAGCTAACCTGCCAATTTGATTATAAACTAGTATTAGAATACTTCTAAAATCTGGTGGAAATGGGGAAACACAACAAGCTCTGCTCAATGTGGGCATCAGGACATCAAGGAGCACATGACAACAAAGAGGCAGACAGCAAAAGCCAGAGTATTGCTTACAGTACTGTTAGGAAGCAAACTAGAAAATGTTTACGAAACAATTACTGCAAATACTGGACATAGCACCCAGTTAGGAGATATTCAAAATATCTTATCCTATCTGAAAAACGGTAGAAAAATCCCTGAGGCTTAATTACAGGACTTGCAAAAACCCGCTTCTGTGAAGAGAATAATGTAACTACTCTTTACTGCCTAAGCTACTGCAAAGAACTCTCCGATCACTGACGGCACTTCGGGGAATCAGATTTGGAGCCTGAAATTCTTAGCAAGGTCGACATACTTGCATTTTTCGGAAATACAGCGATAGTTGAACCTAAAAGTAGGTGACAAATTCACAATATTTTCAGCAGATTCTGGAGCAATACTGGAAATACTTTCATTCGTAAAGCCCTATAATGAAACGGTTATTATTGTCTCAGATTCTTTATCTGTGTTAAAAGCTCTAGAAATTATTGAATTGTTAAGTGTAAGTACAATCGTTAAACAAGTATAACAAATAAAAAACTAATATCAGACCTAAATCTCAATGGCAAATAAGTTACTTTTCTGTGGATCAACTGGCAAGAGCTAGTGTCGAAAGAGGAGAAAACATTGGTTGCGCAAATGATTTTTTTTGGCTCATTTGAAAATGCAACAGCGTTTAACATGGTCATCCAGCTGAAGTAAATACTGCCCTAAGAACCCCACTGGATAAACACCATTACAACCGCCCATACTTACACAGCATTGGCATCCAAATTTTAATATAACCCGCAAATTCATATAAGAGTAAAATTTGGACTTAAATGCTCTCTACAACATCTCTTGTGAATAAATACTATCCCCACTAAAAATTTTAATAAATATGATGAAGAAGAAGACATAGATAATTTTTTTTTTTCATGTTCCAAATATTCTGATCAGTCCAATGAACTGTATGTCAAACTCTATGATTTAAATATGTCTAGTGCGTGAATGTTTTAATTCCTAACTAAAAAAAATATCAAATTATAGTAATTTATTAGATTAATTAACTATGTTTAGTTTTATCCATGTTTGGCATATACCTATCATTCTGTGGTCTATTTATCGTTTATAATACAAAAAAAAAGTTGTCCTGACGGATCTCAGGCCTTGAAAAAAAACCTAATAGTATGTGTCATTGACTCTATTTCTAAATATGTCACAAATAAGGTTAGGTTAGATTAAGTATCACGTGAGCGGGGCGTAAAGTCGCCCCTTTACTGTGACCCTTGATAGGTCTATTGTTGCTCACCCCTAGAGGTTACAGTTCTTTTCGTGAAGTTCATGGTTGTATAAAATAAGATTATCTTAAAAACTATAGGTTCTAAGTTGGTAAAATCTAATATGTTGAATCTTATTCTTCCTAAGCAGGGGCATGAACATAGTATGTGTTCAGCAGTTTCGCATTCTATGCAGTAGTACCGACAGTCCGTTTGTTGGTTTACAGCTACCTTGCCGAGGTTCCGAGGTGGTATCTTAGACGATAATGTCCTGTAAGCAGTCCTTTATAATTTGCAGGTGGTTCTCACTCCATTCCAGGATCTGTTTAGTTGTGTTTTTCGAAATTTTAGATAAAAACACTTTCAAATGTGGCGATCCTGGTAGATCAGGCCAAGTCTTTTTCACTTCACCCAGTCCGAAATAATGGTTTTGGCAGCACTTGTGTTGGCTCCAAAGACTGGTTCTGGTCCCGTGAACGCAGATTCGGATCCCTGTTTAGCTAGAATATCGAATTTGTCGTTGCTTTCCAACCCCTGGTGCCCAGGTACCCACAGCAGAGTTAATCTGTTGTTCGTACCAAGACACTCCAGGGATTAAATGCAATTCCATGCAAAATTAGAAATTATCTTGTTGGAGTCTAAGATTATTCTAATGTTTTTGTTTACTAGAGGTCTGTAAGTCAGCTATCTTGCACACAATTCTATAGCAAAGACTTAAACCTGAAATATTGTAGTATACCTACCAAGACTAGTAGATATTTTTGTCTTAGGTTTCCTGCTAAAAACACCGGCCCAACTCCATCTGGGGTATTTGAACCATTTGTGTACATTATGTAATTAATCTCTGGAAAGTGGATTACACCACTCACCCATTCATCTCTCTTCGGAAAGAGGACTTTAAAAGACCTTTCTTCGTGTATTTTTGTCGTTAACATGACAGGAACCATCCCAAGGATTTAGTGGTTTTTTTGTTTCACTCAGTATTACGGAGTAATCCGCAAGTTGTTCCCCTTTCATTTGCCTTTCCAGAGGTAGTATTTTGTAGAAAACTATCCTAGCCTCCTTTCTAAGAGAATATATTGAGGGGGGAGATGGAGGGAGATTTAGGAGGTATTTCATCGCTGCCGTTGGTAAACTGGACATAGCTCCAGTTATGGCCAGGCATACCAGCCACTGAAGACCAGCAAGCTTTGTTCTAGCTGCAACCCTTTGGTCCACCAGACTACTAAGCCATTGATATTGAACCATTGATATTATCATTGTCTGATGAATCTGTTTGGAGTTCATTCCCCCAGATTTGCCGCATATTCTTCTGAGGTTTCAGAGAGAAAATCTGGTTTTGTTTATTGGTTTTTCCAGGTGGGCGTTTCGAGTGAGTTTTATCCAGATCTACTCCCACTACTTTCACCACAAATGGAATGCTCTCTACGTATAGGACAGGCTGCCGAAGCTTATTTACCTTTTTCCTTTTTGTAAATGGAATGATTACAGTTTTTTGGGGGTTAACAAACGTCTGTTCCCTCTTGCACCATCTGTATACCATGTAGAGGGCTTCTTAAAGAACATTTGAGATCGTCGCTTTAAATTTCCCTTCAATTAGGGGGGAGAGTACCCCACCTTATGGTTACTCTTTAGGAGCCCTGAACCTGATCGAGTCTCCATGAAGTGTTGATATAATACAAATAAGGCTAATACCTAAATGTTTAAGTTCAGGAAATCGTGGTGTTTTTTTGCTTTTTTGGACTTTGGATCTGCTTTTATCATGATTATAGTACTTATGGTGGCTTTTAACAATTGAATCCATATGCATTCTTAAAATAAAATTCTATTAGTCTTTATTGCTTTGTCTTGTTATAGTTAAAGTTTATAACATTAAGAATTTTTATGTTTATAATAAATTGTGTCAAAAATATTTCCATTTTAAAACCATGAAATAAAGAATTGACATACATGACCATATTTTTTAAATCGCCTAATCAATATTGGTAAGTTATGGCTTATGTGAAATTGAATTTTGAAAAATAGTACGTCTTGATTCTTGATGAAAACAAGAATGGAGGTATAAATGGATAAATACAGCAATAAAATTGATTGCAACACAAAGCATGTCAAATATTTAATAAAAAATATCCAACTCAAACAATAAATCAATCCACAATGAGCGGAATTAGTGCGCAAGTTCAATGGAACTGAAAGGGTAAACAATTAACTTATAACAGGATGTCCCTACAGAAAATTTAAAGTTTTTAAATAATGTTTAATGTTTAAAATAAAAAATGTGTATTATAAAACTGTTAGTTATACTGTCATACATAATATATTGAAATTACTAATTATAGTAATCTGCCATTTTTCAATAATTCTTAAAATAAATACAGAGTATTCTATAAATACGTAATTTTATCACAGGTCAATAAATTTTTGTTTGTGCTGGAAAAAACTTTTCGTTTGGTTTCGTATATATTCTCTCATGAGAATATCAGAATATTCTTATTCTCAAAATGGGCTCGTGATCTTAGAGGATTTCAGAGGAAACGGATGGCTATCTCTACTGATGCAGGTCGCAATATTTCCACAATTCTTAATTTTGAGCGTCTCTTTTCTAGGTTTTTGAGCTGTCCATCCGTTATCTTTGAATCTAAGTATGTGTCCTTTCCTTCTTCTCTTACCTTCATGTAGTGTTTCGATTACATCTTTAAATTCACTTCTTTTTTTGATAACTTTACTTCTAATAAGATCTCTTTTGCTTACATTAATTATTCTCTTACATGTCATATGAATGTTAAAAAGTTCAAATCTAATGAAAATGTTGATAGTTTGGTCAGTAAGAATAGTATTGAATCTTTTGTAAGCTTTTTTCCTACTTTGAATTTCTTGAATGATGTCGATACGGTGGTAGACTGACCCCTTGTAAATTTTAGGTTCAATTTTTGACCTGATATCCTAAAATCGCCACTACTCTTGTGGTGGCGATTATTATTAGCCTACCTAACACCAACATTACCTGGTGAAGAACTTTGAAAATGCGGGGACGTATTAGAAAAGACCCGTTTTATTTACTTTGAAATAAATATTTTCAATACATACGTAGATTTGTAAAATGTGTTGGGTTTCATTTTTGCGTTTTTTATTATGATTTACTCAACAGTAATCTGATTATTAAAATTAGTTCTAGTTAGGAGTCAAAATACAATGATTATCCTTGCACATATTTTCCTATAAAGAAAAGAGCCAATAAAAGATCCATCATCGCTCGTGGCGATTCTCAGCTATGGGTGTCCAGGTACCCGTGTAAGCCGTGGCGATTTTAGGATGTGAATTTAAGGTATAGTAATTTTGGTGGCGATTTTGGAAAACACCGTGTCATTACCCATTCTCTTAGATTGTTCAGAAAGATGGTGTAGTCAAAAGAGAATTATTTTTTTATTTTTTCTTAGATTCTCTTAGATTGTTAAGAAAGATGGTGCAGTCGGAAAAGAATTAATTTTTTATCCACATTGTTTTCAAGGATGGATGAAAAGACTATATTGATGACATGCTTCGTTTTAGCATTTGTTCAAATTTTTGTAAATGAGTGGCTTTGAGAACAATGTCATCGGCAAACAATGAAACTTTAAGGTGAAATTCATCACTTTTGATCTCTTTTTTTGTATATATATGTACACCAAATTGAATTAAAACTAATAACAGGTTAAACAGGTTAACAATTTTCCAAAATAATATGATTATTATTTCAAAATAGAATCTTATTATATATTGATGAAAAAATCAGAAATGTATCACTGAATACATTTATAAGCAATATTTTAAAAATTTAAACTTTGATAGAAAAGTCGTCATTACCTCTGATTGCAACGAGTCAAAGAAAATCATTTTGTGCTTATTTTTAAACAGCGACATCGTTATTATTTTAAAATTTATTTTAAAAAAATCCACAAAATTGGACTTATTTTTGATTTTTTTAGCTAATGTAGGCTAATCCTTTACTAAATAACCGTATCATTAATAAAGTGATCATAAATTAGTAACCCTACTTAACTTTAAGAAATAAGAAGAAAAAATTATTATAGTTTAGGTAGTTGCTTACATAATTTTTAATTTTGTGACTAATTTTTTTTTAAATAAAGAGAAAATGATTTTTAAAGAACCGTCAAAGTACACCACATTAACATGTTACAGTTCAATGAGAATACACTTGCACCAAATGGGGGGCTGCAAAATGGATAACAGATTGGTTGTAACATCTCCCACCTGGAATACACAAAAAATACAAGAAGCTTAGCTGTAGCTGGTGAAATACTAGCATTCAAGGAAAAAAAATATATAAAATTGTTTCAATAATACCGCCTACAATATTTTTTATCTTTAACACATATACAGCGAGAAGAAATTATGTATTTTTACTTTAGCAAAAATATATAAAAAAAAACTTGATAGGTATTTTATACTCGTTAACGCAAAATTTTCATATTTGAATAAAAATATTTGTTATAAATTTTCCACTATTAACAAAAGTTTTTTGTTTAAATATTTTTAATAGTTTAATATTTAATTGGAATAAAAAAAGATCAGGCACATAGTTGTTTCAAATTGTGTATAATAAAAAGCACAAAAGCATCACCAATCTCATGTTTTGAAATTTAGAGACTGTTAAATGTATAAAAGATGATTTTCCTGCTATAAACTTTTTTAATAAATTAATTTAAAGGTTATAAATGCCTCTATCTTATGCTACGTTTACTTGATTTATTGAGCATTGTAAACTGCTAGCAGCAAAGTTGTTTACCAGCATAAATCATGACTTTGTGTTATTCATAAGGGGTTAACAAAAAAACTGAGTTGTTTTGACCCTACAGGAATAAAAATTAGTGTTACGCATATGTCGCATCCTGCATTTCATTTATTTTACCCTCGTCTCGCATCGAATACAAAAGAAGACGGAAAATTCAGATTTAGGGTGGATATAGGACTATTTTCTGGCCGGTTTAGGGAAAAGCTGACCATAGAAAATTTGCTAATCTTGACCGATAAATCAAATTTTATCATTTCTGGCGTCCTCGACAATAATAACATTAGACGCGGTTGTGGCAATAACGGATTACGTCTTTCGAATGGAATGTCTTCTATTTATATGAAATATTCGGATGTTTTTTGATTTTGTTTATGCGGAGTATCACTACGGAATGACTGTATGTTAAAAGGGGTGCTTGAATAAACAGTATGAATATACTAGCATGATGGATATCAAAGACGCTCCCATTGATTTTTAACAAAAACCTTTTTTTTTTTTTTTTTTTCAAATTTCTTTATTTCCATTTTTGTTTTAAACGATGAATTTAAATCGAAATAGGAAAAACTGAAATATAAATCCAAATGATGCATACAGTTAAATAGGTAGTGTGTCACGTGCCTATTTTTTTCCCATCTACAGTTCCATTATTAATTGGGTCTCTGATAGTTTTGTATTCCTCAGGTGCTCGTAAATAGTTTCGCTTACCGTATTTTGTTGTAATTTAAAATTATCACTCGTTGTAAATAGTGTTGCATACCTTGTAGTGATAGGATTCAATTATTAATGGCTGTGACATTTTTGTTAATCGATGGAGATGGAGTGGGGGTTTTTGTTATTAGATTTTTGCTTTGATTTTTGGCCTCGATTGTCGTGTGTTGTGAGCTATATTATTGTTTGGTTTGCATTTCTGTGTGGATGGGCTGGCTATCAACACGGACGAGTGCGATTATGAGTTTGGAACATAGATTTGCGAAGATTGTTGGCTGACGCGTGTCCCGTGTCATTTCTTGATATCCGGCCTGGGAGTCAGTAGTTTTGAGAGTCGTTTGGTGTCAGCCTTAGGAGTCGGGTGGTGGTGAGAGTTTTTTTTAAACGATTTGATATTAACACGTGAGCAGAACCTCTACGGTTTTTTCTTTCATATCTGGCTGTATTCGGACCATCTTAATTGGATTTTGAAGAAAAACCATTTAATTTTTAACTTGACCATTCTATCTTACCTTTGTTGTTGATATTTTGGATTTTGGTGTCGAGTTAAAATATCCGCATGCGGGATCTGATGAAGGGAAGCCATTGTTAAGTAGCAGGTGCTGTTCCATAATCAAACCGGCCACAGGAGTAGTGAATTCGTATACCCAAAGGTTACAAGTGATTTATTTTAGAATATTTAAACGACGTTATTTGTTTTTGACACCACGATTAAGTTTTGTTTTAATTTATTAATATGGTACACTGTTGAAAACTATTTATTGCATTGGTTAATATGCCAAGGCTGAACTTTGATGAAAGTAATATTCTCAATAGTTCTTTGTGTCCAAGTAAAAATGTTTTCTTCATACTTATTTGTAAATATCCTACAATATTGCTAATTTGAAGGACAGCCATCGTAAAAAGAAATATTTTTAAATAAGCTCGATTGTTTTAACAGTGTAAATCTTTATGTAAATGGTAAAAAACGTGAGTAAATTAGCAGCCGTACGTGAACGTTTGATTAAGTATTATTAAAAAGTTGACTTGTATACGTTTTTTTTGGTAACTTGATAAAGTTTGTTATTCTTACCTTTGTTTTAGTTATTTTATGGAATCGTAAACTTTGGATTTTTGATTTATTGTTGTCTTATAAAGTTGTAAATTTTGAAGTTTCGATTTATTGTTAGCTGTTGATTTTGATTATATTTGTTATAAGTTTATTATTGAACTGTGTGCCTGGATTTATTGTTGGCTGTTAATTTTGGCTATATTTGTTATAATTTTGTTATTGAGCTGTGTATTTTGATTTATTGTAAGAGTAAAGTATCCGATATATTTTTGCTATAATTTTATTTATTTGGTTCACCATAATCTTAGTTGTTTATCGTGTGGCTCTGCTAGTGCCAATAAGACCTAGGGGTTTCCGGCTTGAATCGTCTAAGTCGGTGGCGCGGCTCACTTTTATATTATAATTTGCCAGTAGAGAGACCGCTGGCAGAGTACTCTTTAGAGAACGAAAAATACGTGGCAAGTGTTTTACCAGGAAGGTTATGTATTAGTTTTAATCTGTCCATTCTATATGTTTTATGGGGTGCTGAATCAAAATTAAGGGTTTGCTAACAATTTCTAAACCCTAAAATTCATTTGTGAAGCAGACACACTCGCATCTTTGCTCGAGTCCTGTCTGCTGGTTTATGATAGGGATAAGTAATCCTTCGGTCGGTAGGCCCTGTAACTGGCCGACCGAGTCAAAAATACCCTACACGGGTAAAATAGTTGCAGACCTGGCAGAGCAGAGTATCCGTAGCTTAGCTACTAAAAACATTAGTCGATTAACAGACACCATCGGGTGCAAACTGTACCTCCTCCGGCCAATACTTTATATCATAGAACTTCTTGAGCACAAATTGACATTATTTAAAAGTATCTGTGAAAAAGAAATTAAAATTTAAAATTGGTAACATAAACTCTTGTTATTAAATAATTTTAATAATTAATGATGGACATTGGTTACATTATAAGTAAAAAATACCTACTCGGATACTTAATAAGTAAATTAGTAAACTATTAGTAAATATTTCTCCATAAGATTAGAATTAAAATTATTCTTAAGACTTAATAACAAAATTGCAACATTGAAAAAAATAATTTATGGTGTAAATAGGACACAAGTAGCAATATTAATGGTTTAAGTGCGTTACTAGTAGCGTGGGTTACCTCCTCCACTTCGGATCATTGCATTTATGCATCTAGACAGACAAACATACATATAGTCACACCTTTTTCCCGTAGGGGTAGGCAGAGACCACTTGCTACGGTTCTTACACACATATTTTGATTTCTCTTCTTTCATCAGTGCTCTCATACATGTTGGTCGATTGTTGGTACGCTTGACCTGGCCTTTCTTCAAAACAATGTTGATCTGATCGAGATATGTTCGCCTACGTCAACCTCTACCGACTTGCCCATTCTCATTTGCTTTATAAATCTGTTTCGTCAATCTTCTTTCATTCATGCCCTTTACGTGTCCAAACCATTAAAGCATTCCTTTATCTACCTTTGTTACCACATCTTCTTTCACACCACAGCGCTCCCTTATCTCACTATTTCTTACTTTATCCGTTATTCACTCCGGCTCTACTTCTCAGTCTACTCGTTTCCGCAGCATTGGTCCTACTTTTATGATTTTTTTGCTAAACCCAACATTAACTACTATACATAAGTGTACGGACCAGCACTCCACTAAGCACAGCCAGTCGTGCCTTTTTTGTCATGTTCGCCATTTATTTGTTTTTCTGCCAACACCCTTCGCTTAATATCACAGTCATACTTTTCGTCTTCCGTAAACTTTGAACCCAAGTATACTCACTCATTCACTTGTTCCACTCCTTTAATCAGAACCTAGCAGTTTGTCTTGTTATCTTTTTTTTAAAACTATTACTTTCGTCTTGCTTACATTCACTTTTATTCCTTTAACTTATAGGACATTTGCATAATATCATCCATCGCCTGCAACTCTTCCTCAGATGATGCTAATATGACCTGATCATCGGCGTAATGGAGGCATTTGATGATCAAATCATTTATTCTGAATACCTATGCACTCTCTTTCAAATATTTTTAAACAATTACCTATGTATAAATGAAATAGCTATGACAAAGCTACACATCCCTGTCTGAAACCTTTTTCGATATTAAACCAGTACGTGTCAGCTTCGTTTATCCTGACACAAGCAGTGGAATTTTAGACTATGCCTCGTTATGAAAAGACCGGATCCATACATCCATACTTTAACCATTTAACACTTAAAACTCTCTACTATGCTTTTGTGAGATCAAAGCTAGAATATGCATCGGTTATCTGGAACCCATATTATCAAGTGCATATTTATAAACTGGAGGAAATCCAAAGACGCTTTCTCAAATACCTAAGTTTTAAAGTAGATCGGACTTATCCACTAATTGGCACGGCACACGAGAGTTTACTGTCAAGACATAGCTTTTTCACTCTGGATAGAAGACGAGAATGTTCTAGTGTCATTATGCTTTACAAAATAATTAACAATGAAATTAAATGTCAATGCTTACTACATCAGATAAACTTTCAAATTCCCCGTCAGGCATCTCGATACACCGACTCATTCTACACTACCACACCACGAACAAATATACTTAAAAACTCTCCTGTTCATACTATGTGTAGCAACTATAACCTAATAAGTGACCAGCTTGATATATTCTATTGTAATGTGAGGCAAATTAAGAGCTATTATTATCAGCAGTAATATTGTTGTGTTAGTCTTAAGCTTTCTACTTATGTTAGTCTGATTTTGTAAATTGGGTATTACTCTTAAGCTTTTTTATTGTTAGTACTATTGTGCAAATGTTTACTTTGTTCCTGTTCTGTAATTGGAACTCTTTTTTTCTGTAGAACAGTGTAAATAAATAAATAAATCTCCATCCTCTCCTAGATTTCGTTTGCACAATCAATATCTTCCCATTAGTTTTATTTGTTACTATTTTAATCAATACCTTTGAATATAGTTTGCCTACGACGCTGAGTAAACTAAAACCTCGGTAGTTTTTGAAGTTCTGCTGTGAACCTTTTCCATTATAAAGCGGAACGATAACGGTCTTGCAAAAGTCTCCTGGTAAGCTACCACTCCTCCAGCAAAGGTTAAAAAGTCGGTACAGCAGACTAACCTTTAGTGTTTCAACCATAAACCAGTCATATTCTGCAGATTTTTCCAATTTTTTCCATAATCTCTTTCCTAATAATTCACTTTTATTGCAACTTTTAGTCATGTCCCCGAATTGGGCTTGCGCTTGTGCCTTTTTCCCAAATAAACTTTCAAAGTATTCCTTCTATTTCTTCAAAACGCATTCCTCTCCTCTCAACATACTACCATTTTGGTTTATAATTTTTTTCAGTCGCGAGGTCGTATTTTTACCTCTGAAAGTCCTCATGGACTTTTAGAAGAATTTAATGTTGTTACGGAAGTCGTCAGATAATCTTCTATCAAATTCATCTTTAGATTGTACTTTTCCTAAAAATAAAGTAGTTTTTTCATAGCAGTCCTAGTACCTACTTTATTATCAGACCTCGTATCTCATAACTTTAGAATAATCTTTAAATAATTTATTTTTAAACACAGTAATTTTTATAATGATTCATCTCTTGCGTTAGCACCAGGTGTTAAAAATAAAAGAAAATATCAATCAATTTTCACCACCAAAATCTACAAACAATCTGCTAATTAGATATATACCCTTCAACTGCCTTCAAGCTATACTCGTACAGATTGCTCTTCCTCCTCTCGTCAAATTTCTAACCTACAATTTTCATCTATTTACACTCTTCGAAAATGAATGTTATTAAATTCTATTTAAGTGTGGACGTGGCCGAAACACCACCGTTCTGGCGTTTTGTATTCGAACAGGCCAATTTATTAAAACAAACAAGGGACGATAATTTCCCATCTAGAAATTCTAAACCAAATACTATAACGGGCTCGCGATGGACGCCTATCCGGCCGGCTGCCTCCTAAAAATTGCACTGTAAAAATTATGTTCAGTGGCGGGGGCTCGTTTGCAAATTCATTGTTTAGAATTCGTTTAGTGGTTTAGACGACATACATAATCCTCTGTAAATCAATTGTATAAATGTTTGCCAAACTAATGCGTTTAGACAAACGCCGCCGGTAGCAAGCTATTAGTTATTTCTGATTTTGGACGGCGTCGAGGTGGGATATTTAGTGATTTAAAAATTAACCGTTTTTTTTGACCGAATAAAGTTTAAAAATAATTAAAAAAATTTGGTAAATATCGTGAAATAATTTTTGTCAAAAATAACTTTTTTATCATAAACTATCCTTAATAAACGCAAATGCGTGTATAATCGGACCTTTATCGCTAAAGGTTGCTATGTAACAGCTTCAATAAACAAGATTTATGTCGAGTTTTATTATGAACTGTTAAATTAATCTAATTATGTAAAATTTACCTCAAAACGAAAAAACTATTTTAAATAAATATTAATTAAATAAATACACCAAAGTGACGAAGATTTATAAATTCTAAACATTTTCAACATATACCTACGCTACCATAACCGATTTATCGATATTTTGAGTTCGATTTTGCTCCATCCATGACATTTTTTTATTTATAAATATAAATGCCTGAATTTTACAGGAATTGATATAAATTTGGTTACATCGGCCACTTTTTTAAACTTTGTCGCCATTTTTAATACGTAGCAACAATGAAGTTTAATATTTAAATGAAGTGCCAAATGACATAAAAATATCCACTCGATAAAATGTACCGACTAAAATAATTGTAATAAACCTCTAGTTATGTTGCATTTATACTAAAAATATCTTATGTTTGTTTTTATTGCTTACATTTACAAATCATAACACATACATCATTAACTTGTTAATGTATCTCAGAACATAGTTTATCATGTTGTATCATTCGATAATCGATACGCCGAGAAAACCTGATGTCATTTTAGTTTTTTTGCGATCGAGGCTCAAGCAGACAATTTTTTAGATTAAATTTAGTTTTTCTACCTTTAAAACTAACTAAGGAAAATATGGAGGAGAAACTTTATATCATAACAATTTTTCGGTAGATGGTTAATTGGAAAAATTGTTTAGTTACGGTATCCAATTTTAAGGGGATTTGCAGCGCAAATTGTAAAGAGAATACACGTAAATTTTGTTATTATTAGGTTCTGTTCTTTTTTCATTTTACATCCTTTTGTAAATTTATTTTTGGAATCATATAAATTCCTTGAGAAACAAACACGGCATTCGCAATGAAATGTAGGTATTTCAAGGTAATGATAGTAACAGTGACAGTGAAATTACTAATCTTTTTGCCCTTCATTTTTTAACTGTCTACTCTAATACTAATTAAAATCACAAAGTCTATAATGTCAATAACGGTTGGGTAAATATACCAAATTTAACTTCAATAGTTGAAGAAGTATTTGCTGATTCCAGATGGCACCTTTCTTTTTTTTCTTAAAAAAAGCTTACTAAACCTTTAACTATGATATTTAACTTTTCATTAATCAGGAGGATTTTTCTAAACAATTAATAATTAATTGTCAATGAACAGCATGAGTTTACAACAAAAAAGTCAACTATATGAATAATTTGCTATTGTAAACGAATGATAACCAAGTGGCAGGTGAAATCGTTAAAGCCTATGCAAACAAATGAAGACGCGCGCATTAAAAGCAAAGTAGCGATGACGTGGTGCCAGTCTGGTGCCATTAATCTCGAACAAGTTTAATTTTTGAACGGCAAGCGGCTGATGACGACGTGGGTTTGCATTGAAACTATGCATATATATTTACTTAAATTATATGAAAAACTGCAAACATGAGAGACGACCAAGAATTTAATATAAAATTTTTAATCCTTATAGAGGCATATTCCTTTCTGTATGACAATACAATACAACATTGTACAGGGTAATTCATTAAGGCCGGTCGCCACATTTCAGTCACTACAAATGATATAAAAAATTATTATTATTATGAAGAAAGGTTAAACACCATGTAAAATTATTTTTATCTACGCTGGGTGGACATTTAGGTTGGAATAATTTCAATATTCTCTAAACAGATAACTTTTATCATTTGTAATAACTGAGATATGGCCGGTCACTAACCTTAATGGATCACCTTGTATACGTCGCTAAAATGTTAATATTTTTGTCTTCATACACAAAATTTGTTTTGACCTTTCTTTCCTCGCGGGCACGAAAACACGCCTTCCTCTTTTTTTAAAAAATTATGCAACACGCATACTGCTTATACGATAGTATCCACTGTATTAATATTAACAGCAATTTTCTATGTAAAATTCTAAACTTGGATGACATTATTGCAAATGAGCATTCAACTGATTTGCGACCTCTTGACAACCTACCATTAAACACCCTCTACCTATTTGTTAAGCCTCTTTTATGGTAAGGCTTCATTATACTACACAACAATGGGAAAGATTTGTTTGCAGCAAAATAAAATAAAAAATTTGTATCTTGTCTTGGTAATGACGATGGATCTGGTATGTGCCGTTCTATTCAAAGTTACTTTCTTTTTGTGCCCTTTCGTCACATTTTTGGCCATACTCATCTACAACAATGGTCATAAAACATCCATCTGCATCTGATACAGCCATCAAAACAACGAAAAAGTACCCTTTGTAATTAATAAATTCGGATCCTGATTCCAGCTGATTGAAACCATGATTCTTTGGTAGGGTTAGGAAGGTAAGCATTTAAACAAATATGTGCCATCAGGATCTATAGCATTCGTAAAACGCCCTTACCATCTCTCGAAGCACATCAACGGATATAAATAAATCGGCTATGACTAAACTAACAAAAATTTGGAAGGATAACCACATTACGAAGGCAACATAATGAAAGTTAGTTAGTACACTTGTATTTTCCATTGCCATATACGGAGCGAAAGCTTGGACCTTGGGGGCCCTGAAAACAAGAAGCTGGAGCCTTTGAGATTTGGGTGTGGCGAAGACTCCTGAGGATCCCTTGGACAGAACGTAGAACCAATGTTTCCAAACTGGAAGAATTGGGAATTCAGGAAAGGCTGTCAAGTGGAATAAAGCGGTGAATCCTGAAATACTTTGGACACGTCACTAGAAGGAAGAACTACAATCTGAAAATACTAGTTGTGCAGGGGAAACTGAAGGGGAAACGACCTCGAGGACGCTTCCCAAGACGATGGATCGACCAAGTTTAAGAATTCAACGGTGTTCCGTTTAAAGAAAACATCAGGAATGCCTCATACATGGATAAATGGATAAAGATTGCCCAAACCACAACTTAAATGGCAACCATGAGATCACGATACTCCAGCCATGAAGTATACGACTAGAGAGAGAGAGATTAAATTCCTTAAAGATATCTAATCTAATGAAGAATGCTACGACCTTGTTTATTCAGCTATAGTTGTGGAAAGAGATATATTATGAAATTGACTTTATCTCTTTTAGTTAAAAAGATTGCCGCTGACTGTATTTTTTTAAGAAAAATGATTGCGAGATTGAAGAAAGTAGCGTAGGTGACAAAAAAATATGTCACTTCGGGATTGTTATTTCAAATTTCAATAAGTCAAAGGTATATGTAAATGAAACAAAATATACCAGAAAATTTTTTTATTTAATTTAAACCGATTGTTAAAAATACATAAAAAGCAGTTTCCATCGATAAAAAAAGAATTTAAATGTAACATGTAAATGTTCTTGGGTTAAAAAAATCAGTGCGGTCTGCATTTTTTTTTTATTTTCGAATCTCCGAGCTGCCACTGAGGAAAAAACTAATAAAATTCACGGTTAAATCTTGGCCGAATGAGCCCTATGACCGTCGTTAAAAATCTATTAGAGAATTAGATTTATCTTCCTGTCATAAGGTTTTGTCAGTTTTAGGTAAAAAATGAATAGGTTCTTACGACAGCTTTGGACGGAATGTTCTAACACGAAATTATCATTTTGGGAATGCTGCAACGTAACAGAACGTTCGAAATGCCAACAAGAGATTGGATATTTGATTTTTATGAATTATTAATAACATATAATGACAAAACCATCTGGTGATATTCCCAAAACGTTCATGGTCTTTGAATAAAGAATCAATTTTTGCATAAGACCAAAAAATTATTCAAATTAAAACCAAAAACTAAACAAAATATAAAAAAGTTTAGTCACATATTTAAAACATAATAGATCGTAATAAACAGTTAAATTTAATTTAATTTGTAAAAATTATTTTGATTAAACTTTAAAACACTAAACACACGCAACCAATTACATAAGTCTATTTAAATTAATAAATTTGGATTCTACACATTGATTTATTTATAAAATATTTTCATGTAGTACTTTTTCTTTTGCAAAATTTATTGATGACAATAAAATGATAATATTAATAAAATTTATAACACTGATAGACTGGTTGGAGTATACATTCGTAGCTCGACCATCGACTAATTAGCTTAATGAGTTATGCTCTTAAAATATTCTTAAATATACATACATACATAGTCACGCCTTTTTCCCATAGGGGCAGGCTGAGACCACTTCCTTCAACTTGCTACGGTTCTTACACACATCTTTTGCTTCCTCTACTTTCATCAGTGCTCTCATACATGCTCGTCGGTTGTTGGTACTCTTGACCTGGCCTTTTCTCAAAACAATGTTGATCTGATCGAGATATGTTCTCCGAGGTCGACCTATACCGACTTGTCCATTCACACTCGCTTTATAAATTTGTTTCGTCAATCTTCCTTCATCCATCCTTTCATCGTGTCCAAACCATCTAAGCATTCCTTTATCTATCTTTGTAACCACATCTTCTTTCACACCACAGCGTTCTCTTATCTCACTATTCTTTACTTTATCCAACCGAGTCACTCTGGCTATACTTTTCAGACTACTCATCTCAATAGCATTAATCCTATTTTCATGCTTCTTTTTCCAAACCCAACATTCACTACATACATAAGTGTAGGAACCAACACAACTCTATGCACAGCCAGACGTGCCTTTTTTGACACTTTCTTGCTATTTATAAAGCTATGCAGTGCCCCATTCATTTGTCTTCCTGCCAACACCCTTTGCTTAATGTCACTGTCATACTTTACATCTCTCGTAAACTTTGAACACAAGTACAAAAATTCATTTACTTGTTCTACTCTTTCTCCCTCAATCGAAACTCCACAGTTTGTCATGCTTTCTTCGCTTTTAAAATCCATTACTTTCGTTATGCTTACATTTATTTTCATCCCTTTGTTTTTCAGGGCATCATGCATAACATTAACCATCACCTGCAAATCCTCTTCAAATGACGCTAATATGACTTGATTATCGGCGTAAAGAAGTCATTCGGCGATCAAATTATTCATTTTTAATCCATACGCACTCTCTTACAAATCTTTTAAACAATTGTCTATGTATAAGTTAAACAGCCATGACGAAGCTATACATCCCTGTCTAACACCCTTTTCGATGTTAAACTATTCCGTGCAAGCTCCGTTTATCCTGACACAAGTAGTGGAATTCTCGTTAAGTGATGTCAGTGCTCGTATTAAACTACCGTTCACCCCATACATTGACAATGTCGACCACAATTTACTCCTCACCACTCTGTCATAGGCCTTTTCCAAGTCTATAAAAGCGCAATAGACCTTCTGACTTCTAGCCAAGAATTTTTCGACTATACCCCGTAATGAAAAGACCTGATCCATACATCTTCTTCCTTTTCTAAATCCTGCTTGCACATCTCATATTATCTTCTCAGTTTCATTCGTTACTCTTTTAATCAATATCTTTGCATACAATTTGCCGACTATATAATATATATATATATATATATATATATATATATATATGTATATATATATATATATATATATATATGGGTTTTACCCAATTCGGTTTCCGTGAAGGTCTAGGTGCACAAAAAGCTCTTTTTTGTACACAAGTCCTAGTGCAAAATTGTAAGCGTGACAATTTAATGAAAATTCTGTTTAGGATGAATATAGATCAAAAGGATATTCAATGCATTAAAAATCTGTACTGGCAACTACAGATTAACTACGCACAGATGCGAAACCTGACGAAAGATCAGAGGATTTTCTGATTTATGTATGGACATTTAAATAAGTTTGCAGTTTAAAAAAGAAAAATCATGTTTTGTTAATTTAATGGTAGATTTTTCACCAATCATACCATTCCAGAACATTACAGTTCCACCTTTATATTTGGAAATAAGTCGAACTTCTTCGAGTCTAGTTTGTCTTTCACGTTCTTTCAAAACTCGAACTCGCCGGGGTCGTCTAAATGAAGACCAACTTGGTTTCATCTGAAAATTATACATTTTGCCAATCTTACATTGTCCAGTCTTTATTATTTAAACTCCAATCGAAACGATCAGTTTTATGCTGTCTTTTTTTCAATAATCCTAAAGTGCGAAGTTTCTTTCTGATAGTTTCAAGCTTGCAAAAGTTGCTGGGATAGGACAAAATGCGATTTATTTTTTCTATTGATCCTGATGGTAATTTTTTCGAAACTACTTTTTGGCCTATTGTTAAGGTAACATATCTTGAATGCGTTTTTAAAATAAATTCTTGTTCAAGTTTTACGATTCTTGCACCCCCTCTTTGTAACATTTCCTACTCTACCAAAATAATAATCTTTCCCCTATGTGCTTTTCATAACCCAACATAAGGCATTTTGTCAAATATCCCACAGAATCAATTTATCAACTTGACTTCAATTTATTAACTGAACAGAAATATCAAGAATACAGAAAAAAATCCTATCAACTTTTTATGAATGTAACTGTTCATGTTAGTAAATACATTCATCTTTTGTTTGCATATGATGGACTTTTTATGTGTACTTACAATAAAGACATTAAATATTGCTGGAAAAAGTTAAAAATTATAAGGAAAATAGAGTTAACATGGAACAATAAAATTACGATTTTGAGGTTGTTAATTCTTTCTTATGATGCACAGGTAAACAATTTAAATAAATAAGTAATTAAAAATGGCATGTTATATATATTGTTTTTGTTAATTACGTTTACATATCTACATACATACAGATAATTACGCCTTTTTTCTGTAGGGGTAGACAGACTACTTTCATCAGTGCTCTTATACATGCTCGTCGGTTGTTGGTAATATTGACCTAGCCTTTCTTCAAAACAATGTCGATCTGATTGAGAATTTTCTCAATCAGATCCCATTAAGTTAAAATTGTATAACGTGATACAAGTATTTACTGTTTACATTCGTTTTTTGTACATGTAATTTGAGTGTTTACTATTTAAATTATAGGGAGACAATAGGTTAGGTTCTATGTGAGTGGGGCGTGGTCGCCCCTCCACCGCGACCCTTAGTAGGTCTATTGTGGCTCACCCCTAGAGGCTACAGTTCACCGTACAATCCAGCCCTTCTTACGAAGTTCATGGTTGTATAGGGTGAGATTTTTTTAAAATCGTAGGTTCTAGGTTAGTGTAACCAAATATGTTGAACCTTATTCTTCCCAGGCCGGGGCATGAACATAGTATATGTTCAGCAGTTTCGTCTTCCACGCAGCAGAACCGACAGTCCGTTTGTTGGTTCAGATCTATCTTTCTGAGGTGGTATCTCAGACGACAGTGTCCCGTAAGCAGTCCTGTTAGAATACGCAGGTCATTTCTGCTCCATTCTAGGATCTGCTTAGTTGTATTTCTCGAGGGTTGTAACGGTAAAAACGCCTTCGAGTGGGTTAGCCCTGGTAAGTCGGACCAGTACGTGAGTATTTTCCTCTCCGCCCAGTCCGAAATAATTGTTTTGGCGGCACTTGTGGTGACTCCAAAAACCGGTTCTGGTCCAGTGAACGCAGATTCGGCCCCGTTTTGCAAGGGTGTCGGCTTTTTCGTTTCCTTCCACCCCCTGGTGCCCAGGTACCCACAGTAGGGTCACCCTGTTGTTCGCACCAAGGTACTCTAAGGATTCGATGCAATTCCATACAAGTTTAGAATTTATCTTGTTGGAGCTCAGTGCTTTTAAAGCGGCCTGGCTGTCTGATATTATATTTATGTTTTTGTTTGCTAGAGGTCTGTTGGTCAACTCTCTTGCACACAATTCGATAGCGAATATTTCAGCCTGAAAGATTGTGGCATACCTTCCAAGACTGGTAGATATTTCAATCTTTGGTTTCCTGCTGAAAACACCGGCCCCAACTCCATCTGGGGTTTTTGAGCCGTCTGTGTACATTACGTATTCAGTCTCTGGGAAGAGGATTTGTCCCCTCATCCATTCGTCTCTCTCCGGAAAGAGGACTTTAAACGACTTTCCTACGTGTATTTTTGTGGCTAGCAAGTCAGGAACCATCCCGAGAATTTGGTGGTTTTTTGTTTCACTCAGTATCCCGGAGTGATCTCCGAGTTGCTCTCCATTTATTTGCTTTTCCAAAGACAGGAATCTATAGGAAGCTATCATGGCCTCCCTCTCTAAGAGAATATCTAGGGATATAGGGAGACAATAGTGAAATCAAAAGAGTGTGGAAAGCACAAACGTCAGAGTGCAAAAAATTACCGAGAACCAATGCTCAACGCCAGCAACAATTCCGGCAGAATCAAAAAAAGATACAAAAAAGTGAAACGTTGAATTCGAATCTTGCCTGATATTATATATCTTTTGTTTGACAATCAGTAAGAAAATATATATAATTATATTTCTTTTTCTTTTTTTTTTTAAAAATTACCTTGATTAAAATTTATAAATAGCGTAATAGTGTCCAATGACACCAAACGACTTTTTTTTATTTTCTTGTGTAGTCTTGTTCGTGGTCACTTTGGAGACCTGCAGAACATCACTTTCCAAAGACTCATTCATCCAACGAATTGCAAGGCTTTGGAACTCATTGCCTAGGGAGGTGTTCCCCGAGGCATACAGGCCTCCAGAAATTTAAGAAGAACACCAACTCCTACCTTCTTTCCCTTGGTTCCCACGATGTTCACGATGTTCTGAACATTACAGGATATCCCTTTTCGTAAGAACCAGAACATAAAAAAAAAACCTCTTTTGGAGGTCTCTAGCGTTTAAATGTCAATACGACCTAGTTTAAATTCAGCAAATCAACGACAAACGATTGTTTAAACGATGCAGATTTCGTATGACACTTTTAAAGCTAATGCTGAGCATAAACGATATTCTTTCTCACTAAAAAGCAGAATCCGATTTTTTTCATTGTTTTGAAAATAACAAAAGTAGTGACACTAAAATCTATGTAGCTCAATACGAGGGCGGTTTGATAAGTCAGTGACTTTTTGAATAAAACAAATTTTTTTCCGCAAATAAACATTTTATTTTTCTACATAATCATCTTTTAGCTCGATACATTTAGTCCAGCGTTTTTCTAATTATTTTATTCCCTCCAAATAAAAGGTTTTTTCAAAGCTCTCAAAATACGCGTTTGTTTCGGTAATGACTTCTTTATTCGACCCAAATCTCTTACCGCCCAGCCATTTCTTTAGGTTTGGAAACAGAAAATAGTCGCAGGGCGCTAAATCTGGAGAATATGCTGAATGGAGTAGCAGTTCGTATCCCAATTCCTGGATTTTGGCCATCGATACTAGACAAGTGTGCACACGTGCTTTGTCTTCTTCGCCAAATGCGGCCGTTTTTACTTCAAATCAACGTCGAATCTGTTCAAAAGCTTTGAATAATATTCGCCGGTGATCGTTTTACCTTTCTTGAGGTAATCGATGTGAATGTCACCACGTACATCCCAAAAAACTGTGGCCATTACCCTGTTCGCTGACAGACTCTGTTTCGCCTTCTTTGGCCCACGTTCACCCCGAGCAGCCCACTGTTTCGATTGTTCCTTGGTCTCTGGCGTGTTGTGATGGATCCATGTTTCATCCACAGTAACAAAACGGCGCAAAAATTCGTCCGGATTACGGCTGAACATCGCTAAACACTCTTTTAAAGTGGTCACACGATTGCGCTTATGGTCGAGTGTGAGCAATCGCGGCACCCATCTCGCAGAGAGTTTTTTCATGTCCAAATATTCGTGTAAAATATGATGTACCCTTTAAGTTGAGATACCTAAAGCATGAGCCAACTCACGCACTTTCATTCTCCGATCATCCAATATCATTTTATGGATTTTATCGACGATTTCCGGCGTGATCACTTCTTTTGGGCGACCTGGACGTTCGGCGTCACTAGTGCTGGTACGACCACAACGGAACTCTGTAAACCACTTCTTAACCATTGTAATTTATGGTGCCGAGTCCCCGTAGTATTTATCAAGTCTTTCCTTAGTTTCAGTGATGGATTTTTTACGTAAAAAGTAATGCTTAATCAGCACACGAAATTCACTTTTTTCCATTTTCGTAAAAATTCACGAGGTTGTCTGCTTTGAACGGCTATCAAACACCAACTGCACGACGTAGCTTGCTCAAAATTAGAAAGTTGCCCACTGATAGATTATAGTTGACGGCAGCACTGTTGCATTTGGAGTAACTGCGCGGGAAATTCAAAAAGTCACTGACTTATCAAACTGCCCTCGTATCTATAATTGGAATTTTGACACGTGTGTATCTTTTTTGGGTTAGTATTAAATCAAAACGGTATGGACGGTATGGTCTATTTGAGGCGCTATCTGTGAGTTAGTCATGGAAGTTTTTGACCGAAGTAATATACTAAAATGGAAATAAGTATTTAAGACGGTAATGAGAAAAAAAAGTTTGTTCACAAATAAAAGCACCATTTGAAAAGTTCTACTTGGATGTCTAAAGCTGCTTGATGCAAAATATAATTTTTTATTAAGTAATAAAAAAAAAATAATAACTATTTCTTAATTGTAGACTCGAGAAACAGTACAATAACCAATGTTCTCGTGAGACATGATTCCGATAACACTCAGCGCTCACCTACGTCAAGTAAACAATTTTGTTAAACTCTTGATCGGTACCATCGCATTCAATAACATATTATTATCCGGATTTCTATTAGCATCTAACGAGTAGACAAATGATATACCTATTTGCTTCTCTGTTTGTAGGCCAGTCTAAAGATTCCCCTAGTTTTTCTTAATCAATTTAAACAGGGGATATTTAGCGAAAATGTATACCTAAGTGCATAGGAGTTATAAGGATAGTAAGTTTTTTTTAATACAAAAAAAATAACTATTTAATATTAAAAAAGTAGAGAAAAACGTAACTTAACAGTTTCGAAATTTGGTCATTTCGGATATACATAAATGCACTAACTCATTGGTTCCCAAAATTAGTCAGTTCACGATACACTTACATGTTTAGTATTTTGTTCCGGTTCATTTGATGAAAAAAACTGCTCCACCAAAGTTAAGGAAGTTCATAAATTCAGAGATTATGTTTTAACAAATTCCGATCGTTAATCACCAAGTGTTTATAGGTCATAAATTAAATGTTTTTCCTTTATGTAAGCGATTGTTTGTCCTTTTGCGCAATACGTTTGCAGTTTAAAACAACAATTTGAGGTTATGTACCAATTAAATTTTATTAAAAATTGAAACATATACGTTAATAATGCTTTCCTTTTTTATCAATTACATTAAAACAAGGCCTCTGAATGCTTTTAATAAGGTCGTTGAAATAGCATTAATCGATTTGTCTTTAAAGTTGGGGTAAAAGTTCTTGGATTGTCTGTGGGGGTGGTTGATGGGAATTCAAGGCTCTTTGTATCTGGTCCCAAGCATGCTTGATGGGATTAAGGTCGGATGATAGAAGGGACAGTGCCAAATGTGGGATACCGTGGAAGTCCAAAGCGTTTTTGACTACTCTTGCACGATGTCGTCGAGGATTATCGTCTAAATAGAGGAAAGTTGGTCCAATATTATCATGAAACAAACGTATAACATTGTTAATTACTTGTACGTAAATCTGCGCAGTCATGTTCCCATCAAGCACTAACAATTCTTTACGCCCATTAAAACAAATGCCTCCCCAAACAACATCTGTACCACCTCCGAACGGATGAACTTTCTGCACTGCTCTTCGATTTCTGGGCACTAGAGAAAGAATCCATACACGAACACGCTGACTATCAGAAAACTGTCCATACCTTGACTCATCTGCGAACAATGCAGACCTCCATTCGGCATTCCAATTCACATGTTGAAAACAACTTGCTTACATAAACCTTTTAATATAAAGCTTACTTTTATTAAAATTAAATTACAAGAACTAACAAACTAAAATGTGATATCACATAAAAAGGAAACCTGGATATCAAATGACAAAATAACAAGACATCAAATAGACCAACATAAACTGGAATACGGAAAAACTAAAGACAGAACAAACACAGGAAATATACCAGAAACTAATTACTGAATAAATAAAAGATGCGCAACGGGGAGACACAGTAACTAGGGTGGCCAGTCAAGTTCTCGACAAAAAGAGAAAACTAAGAAAGAAGTGGTTTAATGACGATTGTAAAACAGCGGCGGAAAGACGAAATATGACCAGGAAAAAAATGCTCCGACACCCAACAGCACCTAGCATAGAAGAGTATAAGCAACAAAGATCTGAAGCACGCAGAATAATAAAAAAGAAAAAAAGAGACTACCATTTGAATACAATAAGAAAAATAGAGGAAAACAGACAGAATAAAAGAATAATTTCAGGGAATAACAAAGCATAAAACAGGATATCAACCCAGAACCGAAAATTTTCTCTCAACATACAACGGACAATTGATAACCAACGAAAGAGAGATCCTAATCACATGGAGGAACTACTTTTGCGAACTACTCAACGAAGAGGTATAAACAGATACGATACCCAAAAGCATATCGACAGCTGAAATAGAAATACCAGCCCCAACAAACGAAGAAACAGTCAAAGCCATAAAGAAACTAAAAAACAACAAAGCTGCTGGTAGCGACGGCATACCTGCGCCGCGTGTATAAAATATGGTGGAGAAACCCTCAGGATCTTAAATAAACTTAACTGTTTTTACATGGTAAGGTTTGCCTACCAGTTAGTGAGTTTTGAGAGGTGTTTCCTAAAAGGATGAGTAAATCTTGTGAAACAACGATTTTATTAAAAGCTTAGATGCCACGTATTTGTGTAATTCAGGAAAATACAAAAGACATTCTCATCAGTTTTTTTATTAAAAACGCAGCTGTTCCTTAACGCCGCAAACTTCTACTGAAGTGTCAAAATGTGCATATTATTGCCTTGCAGAAACATATTTAAGCCACTTAATTTGTCAAATATGTCACGCTAGTTTCAGCAATGACGGGTTTGGCAAAGTACCTTATTATAAAATAGTGTCAGTTTCCTGACGTGCATAGAATGCACATGAAAAAACGTTGTGTACAGTTATGATTTTCCTGTCCTAGGTACATCAGTCTTCTAGAAGACTTTCCTGGAAGAAACATTGTAACGTGCCTATTTTTTCCCTTCTACAGTTTCATTATAATTGTGTCTCTGATAGTTTTGTATTCCTCAGGTACTCGTAAATAGTGTCGCGTGCCGTATTTTGTTGTAACTTAAATATATCATTCGTTGTAAATAGTGTTGCATACCTTGTTGTGATAGGATTCGATTGTTAATGGCTGTGGCATTTTTGTTGTTCGCTGGAGATTGAGTGGGGATTTTCGTTATTAGATTTTGCTTTGGTTTTTGGCCTCGATTGTTGAGTGTTGTCGGTTATATTATTGTTTGGTTTGCATTTCTGTGTGGATGGGGCTGGCTATCAACACGGACGAGTGCGATTCTTCGTGTGGAGCATGGACTTGCGAATATTGTTGGTTGACGTAGGTTCCGGGTCATTTCTTGATATCCGGCCTGGAAAGTAGGTCAGTCGTTTGGTGGCAGTCTTGGGAATGGTGTGGTGAGAATTTTTGAGACGGTGTGATATTAACTCGTGTGCAAAACCTCTACGGTTTATCTTTCATATCTGGCTGTATTTGGGCCATATTAATTGGATTTTGAAGAAAAACCATTTAATTTTTAACTTTACCATTCTATCTTACCTTCGTTGTTGATATTTTGGATTTTGGTGTCGAGTTAAAATAACCGCATGCGGGATTTATTTAAGGAAAGCCATTGTTAATTAGCAGGTGCCGTTCCATAACCATACCAGCCACAGGAGAAGTGCATTCGTATCATCCATATCGACGATAAATTGCAGTGTTACAAAGATTTGCTTGGTGTTTTTAGCAGGAACTTCGTATAAAGGAGTTCAAGATTAAAGTTATTCTATTTTTTTTTTATATTTGATCTACAATATACGTTTACCCAAAGGTTACAAGTGAGTTATTTTTGAATATTTAACGACGTGACTTATTTTTGACACCACAAATAAGTTTTGTTTTAATTTATTAATGTAATACATTATTAAAAACTATTTATTGCATTAGATAATATGCCAAAACTAAACTTTGATTAAAATAATCTTCTCAATAATTCTTTATGTCCAAGTAAAAATATTTTCTTCATACTTATTTGTAAATATCCTACAATATTGATATTTTAAAGGACAACCATTGTAAAAATATTTTTAAATAAACTCGATTGTTTTGGCAGTGTAAATCTTTATGTATTTGGTAAAAACATGAGTAAATTAGCAGCCTTATGTAAACGTTTGATTTAGTATTATTAAAGAGAGTTGACTTATATACTTTTTTTTTTGGTAACTTGGTAAAGTCTGTTACTCTTACTTTTGTTTTGGTTATTTTATAAAGTTGTAAATTTTGAATTTTTGGTTTGTTTTAGCAAGAAAATTTATCATAGCTGTTGATTTTGACTATATTTGTTATAAGTTTATTATTGTACTGTGTACTTTGATTTATTGCTAGCTGTTAATTTTGACTATATTTGTTGTTATTTTATTATTGAGCTGTGTACTTTGATTTATTGTAGGAGTAAAGTATTCAATATATTTTAGCTATAATTTCATTTATTCAGTTCACCATAATCTCAGTTGTTTACCGTGTGGCTCTGCTAGTGCCTATAAGACCTAGGGGCTTCCGGCTTGAACCGTCTAAGTCGGTGGCGCGGCTCACTTTTATATATTTTTTTTTCTTCTACCCTCTACGGCTGAGCTCGGGCATAATTTGCCAGTTGAGAGACCGCTGGCAGAGTACTCTATAGAGAACGAAAAAGACGTGGCAACATATATTCACAAAAAGAAAACAGCTTGGAATAAAACTTAGACAATTATATTGGATAATTGGAGGTAAATTCCAACTGTCTCTGGAGAATAAGGTATTGGTTTACAAAGTCGTACTCAAGCCCATCTGGACATATGGAATTCAGCTATGGGAATCAGCATCTTCCTCAAATATTGACATCATTGAGAGATTCAAAGTATTAAGGATGATAACAAGTGCACCCTGATTTGTGCCTAATAATATCATTGCACGTGATATTCAAGTTCCCTCGGTCAAAGAAAAAATTAAAGTGTTAAGTGAAAAATACATCAAAAGACTAGTGTCTCATCCCAATAGCCTCGCCAAAAATCTAGTTACTGAACCAATTATTAGACGCAGACTTAAAAGGTTTACCCCGTATGACATCACAAACAGATTCTAGTATAGATATTTTAAACCTAATGTTTAAGTTATACCTTTTAAACAACTATATTTATCTTTACTTTACAATTTCAACCTATATGTTTTTTATTAACTTGTTATAAGTAATTTTACTGTCTCTGTAACTCATATCATGTCCTAGGCCAAAAGCAGTTTGTACAACAAACTTAATAACTAGGGGGTAAAACCACAGGGTTTTGACCCCACAAGCCAATTTCTATCTATATACACCATTTACTTATTGTACTATATACAGATTGTAAATTAACTAGGAAACAAATAAAAAAAAAAGGTACATCAGGTTGTAAATGTGCTTTGGTTGTAAAATTAAAACAAGAGTGATCAATTACAAGGATATGGACAACAAATTTTAACAGGTGCACACTTTTTAAATTTGGTTAAAAAAAATTTAATTTTTAAATTTGCGTTTTCTTCAGATTAAAGCATTATTTGGTAGTAACTTGTGCTAAATTTATTAAGTCATTGTCTAGGCACCGTTTACAAACCAACTACAATCATTATCGCAGCGATACCATGACACTGCGCAGGTGGATCCCATGTACGCCGCATGGGAATCGCAGAGCTACGACACGGCTTCTGTGTAGAAGCTGTCACGATAAGGAAGAGGAGGAAACAATGGTACACCTTCTCTGCCACGGTATCACAACGGACCAAAAGTCCTAAGTGGGTTCCCTCCGAACCGCCGTTTTAACCTAACCTAACCTAACTACAATCATTTAAGTGATTTCAGAAGGAAGTGCATTGTTGGTATGCGTTAAACCGGTTTATCAACCAGGTATATTTCCAAACGCATAGGATGCAATGTGTCAACAGTGTTAAAGTGTTGGTCCAGGTGATCTAAAGAAGGAATCCATATTCGTCAACTGAGGATTGAGTTTTCACAACACGGTCGATTGCAAATGCTTGGTTGGGTGGTTTACAACAAAAAGGGCTTCTTTCGTATAGACTATTCTTATGCCTTCCACTGACACCTCAACATCGTGCTACAGAACACCTCTAGTTTTCATTGACAAAAATTTAAATGCAAATGATTACAGACGAAATCTGTTACACTGTCGTGCCTATGAGGAATAATTTAAGACAACGCACTTTCTTGTATAGAAAAGGTTACTACAAAATTCTTACAAGAAAATAACGAGACCCTGTTTCCATGGTCTTCTTGCTCATCAGACTTTTCAACAATCAAACATTTGTGGGATATGATCGGCAATCGACTAGAAAATTTACTTTAACCAATAAATGACTTTCTTGACTTTGTCACAGAATTTATGAAATAAGATTTCGCAGGATAAATAATTTAATTTCAAGTATCTCTACATACATATGGTCACGACTTTTTCTTCCACTTGCTACGGTTCTTACACACGTCTTTCGATTTTTCTACTTTTATCAGCGGTCTCATACATGCTAGTCGGTTGTTGGTACTCTTGACCTAGCCTTTCTTCAAAACAATGTTAATCTGATCGAGATACGTTCACCGGGGTCGACCTTCACTGACTTGCCCATTCACACTTGCCTTATAAATCTGTATCGTTAATATTCTTTTATCCATCTTCTCTACGTGTCTAAACCATCTAAGCATTCCTTAATCTATTTTAGATACATCTTCTTTTATACCACAGCTTTTTCTTATCTCTCTATTCTTCACTTTATTTATCAGTCACTCCAGCTATATTTCTCAGACTACTCATTTCCCGGGTAAATCGGTTGGATAAAGTAAAGAATAGTGAGGTAAGAGGACGCTGTGGTGTAAAGAGATGTGGTCACAAAGATAGACAAAGGAATGCTTAGATGGTTTGGACACGTAGAAAGGATAGATGAAGAAAGATTGACAAAACAAATTTATAAGGCGAGTGTGAATGGACAGGTCGGTAGAGGTCAACCTCGGCGAACATATCTTGATTAGAGCAACATTGTTTTGAAGAAAGGCCAGGTCAAGAGCACCAACAACCGACGAGCATGTATGAGAGCACTGATAAAAGTAGAGGAAGCAGAAGATGTGTGTAAGAACCGTAGCAAGAAGAAGGAAGTGGTCTCTCCCTACCTCTACGGGAAAAAGGCGAAACTATATGTATGTACAGTGCGACAATGTAGTAATATTTTGTTTACTAATATAAACATAAACAAATTAAGAATTTAAGATATATTTAAACTTAAATTTGTTTAATAACTTTTTAATGTATCAGTATTTTTTGAGATTAGAGGTATTTTTCTTACATAGAATTCTTAACAATTTTTTTTAAACAAACTAATATATCGTGCACCATTATAACTGTATAATTTTAAATATTTAAATTGTTACTTTTAAAAAAAAATGGACGGTTCTTCAAGTAACCGGCCTACATTTTGATATGCGTAATTATACGCTGTAAATCAGCATATTATCATCTCATCGTTACAAATGCTGCTTTACTCCCAAGATCTTTATACACCAAGAATTGAAAATCAAACAAAGCTGGCAGTGGCGGTTTTAAAAAGTACATGGGCATGGGCGTTATGGTATTAAGGAGGTACGAGGGTCAAAGAAAAAATGCAGCCAAGTTTTAAAAAAACATATAAAAGCCTTTAAACTTGGTTGTTATAGTTCTTTATATTAAATTATGATTTTTCACTGATAAAAAGTTATTAGAAAAATAAAATAAAATTTCGCTCCTTTAATATGGGTTCTTATGAGATATCATGAGTTATTGATTAAAATAAACAAAAAAATTGTAAAAAATGCAAAATTCGATGAAAAAACATTACATGTGTGCAGAAAATTTAATAACAAAGAGTTTAGGTGCTTAAAAAGTATAATCGACTGTCTAGTTTTTAAAATATTTTATTGTTAACGATGAAAAAATTTGATTTATGTGAGCGTCAAAGAAGAATGCAGATGACTCAAGTCTCAAGTCACCCATGTAAATATTATTATTACAATATTAAAAAAAACATTGACACTGCTGTCACACTTGTTAAAATAATGTAATGTCAGATATGTATAAAAAGTATAAAAGTTGCAAATTTTGGAGTCATTCTTTTTATTAGTGAAAAGAGTTATCTCTGTTTAATAAGTTGTGTCTAGTTTGTATTTTAATATCTGGGACTTGATATTAATGAGTTTTTGCCACTGCGACCAATCCAACATTCTTACAAATACACATAACCTGCGTGTTGTGCACTAACCAAGATATAATGATAAGTGAAAGTAAAAAGTTAATAAATATAGTGTATTGTAAGTATGGGGCACTGCATAGCTTTATGAACAGCCAGAAAGTGTCAACAAAGGCACGTCTGGCTGTGCATAGAGGTGTGTTGGTTCCTACACTTATGTATGGTAGTGAATGTTGGGTTTGGCAAAAAAAGCATAAAAATAGGATTAATGCTGCAGAGATGAGTAGTCTGAGAAGTATAGCCGGGGTAAATCGGTTGGATAAAGTAAAGAATAGTGAGGTAAGAGGACGCTGTGGTGTAAAGAGATGTGGTCATAAAGATAGACAAAGGAATGCTTAGATGGTTTGGACACGTAAAAAGGATGGATGAAGGAAGATTGACGAAACAAATTTATAAGGCGAGTGTGGATGGACAAGTCGGTAGTGGTCGACCTCGGCGAACATATCTCGATCAGATCAACATTGTTTTGAAAAAACGCCCGGTCAATAGTACCAACAACCGACGAGCATGTATAAGAGCACTGATGAAAGTAGAGGAAGCAAAAGATGTGTGTAAAAACCGTAGCAAGTGGAAGGAAGTGGTCTCTGCCTACCCCTACGGGAAAAAGGCGTGACCATGTGTAAGTATGTTGTAAGTAATAATATATAATGTTATATATAAATATTACTATAAAGTTTTCTGTACTTTTAATAAATAAAATAAGCTATAATATTGCGTTTCAATTTTTGTTGTTTGTCCGTATTAAACGTTTGAGGTTATATTATCAGCTATCTGCTGCTGCTAAAAAAAGTAACTGTTTGCGCTGTTGCCACGTTATTTTACAAGTACGCAAATAAATTCGGACTCAACTTTTATTATATTATTTGAATAAAAACCGTATATTTTATTAAATCATGATTAAATAATGATCTGTCAATTAATTTTATGATTTTATTGTAAAAATTTTGATTAGAAAAATCAGTATATTTTTTATTTGAAGTTGGCAGCGCTGATATTTAACATGTTCAGCATAGGACCCCCTCGCGTCCCGCTTCATCACCCCGCTATGACCAACGAACCTCCTTAACGACGCTGAGAGCTCGACGAGAGGTACAAATTCTTATTCGAAGATGTTACTCTTATCATAGTTTTTGACCACACATCTTGTCAATGTTGTTTATTACTAAGACAACCTTCCCAGTAATGAGTAAATATAGGAAATTTAGTAAATTTTAAACAAGAAAATGTAAGACAAGGAATAAGAAACTACTTTAAATAATTACAACGTGTCATTTTTTTTTTAAAAATTTACACCAATCGGCTTGCTTTGCAAAAGGAAAAATGGAACATAAAAAGGGAAAAGTTAGTGCTCTTAAAGATAATGGCTTTCTACAGTAATTTAATGTATCTGTTGTTAATAATAACACAAGTCAACACGAATTTTAAGTCTGGGTTTAGTGTATCTGATTTTAATTACTTATGCCAAAGTAATGAAAAAAATAGTACATTGTTTACCGGGTAGGAAAAGCCCAACATTCCTGGACGACTGTGAAGATTGCTATACAGAGTCCAGGAATGTGGCTTTTCCTACGAGGTAAACATACTATTTTTTCGCAAATCGTTTAAAATTCGACAGATAATAATTAATTTAAAAAAAATCGCGAATAATTTTATTCATAAATAAATAGTGCTTTGAAATTCGTAATAAAATTGGTTGCGTTACTATGGAAAAGTATTAATGTTAAATTGTCAAACTTGACGCAAATAAATTTAATTGCTGGTGTTTTCAAAAACAAAACAATGTAAAATGATAAGTGATGATAAACTTTTCATTTCTGGGACTTCCCCAGAGCTGGTTGAGGCAGTAAATGGTAAAATTTAAGAATATGGCTGCCAAATGAATTTTCATAAAACACACTATAAAATGAATATCTTGATAGAAATTTTTGTGCGGAAACGTTTTAAAAGTACTTTCTAAAAAAAAATGTGTAAAAAATTTATTGGTGGCTATTTCAAGGGTAATTTTTATAACAAGTTTTTACCTGGATCAAACATTTAAAATTCCTCGTACTTTTTGACAACACAATTTACACATTATAATTCACCTATTTCACACATTTTTTTACAATTTTTTAGCGAAATAAACGTCAATAATTCCAAAAAAATTGATCATTGTTATTGATACATAAACTATTAACCTGTCCGACATATGACAGCATCTTAAACTCTTAATTGGAATTGAGACGTTGCCGATTCAAATCAGAAGTAATGGTATATTAGATAAAATATTTGTATGGCTCAGTTAATGAAAAAGAAGTTATATCTAAAAATTACTTTATAAATTTACAAAAGACTGTTTTTTTAGTTAATGAGCAAGTAAGTTGAGAACAAGTGCGCGTACAAAAGTTAATGTTTCAATTGGTTAAAAAAAGTACTGTTGGTGTTAGGTTAGGCCGTAGGTTAGGTTGGAATAATTTTTGTATGTTCATCATCGATTAACAGTCAAATATTATCATTTTATTCATTTTTGAAATTGAATTGATGACCGACACCTAATCCGCGCATGCGCGTTGCAATCTGCGCATGCGCATGAGCATGCGTAGTTTATATTAGTATCAATTTATTTACTTTAATTACCTTAAATAAACAGATGTTTGAATTAGTTAAAAAAGGTACTGTTTGTGTTAGGTTAGGCCGTTAGGTTAGGTTAGGCTAATTTTTTATGTTCATCATCGATTAACAGTCGAATCTATAATTTAAAAAAAAGATATACGCGTACTCTGGCAGCGTCGCAATTCCAAGTACGAATTTAAAAAGCCTGTCATTTGTCAAAGTAGTCCAGTGTTTCTGTCTATCAATAATGCAATAATAATGAATAATTTCTTTCGATCTGTTAACTCTTATCTCGTTAAATAATTGCAGAAAAAAAACTAGGAAAATCCGACAGATTATACTGGTCACCGCTTTCGTCGGTCTTCTGCAACAATATTGGTTGACTCTAGTGCCGACATAACTAGTTTATAGAGGCATGGTGGATGGAAATCATTAAACGTTTCTGAAGGATATATCGAAGAATCTCTTAACAATAAGGTTGAGGTGGCAAATAAAATTTTCACAGTACAAAATATTTAACAAAATAACATTACTACCTCGCACGTTGTCCAAAATGTTTCTCATAGTTCTAATAATGTTCCTACAATTTTTAATAATTGTACTAACTGTCAAATTACTGCTAATATAACAAACTAATTTTAAAATGTATTCTGCAATGCATTAAGCATTTCAAAATATAAATTAATTCCTTATAAACAACGTTCTAAGATTCTAAGTATGAATGGACAAGTTGGTAGAGGTCGATCTCGGCGAACAAATCTCGATCAGATCAACATTTTTTTGAAAAAAGGCCAGGTCAAGAGTACCAACAACCGACGAGCATATATGAGAGCACTGATGAAAGTAAAGGAAGCGAAAGATGTGTGTAAGAACCGTAGCAAGTGGAAGGAAGTGGTATCTGCCTACCCCTACGGGAAAGAGGCATGACTATATGTATGTAAAGTACCTTATTAATTAAGAATAAAATTTTTAGTTATTTTTTTATGTAGACAGTCAGAAAATATTCGTTAGATAGTAGACTCATTTTTTTTTGTTTGTTTACTTGTGTAATTATTGTAACTTTAGTTTGACTTATTAAAACAGCTTTTAAGAAGTCGTAACTTTGAGATAATATGTTTTTTGTATTTTACCAATACCATAAAAAATTATTGACATTTTAAATGTGTCGTCTAGTTTTCTTGCTTTTTAATATTATAAAATAATTTAAGACGATAATAAATATTTTTATAAAAAAAATTTCCTTTTATGTATGGAATTTTTTTAATTTATAATATATGGAACGGATTAATTTTTCTACATTCTTAACAATTTTTATATTTGTTTTCGAAAATTTTCTGTACGATTTGCGTCTGACTGACGTCTTCATCATCATCATCATCATTTTACCTTCAGCTTAGGCGCTGCTGTCTTTTCTTCTTATACCTTCGAGGCCTCAACGTTGGTGCTAGTGCTAGTGGTGGTGCTGCCGAACCGATGAGGCGACCATCATCAGCGGGAAGCGTTATGGGACCACCCATCCGAACACACTCGCGGCCCGCAATTACGTCGCGGGGGGGCCCAACTCTTCTCTTCTTCTTCTCCTTGGTTTTCTTCTTTCTCTTTTAGGTTTTGCTTCACCTTTGCGTACCCCCCGGGCTCTGACGACGACTTGGCGGAGGAGTACACGACTTATATTCGACGGTAGACAATTCAACACCGATTAAAAATTTACAGAAAAAAAGAGAAGAGATTGTCAAAACATCGGAAGACGTAAATACTTTTATAAACCGAAATTAATATATACTTAAATTGGAAATTACAGTTCGCAGATGTAATAAAATATTCTTATTATCAAAGATCTTAACTAATAATATGGAAAGTTTTATTACCAGTTTTGGAGTTGATTTTATACTCGTATATTAGTTAAAGCAGGTGATTTTAAATGGGTAGTTCACTAGTCAAGTTAATTTTTGCATTATTTAGTTCTGGCTTACAGGTGGACAATGATATTATCTGTAATATTATAAAACTGCAACAGAAAAGTGTTTCTATATTAAAGATATTTACAAAAAAACCATTAAATGAATAGCACCCAATGCAACTGTATTTATAAGTAATTGTTTTAATTTTTATAAAACTACACAAGTAATAGCGCTTTTTTACAAACTGGTGTTCGCTGTTTAGTGTTTCGTGAAGTTATATTCGTAAAAGTGGTTTTTACGGCACATCTGCCCTTATAGAACCAATAACTGCAAAAAGTTACTACAGAATTACGAGTTGTTTTTAAAATTGACCATTGGTTTAGCTCAAAGGACTTGGTTGGTTTAGATTAGGTTGTTAGGTTGCTAATTATAAGAATCTTATTGAAATAAAAAGGCAGTGGAATAATTGATATACCATTTAGTCAATAAAAGCCATCAATCATAGAAGCCGTCGCAACCAATTTTCTATTTGCATTTGCAATGATCTGAAAAGAAATAAACTTTGTTGTCATGTTTTGTCATTTGACTCACCAATAAAATGTTAGCAGTTCAATCCGGAATGCACAATACTTCCTTGACTTGAATGCTTTTTGCTTGTCCATCAACATCGATACACAGTTTGACCATTCCACATATTTCAATTTTCATTTTCGCATTATTTGCCACGGTTATTTCAGCTATCCATCACTTGGTGTATAAATCAATATCTCAACGGAGCTGCTATACCCAAAGAATAAAAAAAAGCGTACAATCATCCATTTACAAAAAAGAAAGTAAATTGAAATGTACTAATTATAAAGGAATATCAGTCACGAGCACGTTAAATCGACTGTGGGAGAATTATTAGAGATTTGATAGAAGCGGAATATAAAACACAAGAAGAAGATGAGCAATCACGATATAGAGCCGGAAGATCATGCAAAGATAATATATTTTGTCTGAAACAAATAATTTAGAAAAAATCTGCTGTCAACCAGGAAACGCATCAATTGTTCATTGACCTGCATAAGGCATATGATACTGTTCCTATAATTAAACTATGGAAAGTCCTCCAGGACACCAACATAAATCAGACACTTATTAAAGCTTTGAAAAAATTATATGAAGGGTTAACTTCCCAAATAAAGGTGGAAAGTAAATTATCACAACAAATTTTGTAAATAAAGTATTAAGGCAAGGCTGCTGCGTATCACCCACCTCAATTAATATCTACTTAGCAAAAGCAATAAATAAATGGAAACGGAAATGTAGAGGTATGGGTACAGACCTGGGGATGTCTGCCTATATACATAACAATTTGCAGATGATCAGGTTGTCATGGCCAATGGCAAAGATGACATAGAATATATGGTTAGAAAACTTTAAGAAAAATATCGACATCGGGGTTTAGAAATAAACAAACAAAAGACAAAATACCTCCCGATATAAACCGCTCTTTCGGATAATCAGCTTGAAGACGGAAACATCTTGTAGGTTAAGGATTAACCAACCCCCAATCAATCGGCTTGCTGACGACAGGTGGAACTCTGGAGGCTGACGGAAGCCGGCGGGGCGAGGGGTCGTAGCACCAAGTGACACGCCTCCTTGCACGGCCTGGGCTGCCTGCCCCTAGAGAGTTTATCGACTGGCTGGTGAGTGTCGGCTTACTGGCACTATATTTCCTGGGGAAGCTCGGCTCCATGTTGGGTGGAATATCTAGGGAATAAAATTTTGAACTTAATTTATAGGTAAAAACCAAAAAGAAAAACAACACGGCAAGTTTTGAGCAGAAGGGAGACCAAAGTTAAACCTCCGTAAAGAGCAAGCAAATAGCAACACCTAACACGAGGTCGGACGGAAGTTCAAACCATGGAAAGGGTCCACAAACTGTCGGAAACTGCCATAGGAAAGCTTTCCAAAACAGTGATCCTAGTAAGACGGGAAAACCCAATATTCCCAGCAAAGGAAAAAAAAAGATTAGTGGCGCCGAGGGAGAGGAAGGGCCAATCCCTTAACCACACGGAAACCATCGATCACATAAAAAGTGACGTGAAGAGCACAGTAATGAAGCCAAAACCCATCATCACAAGCTCCAATAAAGCTGCTGCTGAGACAAAAGGCAAAGCAGAAAAGGCACTAGTGTCAAACCAAGCTGAGCCAAGTAGTAAAACGGAGGATCAGGAGTCGTGGGAAGTCTCGGTTCTGCAGCCCTGTTCCGTTGGCACACCGAAAAGGGCTCGAAAACCTGCTAGCAATCCTACTTCAATGGAAATTAAAGCAAAACCGAGGAAGAAAGAGACCTCTCAAGGGACTATGCTTCCTCATAAAGAACGATCTTTGACAGGGGCAAGTTATCGTGATACCTTTACTGCTCTTTAGATGGCAGTGGTACCGGAAAACTATCCGGAAACCACTCTGTCTGAGGAGCAAGACAACCAGGTTCTGCAGGCAATTGAAGTGAAAACCTTAGAAGCGAACCCCGATGAAAGTCATCAGTTTAAACGTTGCTTACAGCAAAATGGTGTCGCATTCGTAGTGTGCGGCACCGAAACGGCAGCCGAATGGCTTAGGGCTGAGGTGCTGAAGCCAGACGCTTTACAGAAACTGGAAAAGAAACTCTGGGGCTTCTGTTCCAAACGTATCTCCCCTAGTCCTTGATCCAATGACCGAAACTATGGGACTAGCTGGTGGATGAAGGGATGTTTAACACAACCTTCAAATCTTGCTAGGAGATTGCAAAGAAAGTGGTTAGGTACGGAAAGGTGTAATGGGCGAACCAAACCAAACCTTTGCTCCTCATAAATGGAATTTTGTTTAACAAAATTTTCAAAATGTTGATTTAAAGACATAAATCTCGATTCCATGTTACTTATCACAGAATCAATTATGGTTTTAAAAAAATCTGTTTCATACTGGCTTTTAGCAGACTTTATAGGTTGATCGCTGCCTTCAAATCATGACTGCTTTTCTTAATAAACTGACGAGCGTCAGACAAGCATTTTTCGAATCCAGTTTATTCACAATCATTTCGTGCGCCGAAGAGTGGAATATCTTTAAGTTGAGAATTAATTCTAATGTATTTATTATAAGAAAAACCTTGTGGCGTGTGGAGAGGCATGGCAGAATATGGACAAAAGGCAAAGGCAATCATGTTTAGGAAAACCATTTAAGTGATTATAACTAGGAGCACAGCGCAAGAGGGAGTCATATCACCCCTCCTATGAAACCTAGTAGATGATGACTTGTTGGTAAGACTCAACAATCACGGCTTGTATACGCAGGGGTTCGCAGATACGATTGTTATTCTCACTCATCTATCCCAGACTGCTACCAGACTTAATTGACCTTACCGTCAATCCTTTCAAAACAGTGGTTGTACCATTCACAAAGAGAAGAAATCTGGAGAGTTAAAAACCTCTGACTCTCCTTTCAAAACAGCTGTAGTTTGTGACCGAGGTGCGATTACTAGGCATTATACTTGACAGCAAATTAACCTGGAATGTACACCTGCAAGCTATAGTAACAAAGTGTAAAAAGGTACTCATGACAGATGAGCCATTGGCCAATCGTGAAGGTTAAAACTGATGAAAACATGGGGGGTTTACACCAATGTTGTGAAACCCGCCATCAGCTATGTCTCTGTAGTGTGGTGGAAAAAATGAGAAGAGAGAGTGGCGGGGGCTGCACTATCGACGGTGCAAATACTGACCTGCTTTTGCATAACAGATGCTATAAAAAAAACACCTTAATCTTTCGCCATTACATCTTGTGGTTACTGCTGAGGCTAGGATGGCAGCGTACAGGCTGACACTCATAAATGTCTGAAGGCCTAGACCCTAGGGACACGCAAATTCTACAGACCGAATCTCTGACCCCATCTGCGAGATGATTAGTGACTGGCAGCCCAGTTCTTTCCATTTAACTTCAACTTCAGGGTGGGCCTAAAACCACCAAAGAAGGGGGGAAAATACGTCTAATGCACTTACGTGGTTTATGGATGGCTCAGTGATGAGAGGAAACTTTAGCACTGGAATATATGAAAGAGAAACCCAATAAAGCGTAACTATGCGACTGGAGAGACAAACCACAATATTCCAAGCCGTATGTACATAACCTACTTCTGGCTTTTGCGGATAACGTGGATATCATTGAAAACAAAAGACTAAATGTCAAAAATACATTCAGCAACTTCGAAGAACATGCTGGAAATATGGGGCTCAAGATTAATGAAAAAAAAACCAAATTTATGTACTTCACCAGAAATAACCGTATTAGTGACAGAGTAGGTCAAAACATTACAATTGGTGACTACAACTTCGAACGGGTTAAACAAGTCAAGTCGGGTTTAAAACGTTCTCCGACGTCTTTCGACACCTAGTCTCCATTGTCCTTCATCATTCCAAAGGTCTTTTTCCAAGCCTTTATCTCTTATTTCCTTATCTATTCCCTCTCTCCAGCTTCTCCTTGGTCTTCCTCTCCGTCTTCTTCCTGCTGGAGTCTACGTAATTATCTGTTTTGGCAGTCGCTCGTACGACATTCTCTGGACATGGCCGTACCATTTCAGTTGTTTCGTCTTTATGTCATCTAAAAATACTTTGCCGAACTTCCAAAATTTTCCGTATTCAGTCATTACGGATTCTTTAAGCTTCGACCAGCCTGCCGAACGCCTCCAAATATCCATTTCCGTCGCTTCCAAGGTTTTCTTTGCTATTTCTTTGAGTGGCCATATCTCGCTGCTAACGATGCTTTTGACAATAGTATTGTGTATACGATGTTTGTTATTTTTTGTGATTTTTTGGTCCCAAAGGATACTGTTTAACATCAACACAACTTTCCTTCCCTGTATATTCCTATCTTCAATGACATTGTCCAAAGTTCCATCGTTTGTAATATTTACGAATAGATATTTTTACTTTTGGCAGTTTTTTATTCTTTGGCCATTTTACAAATTTAGGTCTTGCTGGCTTCCTCCTAAACTCAGGTATTCCGTTTTTGCAATGTTCACTTCGAGTGCCCACTTCTCGTATTCCTCAATGAGTTTTCGAGTCATATACTCAATATCATCAGAATCTTGTGCTATAACGATCTGGTCGTCAGCGAAGCTGAGTGGCAGTTTTCGTATAGGCTTTTTACTGCGTTTATAATATTTATATAAGTTTGTTGTTAGTAGAGCTTCCCACAACTTCACGCTGTCATATGCCTTCTTCAAGTCGACAAATACTAAATGGACCTACTTGATGACTGCCAACATCTCACAGAACAGATGGTCAGTTGTTGAAAATTTTGCTCTCATTTCTCAGGTCTGTCCCATTTTTTTTTAATTGTATGAAAAACATTTTAAATAAAAAAAATTGATAATGATTAATAGTTTTTAGATCATATAAAAAATAATAAAGATTACCGATCTATTGATTTGTGAAATATGATTATTTAGATAATTTAAAAATAATTTTTTTTCTAGTATCCAGTTATCCTGTAGATAGATAAACTCTAGAAAAATCAACATAACCTCCAAAAATCTTATTTGGTCCGAAATAGATATTGTTACGATCTTTAGTCTTGGATTCGTTATTTTAAAAACACTCAGTACATAAACTAAACAATTTATTCTGTAATACAATATACTCTTTTTTTTATAAATCACTTATATATTTAACTTAAACTTTATTTTTTCTTTACAATCTTTTCATAACAATATCACTTTTAAATTTACTTTAAACTTCCAACTGACTGCGGCCTCGAAATCTTCTTAAATATATTCAACCAATATTTTTGGAAATTGTCCCGATTTATAAACGACCTTTTTAGATATATCGCGGGCCTTCAATTAGCGCCCGCGGCTATATATTATTCACTAAAATTTCGGGCGTTTTTAATACCGCCGAAAGGAATCATACATCTTTGTGTGGACGATACACCGCCTCGGCCAGATAATAGGACAGGGGCGTATTCATCGGCTACAATACGTAACAATATTTACGTTTTCAGAAGCTGCATTAAAATTTCTTAAATTAATTTATACACATCAAACAAAGTAAAGTAAAATGGTGTAACAAAACCTTATGCTGCTGATTGCTATAAAATCTTAGAATCAATTTAAAAAATAAAGTTTATTTGACAATACTGAATGCACTAATGTTAGATAAAGATATTTGTTTGTAATGTGAAGGTGAAATAGAAAATGATTGATAACCTTATATCGTGAGAAACAAAGTCATTTTGAAATTAGGGATGATTTTGAAAGAACAAACAGTTATGATTTTATAAGCCAGGATTAAAGAACAGTTATAATTAATACGAAATAGTTTTTAAAAAGAAACAACAATTCTTTATAAATTATATATCAAGCTTTATATAATTAACACAATATGTTGACTAAATTGTTAGTTGGCATTTTATGTAGCAGGGTTAATCGACTAAAAAGTAGTTTAGTTTTTCTTAATCTTTTGCATAATATATTTTTATGTACCTATACACCTTTTTATTTAATGAAAATTTAATAATAAAACATTATTTTTTTAATAAAAGTTCCACTTGTTGGGCCTGTCATCAGACGTTGAATAAATTTGAATTGCTTTTGCCTCATACTACAAGTAATGGCAACAAGTAGCTAGAGACAACTGAAAAGAGATTCTTGGACGACATTTAACTTGCAAGTATGAAGGCGCATAGCAAAATCTAGCAAACAAAATAAGACGTGTAGCATGCTACATGTTGCTCGTTGTTGCCTAAGTGGAAACGTACTTTTAAATACGTAAAACACACCCAAGAGTGATAATATAGATACATTTTATCTGACCGATAGCTAACCCAAACTTTATCTTGAAGTGAAGAAATTAATTGGAAATTTTCACAAAATTAAAATTAAAATAATAAAACTAAAGTTTTATTTAGTTTTTAAGTATAAATTTGTAAAACCGATTATTTATTTTTAATTCATTTATTAAAGTAATTCATTGGCTATTTTATTGTTGGATTTTTAACCCAGGCTGCTTTTCCATAGATTAATTTTCTTTCTCTACTACCATTGGATTCTACAACAATTACATATGCGTTATCTATTGATGAATGGATATGATTCCTTAGATATGTTGGATCCTGATACATTATTCAACGGCTGACAACAAATCACCAATTTTAATATTCAGGATCCAACAGGCTGACACCAATGAGAAAGCTGCAATAGAACAGCTTTTTCATAAGTGGGCTCTGCTCCTTTAACTCAAAATCGCGAATGTCATGTTCATTCTGATGAACTGTCACCTCGACTATTTTCTCGGATGATTCCAAAACTCACCTGCGGCTCGTTTAGACATTTTCATCCTCGAGAATAATAGCCATCATTATACGTTCATTAATGAATATACTATTATCTGTCTTCTGTTTAAAATAAGTAGCTTAGGTTTTAAAATATACGTTGGGCCATAAGTCAGCTGTCACTAGAAATCCTTATACTTTGTTTTTCCTAGCGTAGTGGTAGAAATTTGTGAACTTGACTAGTGTACAGTACCTATTAGTTACTTGGCACTATTCTTCTTCTTCTTCATCAGCTCTACAGCATAGTACAGGCCAAGGCTTTCCCAATTAGGCTCCTCCAGGCAGGACGATTTGCAGCCAGACTTCTCCATCTTTGCACTTGGCACTATTAGTCTTAGATTATTTTGTTTGTTGTTATCTGAACACAATGAATAGAAAGTTAATTTCAGAACAGCTTGTATTTGTTTTGTAAACATGTTGGTAACATAACCATAATTACAGTGAAGATTGTGATTTGTTTGAGGAACATTATGCAAACATTAAATCGCTATATACAAGGTATTCGCAAATGTAATTTAAAATTTAAAAATACTAGGTCGGTAGCGGAACTTCCTCGTTCAGGTAGACCAAAGTCTGTTACTACAGAAGGTAATCTTAATGTTGCGCAATGTTTTGTGCAATTACCAACTAAATCTTAAAGAAAAGCGTTCAAAGTGTGTGGAATAGCAAGAACAAGCCTACGAAGGATTAATAAAAGTCTACAATTGAGACCAATGCCTACATGATATATGATACGAACAGGTGTATGACATTCTGCAAGTTATGCACAATCCGAAAAGAACTGGTAAATGGTCATTTTTATTAACATCTTCAGCCAATTAGGGTAAAGTTGATTTTTTAAATCATTGTTCAAAAGATGCAATGTTTGCTTAAAACAGCATGGAAAATGTAATAACCATATTTTGTGCGTTTATTTAAATGTACTAATATTTATGTTAATGATAAAATTTTTGAAGGTAGTTTGTATTTTTGACAAATGACCCATAACCCACCCTGTATATGTCGTTTTTTGTTTTGTTAAACTTATTTTTAATTGTTTTAATTTAAAAGTTTGTCATTTGTTTGCAAGAATTTAAGAGGACGAACCAGTTGATTATGTTTTAAGTTTGAAATCAAAGACTACCCAATGTTTGTCTTTTGGACGTATGTAGATATTTAGATATTCAGATAATGCTAATGCCCTCAATTTGGTAAAATAACCACATTCAAGGGGGTAACTATATTTTATTTATTAAACTTCCAAGTATAGAAGGTATTGAAAGCTATAGCGAACAAAGATAATTTTCCATTATACACACTCAACATATATACCGCACCAATTCTCTTTTTACAAACGAAAAGAAAAATTCCTCCGTCGGACACGTCAATTTTTTCTTCTCCACGAACATTCTTAAACGTCTCGAAAGGCAAATATCTGGCATCACACACGTCGAATTTCTCGATGATCAGCGAGTGGCAAAAAATGCCGGTGCTCGTCCGAAAAAGGGGGGCCAACCCCCAGGGCGCCACCACCAAGTCTCTTGCACGTATCTTTCGATGGCGCTTCAAAACCATCGAGCATCTTCTGCTCGCCGACAAACATTTCAAACGTTTTAATCGAGGCGAGCTTGAATCGCCGATGCGATTTGGTGTTATACCGGGTTTTCGGAAAATTTCATCCTTATTGAACGGTCCAAGAATATCTTATTTAGGAGCAGCACTATAACTTACTTAATTAGGTACTCAACGATTTGCTTGAGTTAAAAAAATATCTGTTTCAAGCACCCTATATCAATTATTGTATGCTGTTTTATGTGCAAATTTGTCACATATTAGGTATCTTTGCAATTTTGGGAAAATGCAAATACTCTCCAAGTCTGTAAAAATTGCAAAACCAAGATACATTTTTACCCGCTTATTGTTGACACCACACTCATTTAGGTAAATCCAAAAACAGGAAGCAGGGATACCACAAATTCTGGGTATCTACTTATAGAAAACTGTTTTATATATTATATAGTCCAGTCGGTCATAGCTTGACAAAACTTGCACCTCGTAAATTATTAGTGACAATGTTGCTTCTAGTGTACGGAAAACATTTCATAACGGATGAAAGGGTCTAAAATGTTAAGAAAACTTTCAATAATGGGTAGTGAACCAATTAATATTATAAATAGTGTGAAGAACAACTAATAATAATGAAAAGCAAAAGGTGAAGAAGTGGATGACAGAGTTCAATCTAAATGATGCAAATTTATTTTTTGACATAAAAAAACATAAAACATAACATAAAAAGTGGCGCGTTATTTTACAAAAGTCTCTTTGGTTTCAACAAGGAAGGAAGACACTCATCGCCTTGTGGATCTACGATCCGAATGAGATGAATCGAATGTTGGATCTTCTTCGATTTTGATGGCATCTAATGTATCTGGAACGTTGTCGTATTCATTTTTAACGAGTTTCATTAAAATAACTTTCGAAAAATCCAAATCCATACACAACGCACAAGTATTCGCTCCAAGCTGAAGTACAGAACTGACGCGTTAACGAAAATTTCAATACAATTTAGCATTTTAATCTTGTGGCTATTATGCGTCGACTCGACATTTGTAGCGTTATACCTCTTAAACTATAAATGTTACGTAAAAAAGTTTTTGATAAAATTTATAGGATATGTTCTGGCAAGTGTGCCACGTCTTTTTCGTTCTCTAAAGAGTACTCTGCCAGTGGTCTCTCTACTGGCAAATTATGCCCGAGCTCAGCCGTAGAGGGTAGAAGAAAAAAAAATATAAAAGTGAGCCGCGCCCCCGACTTAGACGGTTCAAGCCGGAAACTACTAGGTCTTATAGGCACTAGCAGAGCCACACGATAAACAACTAAGATTATGGTGAACCAAATAAATAAAATTATAGCAAAAATATATTGGATACTTTACTCACACAATAAATTAAAATACACAGCTCAATAACAAAATTATAACACATATAATCAAAATTAACAGCCAACAATAAATCGAAACTTCAAAATTTACAACTTTATGAGACAACAATAAATCAAAAATCCAAAGTTTACGATTCCATAAAATAATTAAAACAAAGGTAAGAATGACAAACATTATGAGGTTACCAAAAAAAACGTATACAAGTCAACTTTTTAACAATACTTCATCAACGTTCACGTACGGCTGATAATTTAATCACGTTTTTTTTTCTTTTTCATTTACATAAAGATTTACACTGTTAAAACAATCGAGCTTATTTAAAAATATTTCTTTTTACGATGGCTGTCCTTCAAAATAGCAATACTGTAGGATATTTACAAATAAGTATGAAGAAAACGTTTTTACTTCGACACAAAGAACTATTGAGAATATTACTTTAATCAAAGTTCAGCCTTGGCATATTATCCAATGCAATAAATAGTTTTCAAAAGTGTACCATATTAATAAATTAAAACAAAACTTAATCGCGGTGTCAAAAACAAATCACGTCGTTTAAATATTCTAAAATAAAACACTTGTAACCTTTGGGTATACGAATTCACTAATCCTGTGGCCTACTCCTGTGGCCGGATTGATTATGGAACTGCACCTGGTACTTAACAATGGCTTCCCTTCATCAGATCCCGCATGCGGATATTTTAAGTCGACACCAAAATCCAAAATATCAACAACAAAGGTAAGATAGATAGGTCAAGTTAAAAATTAAATGGTTTTTCTTCAAAATCCAATTAAGATGGCCCAAATACAGCCAGATATGAAAGAAAAAACCGTAGAGGTTCTGCTCACGTGTTAATATCAAATCGTTCCAAAAACTCTCACCACCACCCGACTTCGAAGACTGACACCAAAGGACTCTCCAAACTACTGACTCCCAGGCCGGATATCAAGAAATGACACGGGACACGCGTCAGCCAACAATCTTCGCAAATCTATGTTCCAAACTCATAATCGCACTCGTCCGTGTTGGTAGCCATCCCATCCACACAGAAATGCAAACCAAACAATAATATAGCTGACAACACACGACAATCGAGGCCAAAAATCAAAGCAAAAATCTAATAACAAAAACCCCCACTCCATCTCCATCGATTAACAAAAATGTCACAGCCATTAATAATTAAATCCTAACACTACAAGGTATGCAACACTATTTACAACGAGTGATAAATTCAAATTACAACAAAATACGGTAAGCGAAACTATTTACGAGCACCTGAGAAATACAAAACCATCAGAGATCCAATTAATAATGGAACTGTAGAAGGGAAAAAATAGGCACGTGACAATCTTTCGCCGGGTTTCGCATCTGTGCGTTAGTTAATCTGTGATAAAATTATGAAAAGTGAATAAATTAATCTGACATTAACTATATTTAGTAACCTTCCCAAAAGGTATTTTTTTAAACTTACTTATTTGTTACTATTCAAGTGATAAAACGCAATTAGTAATAATTAATAAAATTTTACCTAAACTGAAGTAAAGCAAACTTTAAGGAAACAATGGTTTAACTATAAACATGCATTCTATCTTTCTCATTTCGATTGACAATTCTGTGTGTTCCACGTAATTCTCCCTTCAGTAAACGTAACATCGCCGACAAGTCTCCCGGCGAACGTGCAAAATCTAAACATGGTAGTTAAAAGTGTATCAAGAAGTGTAATAAATAAAATCAGAGTATGCCCTTATAAAAAGTGGCAACGACTCGGCGACATCATTTTAGACGTTGACAAATGACGGTATCATCTCATTGCGGAACGTGGTCTGCGACGAAAAACTCGGAACACGCCATCGCAGGATGATGATGGTGGTGTGTTCGAAATATAATGAGTCGGGACGCCGTTGGCAAGTTATCATGTTGACCGTAATGTATGAACAACACCTTCAATGTAAACTGTTAACGTTAATTGGAATTTACTATTAACACGTTTTGTTCGACAACCCATCGGCGAACAATAAAGCGAAATTTCCGTCAGTGGCGTGCGTTGTATGCATTTGAACGGGACGAATATTTTTAATTGGAAAATATGAATTTCAAACAATATCATTTCATACAATAAATTATACCATAGGTAGTTGTAAAAAAATAAAGAAAATCAAATTTATGACAAAAATAGAAAACTATTTAAATTTTAATCAATCAGCAAAAAAACAAAGATACAAATCTATTAGACTTTGATCAAACCAGTCATTAATTTGATAAGAAGAGCACCAATAGAAACCTTAAAAAGAATGACAACATGGTTTCCAGTAAAAATGAGAGCAAGAGGAAGGCAACGAAGTAGATGGAAGAATCAAGTAGAGGAAGATATAAAAGCATTGAAAATCAGTGACAGGAAAACAAAATGCAGAGACAGATACAAGACTATAAATGTACTGATATTAGAAGAGTAATCCACCTCGTCAATAGGATCAATATAGCTCCTTTTGAGCTAGCCATGATCAATGATTTTTAAATTTTTTATCTGTCTGTTTGTTTGTTTAAGCATCAGGAAAAAACTACTCTTATATTTTAAAAATATAAACATTATTGCCGTAGCAAAACTAAATTTTCCAAACCGAGAACTCTCCTTCTGAAGTTATCGTGCGAAAAGTACAAAATGTCTTTTACCCTGTAAGTTTGAGTGACCTACCGCCTCTCTGTCTTAAGATATCTTGCCTACAAGATTTTCCAACACACACAAACAACTGTCATGCTGAAAATGGTGCCATTCGACGCGTGAGGTCATGAAATGTGCAGCGCACATGGTTTTGGCGATTTTGATTTTTGGGGGTAAACCAATACTTTTCCCTTTATACCCTTCGGTTCGAAAAAGTAATAAAAACTGGTATATATTTTATGAATAATTGTAGTTCATTTTCTACGTATATTGTATCTTCCGGAATTTAATTGGTGTTCGTTGATTGGTGGATTAGTTGATCATTGACAAGATGAAGTTCGATAGCTATTTTGCATGGCCCATTGTTGTCGCTTCCCAACTATTTCGACTATTGTAATTTTGGTTTCTTTTCTCCTCGGAGAGACAGCACATGGAGTTTTGGTGCTCTCTTTTTTGAGGAAAAGATTTAGGAGAGGTAGCACGTGGAGTTTTGCTGCGTCTTTTTTGTGAAAGCAAGGTAATGGATAGATTTCTTTGTGAAATTGCTTATGAAAATATTATATTTTTTTATTGAAATAATTTTCAACATTAATCTATTAAAAGTTTCCAGAACAATTAAGAAGATAATTTGAAATCGTTTTTTTTTTATTTTAAATGCCCAAGACGCCATGATGCTCTCAAGATTTGAAATTTAACTAATAAAGAAAATTTTTAGTCTAAGAATTTGTCTACTTGCTTAGGAAATAATCAGTCCATTTTGTTGGTTGAAAAATCTGATTTATTTCTTACTTTGTTATTGTCTTTATCTTTGGAATTTTTTTGCATATAATTGAAATAAACTATAGTTATAAAAATAATACATAAAATCAATACATAACTGCTGTCTCTGCATTAATTCCACATCTGCTTATCATATCCGAAATTTGTGATACTCTGTATATTTTAATATTAATTACCTGAGTTATTATTTCATTAATTATCTTAGTATATTTTCGTTGATACTTCGAAATTGTAAATGAAATAAATTAAGGTCAAGCATTCTAGCTCAACATATGATCTAAAAAACAAATTGATACTTTAGTAGGGAACATATGCTGCTGTTTAATATGCTTTTAGGACATTGGGCATTTAAAGCATCCTAAGGTCCTATTTTGAAGGAGATATACTGAGTTTCTGTTCGACGAGCACCTCCAATATTTAAACTTCTGGCTAGAGACTCCAGATATGGATGCAGTCCGATAAAGTAAGTAGTTCGACTCTTAAACTGGACATAAAAGTCTACTAGGGTTGCCAGAAAGACCTGTTAAAGAAAATCCAGGTACCTTGATACAAAACAATTGAAGTAAGTTTCATTTCTCTATTTGGGATGAAGAGATACTCAAAGTACAAAGATCATAGGTCGTTTACCCATTTGTTCATTGATTATATTTGATTTGGGTTTTTGGATAATTGTTTTGGAAATTTACTGAACTATTTTTGTAAATATATTACCCCAAGTATTAAAATTTATTGCTAAAATTCCGCATTTGTAAATGTTTTCATTAATATACTGTGTACCTTGTGATAAGTAAGTAGTTTTACTGTTCAAAATTTTGCATAGATCGCAAGTTTTTGTATTTCAACCTAAATAAAATACATGGCGCTCAACTTTTAATGACATTTGTATTGTTTTTGATTCTTAAATAAGCATTTTATTTTGAAATAAGAATATGTAACGTGCCTATTTTTTACCTTCTACAGTTCCATTATAATTGGGTCTCTGATAGTTTTGTATTCCTCAGGTACTCGCAAATAGTGTCGCGTACCGTATTTTGTTGTAACTTAAATATATCATTCGTTGTAAATAGTGTTGCATACCTTGTTGTGATAGGATTCGATTGTTAATGGCTGTGGCATCTTTGTTAATCGCTGGAGATTAAGTGGGGGTTTTCGTTATTAGATTTTGCTTTGGTTTTTGGCCTCGATTGTTGTGTGTTGTCGGTTATATTATTGTTTGGTTTGCATTTCTGTATGGATGGGGCTGGCTATCAACACGGACGAGGGCGATTCTTGGTGTGGAGCATGGACTTGCGAATATTGTTGGTTGACGTCGGTTCCGTGTCATTTTTCTTGATATCCGGCCTGGGAAGTGTCAGTCGTTTGGTGGCAATCTTGGGAGTGGTGTGGTGAGAATTTTTGGGACGGTGTGATATTAACACGTGTGCAAAACCACTACGGTTTATCTTTCATATCTGGCTTTATTTGGGCCATCTTAATTGGATTTTGAAGAAAAACCATTTAATTTTTAACTTGACCATTCTATCTTACCTTCGTTGTTGATAATTTGGATTTTGGTGTCGAGTTAAAATAACCGCATGCGGGATTTATTTGAGGGAAGCCATTGTTAATTAGCAGGTACCGTTCCTTAACCAAACCGGCCACAGGAGTAGTGAATTCGTATACCCAAAGGTTACAAGTGATTTATTTTTAAATATTTAACGACGTGACTTATTTTTGACACCACGATTAAGTTTTGTTTTAATTTATTAATATAGTACATTGTTGGAAACTATTTATTGCATTAGATAATATGCCAAAACTGAGTACTTTGAATTATTGTTAGCTGTTGATTTTGATTATATTTGTTATAAGTTTATTATTGAACTGAGTACTTCGATTTATTGTTGGCTGTTGATTTTGACTATATTTGTTATAATTTTGCTATTGAGCTGTGTACTTTGATTTATTGCAGGAGTAAAGTATCCAATATATTTTTGCTAGAATTTCATTTATTTGGTTCACCATAATCTCAGTTGTTTATCGTGTGGCTCTGCTAGTGCCTATAAGACCTAGGGGTTTCCGGCTTGAACCGTCTAAGTCGGTGGCGCGGCTCACTTCTATATTTTTTTTTCTTCTACCCTCTACGGCTGAGCTCGGGCATAATTTGCCAGTAGAGAGACCGCTGGCAGAGTACTCTATAGAGAACGAAAAAGACGTGGCAAATAATTCAACAATTTTTCCATAGTCTTCGCCGAATCCAGAGCAGCCGACAGGCTAAAATAAATATAAGCTGTACTTAATTTTTTTACTTTACACAATTTTATGAGCCATGTAAAAAAAATCTAAAATGTAGAACAAATTTTATTTGGTGCTAAAATCCCAAATGTCCCCTAAACTTATCATGAAAATATGTTTCCAATTTGAAACTATAAACTACAGGAGTGGTTTTTACATTTTCTTGCAATAAAAATATGAAAACTTTCCGAGACTACGAGATTTAATGAATTTTGAATAAAATTAAGTAACCTCGATTGCTTTTACCGCAGCATTATCCTATTTTCATGCTCAGGGTTGTGTGTTCTTGATTTCTCAGTTGAATTAAATTTGAGGAAATAGGCAGGTCAGTTCATGGATCTATCTTATTTTTTCTAAAAAAAAAAAAACTAACTCAATGAACCAAGCTAAAACAAGTTAGGGCGCCAAGTGATTTTCCCGAAAATCACTAAAAGTAGATAAAACCTCAAAAAAATTCAACTGTGCAACAATTTAGTACTTGTAAAACGTATTTCGACGTATTTCGACCGGCTTCAATACTACTATCAGTATAGGTAATAAAACATCTAAAACAATGGCACATTTATTAAGTAAATTTAGAAACATCTTATCATTTTAAACAAGAAATTTTTACTATCCTTCAATAAGAATATTTGAAAATGTATTCTTCTCCAAACGTGTAAAATAATTATTAATCAAATCCTCTTATATTTAAAAAGCAGCATCGTTTTCTAGAACATAATGTGTAATATATGACACTTCATCCTCTTCCATAATGCGCAACAATAATTTTAAATATTGTTCTAAATTAAGACTTTAATTTTGTTTAACAATAAAATTTCTGTGGGCTTTGTAACTGGAAACCTTTTTAAAAACGTGAGGTTTGTCAAAACTACTGTCATAGTCTTGATTATAAAATTGTCTTGGAATTCCATGATTTGATAAATTCACAGCAATATCGTAATCTTTATCTACTATAACTGCTGGTCATTCACCAGTCGATAAACAACAAATAATTGAAGACACTAAAAATTTCCTAAGAGAAATTCTGTAATTTAAACCGAGCTTATCTGTCAATTGACCAATTGTGCAACGAAATAAATAAACCTTGGTTAACTTATGGTAAAGCTTTTCTTCTGCTTCTTCTTCACGTGCCTTCTCCACGGCGGAGGTTGGCAATCATCTTAGCTATTCTGACCTTGGAGGCGGCATCTCTAAACAGTTCGTTTGATGTGCATCCATACCATTCTTCTTAAATTGCGCAGCCATGATATTCTTCTCCTTCCTACACTTCTCTTGCCCTGGATTTTTCCTTTTATAATTACTTTAAGCATGGTGTATCGTTTCCCACGTGTAATGTGTCCCAGGTAATGTAGTTTTTTGATTGTAGTAGTTTCTTTAATTTCCATTCCTTTGTTTATTATTCTCATGACTGTTTGTTACGTGTTCCGTACATATCTTCTATACACCCACAATTCGAATGATTCCAGTTTCTTTATGGTTGCCACGTTCAGCGTCCATGCTTCCATGCCGTAGAGTAACGTCTAGAAAATATAACACCTTGCCAGTCTAACTCTTAGGTTCAAATTCAGATCTCATCTCATCCTGTTAAAGTTTGTTCGTGATTTCTCTATTCGCACTTTGACTTCTTTAGAGTACTCATTTGCGGAATTGATTGTTGTGCCAAGATAACTGTACTTCTTTACTTGTTCAAGGATCCTGTCATTGACCGTCAGACTTTCATCGTTATTTTGGGTTTTTAATATCCTCATAAATTTCGTTTTCTTGACGTTTATTGTTAGTCCGTACTTTTGACTACATTTAACTATCTTGTTCATAAGTCTCTGAAGCTGAAAGCTTTTCGTAACTTCTATCAAGTACAACCCGTGCAAACCCTAATACTCAACATTCGTTACTAGATTGACAGGTTAAGATACCTATTTTTGCAAAATATTAATAAAAATACTAAAATATGTAAATTACTGGTAAAATAAAATTTTAAAAAAATATAACAAATATGCATCTTAAAAAAATGTTAACCAGCAAAATTCAGAAATGAAAGATTGTAAATAATAATTGATCTTCAGTAAGAAATAAAAGAAAAAGGTTCCAAGACATGGAATTATGTGCTTTAAACTTGTTAAAAGTTAAACTGGGAAAGAAATGATAAAATTTTTAATCGAATTTTCTAGCAAATAATTAAGTAACAAATAGGTAACTATTTACCAATATTGTTATACTGTATGTCAACTTAAGTTAAAATCATGAGGAAACTTTTTTATTATTAGTTTTAGGAAAAAAGTTTTTCTTCATAAAAAGTTCTGCTTGATCTAAAGCGGAAAATGAAATAATCAAATATCAATTTTTTGCAATCTTATACGAGGTTAGTAAAAAAATATAAATATTGCTCAAAAGTAAAATACCTTTATTTTTGATTAAACCGAGAAGTGTTTTAAAACAAATTGATCAGAATTAAAAAGTAGATGCAGATATGTAATTACATTCATTTAGCATAAAAAATCAGGTTTTTTACTCATTAAATTTAACTGGAAAACAAACAAACAAACAAACACAAATGAATAATAAAATTGAAAATTCTGATCAACTTTTTTTTAAATACTTTCTATCCAAATTAAAGGTACTTTACTCTTGAGCAAAATTTAAATTTTTTACTAACCTCGTATACGATTAAAAAATTGATATCTGATTATTTTATTTCGGTTATTAGGTCATGCAGAACTTTTTACAAAGAATAACTTTATTCCGAATATTAATAATAAAATCATTTTCCATATGATTCCAACTTACCTAAGTAGAGTAAAATACTTATTTTTGACAAAATCGAAAAGTGTGTAAAAAAAGTATCAGAATTAATAACTTACATTTAAATTTTCAATTATATTCATTGTATTTATATTCCAAAACAAAATTTTCAATTAAATCAATGTGTAGAAAAATGTGCGTAACAAGAATGCGTTAGTCGCTATCTCTCTTCCTCTACACTTACTGCCTGCAGAGAGAGGGAGAGGGCAAGTAATATAACACTCGCATAGCACATTTATTATTAAATAACTCGATTGGAGATCGGGACATATAATTTTTAGAAAATTTTAGGAATAAAAAAATAAGACCAATCTGGATTTTCTGCAATCAATACGAGTAGTTTTTAAATAAAAAAAAACTGCGGCTCTTAATGAACTGAAAAATTTCTTTGTATTCAAATTAAAAATCTGATTCGGAAAAGCAAGCAAGCAAGCAGATTGTAGATTGTAGATTGTAGGGTGGGTCGTGAAGGCCATGCTGCCTCTCAAGCACTTCGACACATCAGATCTTTTAATCTATTCAAGACCCGGGATTCCGAGACTTCAAGTAAAGTTTATCAGTTTCCTCGGGGCTAAGTTTCTGATATCGAGGGGCTTTAGGAAGGCCCCTTCCAGAAACTTTAGCCTCTTGCAGAAAAGCGCTGGGCATTCGCAAAGCAAATGTTCTGCAGTTTCAGTGAAGTTCTCGCAGTAGCGGCAACTATCACTCTCTGTTTTGCCCATCTTTTTAAGGTGGTACCTTAGAGGGCAGTGTCCAGTGAGGAATCCCGTCACCAGTTTCAAGTCTTTCTTGACCAACTTTTTTTTTTTTTTATGAAAATAGTCGCAAAAAGGGTAGACCTATCGTGTGGGCCGCGGACGGCCCGCACTGCGACTATTAGAAGGGAAAGGGATTATAAAAAAAAAAGATTGTGGACACGCTTTTTGAAAAGTTGCAGCCCTGTAAAAGAAGGATTCTTGATGAAGATTGGTCCTTGTAGTGTCAATCTTGAGAGTAAATGGGTGAGACTGATCAGCGTGCCGAGTTCTTCGGCCGAATGTGGCCAATGGTGGTACAAGAGTTTTTATTTCTCTGGAGCATCTGCCATGGAAATATTTGTAGAGCAATGACTGGTCTGCAACTCTTCTTCTATGTTCTAGAAGGTGAAGGGTATCTGTGAGAGTTGAGATGTTTATCAAGCGAATGGCTCTTTTCTGAATGGAATCTAGAAGACGAAGAGAATGCCTTGGTGCTGAACCCCAAATGTGCGAGCAATACTCCAGTAGAAGTCGGATTTGAGCCTTGTACGTCGTCAACAGTTGATCAGGAGTAAAAAACTTTCTGGCTTTCCACAGAAAACCTAGCCTCTGGCTTGCCGACTTCGCGATGTTTTTTTTTTTTATGAAAATAGTCGCAAAAAGGGTAGACCTATCGTATGGGCCGCGGACGGCCCGCACTGCGTTTATTAGAAGGGGAAGGGATTATAGAAAGCTGTTTAGCTTTCCTTGGCGAAAGACTTACTAGCCTTTTCGCTTGCCTTTGTCCTGGCACTTTATGCCAGTGAGATTTCATTTCATCTGTTTCCCAGCGTCGAACCTCTTCTTTCAAGTGGGTTTTGGAATGTCCACAGAAGGGTTCTGTGCCAGAAAATTTTGTATTTGCCCCTTCTTTGGCAAGGCAATCTGCTTCTTCGTTGCCTTTAACTCCCTTGTGACCTGGAACCCACATCAGAGTAACCTGAATGTTTGCTGTCAGTTTTCTCAGGGACTGTTTACAGTCCCAAGTCAGCTTAGACTCACAAGTGTATGACTTCAGAGCTTTTAGTGCTGAAGACAAGCAAGCAAGTCAGGTCTATAATTTCTATAATAGAGTATCATAATAAAAGTTTTTCATATGATTTCAACTTAAGTAGACATGCTGTACTTATATCTTTATGTTAATGTGACCTTAATATTTGTATTTGGTAAAGAAATCGCTCTTAGATTAAATAACAATAATTTAAAAGCATCATAAACTCCATTTATTAACAGAAAACCAATAATTTTTTAAATATGTTCACTTATATTAACAAGTAACTATGCCTACTAAACATTAATGGTGTAAAAGATATAAAAATAAATAAAGCTGGAAACGTTGTGATGCATTTGAAAATATATAACCGATAAACTAATCCAGCGTTAACAGACTATTATCGCAAACTCTATGTATTTTCAGAAAGAAAATGCAGTATTTGCTGAATGTTAGATGTTTATGTTATTTCGTTAATTTTACGTAAATAATTTTCAATCTATCATTCTCCGCCGCTGATTCAAAGGTCCCAGAATGTCCAGCGAGCTCTCGATCAATCAGTCAATTGTCTGCGCATGTGCACTTGTTATTCTCAAAGACAATCGCTAGATGTCACCTGTTTTTTACGACTGTTAATTTCAGACATGTCTCTTTGCAATTGTCACTCTGTCGACTCCGAAGCCGCTGCGATGTTTGCTATAAATCGCTTAAGAAACAATTGAAGATATTTTGTTAAGATACAACCGTTTACGGCCTACTGGGAATTTTTAATTACGCACTTTTTATGGACGAACAAGATTAAATGTATTACGGAGACGTAAAAGGTTTACTTTATGTGCCCCTTGCTTTTATTTATTTTTGACGTTTTGAAATAGCAGTTATAGCAGGATTTGTCGTTGTTTTAAAATTATTTTTCATTATTTGCGCTGGAATATGTTATAGAGAAACCGTCGACGTCAACAGGGCTAATTGACTAAAATAGTATTTTTTTTCTACCGTGCTTTTTCACCCACTTTCCAACACTCATTTCAGTTTTGAAAGCGTCACTTTTACGTACTGTGAGAAAATAGAAATATGTCAATTTTAATGTCATAATATACATTACATTGATTTAACCTGTAGTTATTACTATTTTTACTAATCTGGGTTTCCAAATTTTATCTAACCTAGACTTTTTTTCTTGTTTCTCTATTTTATAATTACATACATACATATAGTAACGCCTTTTTCCTGTAGAGGTAGGGAGAGACCACTTCCTTCTTCTTGCTACGGTTCTTACAGACATCTTTTGCTTCCTCTACTTTTATCAGTGCTCTCATACATGCTCGTCGGTTGTTGGTGCTCTTGACCTGGCCTTTCTTCAAAACAATGTTGCTCTAATCGAGATATGTTCGCCGAGATTGACCTCTACCGACCTGTCCATTCACATTCGCCTTATAATCTTCCTTTATCCATCCTTTCTACGTGTCCATACCATCTAAACATTCCTTTATCTATCTTTGTAACCACATCTTCTTTTACACCACAGCGTTCTCTTATCTCACTATTTTTTACTTTATCCAACCGAATCACTCCGCCTATACTTCTCAAACTAATCATGTCCGCATCAATATTCCTATTTTTAGCTTCTTCTGCCAAACCCAACATTCAGTACCATACATAAGTGTAAAAACCAACACACCTCTATGCACAGCCAGACGTGCCTTTTTTGACACTTTCCGGCTGCTCATAAAGCCATGCTGTGCTTCATTCATTTATTTTCCTGCCAACACCCTTCGCTTAATGTCACTGTCATACTTTCCATCTCTCGTAAATTTTGAACCCAAGTACACAAATTCATTTACTTGTTTCACTCTTTCTCCCTCAATCGAAACTTCACAGTTTGTCATGCTTTCTTCCCTTTCAAAAACCATTACTTTCGTTCTGTTTACATTTATTTTTATCCCTTTGATTTTCAGATTATAATTTTGGGAATAAAATAAAAGATACTTTTATATATCTACCCTATACATTTTTTCAAAATCTTTCCACGTAACAATTAACCGAAGCTGGTAGGTATGCAAAATGCAACGAATTGTTTTTTTATTAATAGTATTTATAATAATTAGTAGATATTATTTAAAGTTTTGTATGTTGAAATAAAAGATATATTTTTAATATGCTTTTTAAATTTGTATGCGGTCGTCCCAAATCATGCGTAAAGTGTCTTTCCCGCCCTTGACTGCAATCACTTGCGTGTATATATCACTTTTCGCACTTGTTAGAAACATAACTATTTTGTTCATACAAAAACCCTTCAACTACTTATCGACCTTAAATTTAAAGTTAGAAAAATTGTGCCTTGTTATCTAATTGCAGAAATAGGATTGGTGTTAAAAGATTCTTGAGTTTCTCTGATTAGTAAAATATGGAATCAAAATGGACTTATTAAAGACCTTTTAAATTTTAGACTAGAAAACCAAAAGAAAATTGAATGAACAAAGTACGAGTAGGGGGCGTCCGGGAGAGTATACCCGCCTTCCGATAAAATGCTCATAAATCTTTCTATACTTACAAATCGCCATTTTCTATAAATTGTATCTTAAGCTGCATTATTTAGCTATATTTTTTTTTAATAAAGTTTGATACATAATTAATAATTTATGAGTAATTAACGATTTTTACCAAAGTGACATTTGGCTAATATCTCTCTTCCGCCTGGGTGGGAGACTTAACCTCCGAGTAGGGATCCTTTACCCGGGCTCAAAAATAGTAATAGTAATATTAAATGAGATCACACGAGAAAGGTACTTTGAGTATCTTTGAGATACATAAGTGAGGAATTAATTATTCATGGCTGAGTTAAATCTAGCCTTGAGAGATAAATAAATGGCAACATCTAATGGCTGCAGTGGTGTGGTAAAGTGAGCAAAGTTACTCCATTTAATTTTGCGTATTTGACGACTTCAATATCGACATAACTTTCGTGGTTGTCGAGGATAAGCAGGACTCGGTTTCGAAGAGACGCGTTTAAATACTTCACAAAATTCTCCATGAATTTCACAAAACTCTTGGTTGTCATCCATTCACTAGAAAAGGAGTCACCTTGTAAGCCTAATGGTCCACCAGCTACAAAGGATTCGTTGTATTTAACCCTAGAGAAAATGAAAAATGGTGGAATAACATTTCCCGTTCACGGCGAAGCAAACGGTCACAAGACTGCCACGTTCAGCTGAAGTAACTTATCCTACTTGACGCACATGCTTGCTCACTATTACTTTGGGTTACTCTTGTACTCTTGTTATGGGCTTCAAATTGGTATTTTTTTACTAACTTCTTTGATCTGGTTGATCTGGATAAACTGGTTGCTTCTGGGATTCTCAAACTTAGTTCAGGGTTTCTTGTCATAAATTCTCTAAACCAATCTTTCCCTTCGCAGTTGTTGGAAGTCCAAGAATCTGGAACCTTTTTGGAATTAATTGTTGCATATTCATATGCCAGCTTCATAGCCGCCTGTCTGGTTAAGCCATAATTCATTTCTAGTTTCTAGTTGTTTCTTTTTTTTATATTTGAATGCATTTTGGATGATTATCTGAAATAAAATAAAAAATATTATTGCGGGAGAAACGACGGGAGAGATTACACTGGGTAAAGTCTCCTCCCTACACCAGGGTAGTCTTCGACCCCACGCCAAGCTTTCCGTTATTACATTTTTATAAAAAACTAACACTTAAGTAAAAGCTGTCTGCTGTAAATGTTACTAGGATAATTAATTACACTTACGATGTATATAAATGACATACTGGAATCTATTTACAGTAAGCAACAGTAATTAAATACAAAAATTAAAAAAACTTACTTGCCAAGCACGAAAATGTCACTTCTCACTCCTAAACCAAACTGCCGATTGCAACGACGTCGCGTGGGCGAGTTGGAAGGCGCCTATGGAGTCTAAAAAGTGCGGCAACGTCGCAATATCTAGTTTCGCAAAGATTCTATGAGCAGTGACTAATGTCTCTCACCTGCTAAACTCTCCCGGACTTCCCCTAGGTACTAGGAAAAAATGCATTTCCCAATAAAGATGAATAAATGGTTTTTGTAATTAATGCTTTTGGTATACTTAAGATTTTTTTTATTATTTAATCATTCCTTGCGCGGTATTGTATTTAAATTGCAATTTGATCTTAAGATTAATCATCAACTCACAACTAACTTAAAATACTCGTATATTGTTTTAATTAATTACTTTTGAAAATAAAGATGCAATTATTTGTTAAATTTGTAGAATAAAAAAAGGTGTCATCTATCACGCGTTAACCAAGTATTTAAAAAAATATATATTATTATTTTAAAAGCACTACGATTGCTGTCATGATACAATATGATCTTCTTCTTCTTAAAGTGCCAAGCAGATTCCTGCGTAGGCGACCGTCTATTTACATCCTGTCAGATTTCTCTATTTAGAGCAGCATTTTGGAGAGACATAAAGTCGTGTATTCCTGTCCATTGTCGAATGTTCCTGAGCCATGAAAGTTTTCTTCCTATTCCCCTTCTTCCTTCGATTTTTCCTTGGAGGATAAGACGTTGGAATTCGTAACGAGGACCACGCAGGATGTGACCCAGATAGGAAGTTTTTCTCTTCTTAATCGCGTCGAATAGTTCACGGCTGGTCAGACCGGCTCTTCTAAGGACTTCTTTATTTCTTACCAGATCTGTCCAAGGGATCCTAAACATTCTTCTAAGAGTCCACATTTCAAATGCCTCCAATCTGTTTGTCGAGGTTACTTTAAGAGTCAAGGCTTCGACACCATACAACAGGACGGACCAGACATAGCACTTAACCATTCTGTATCTGAGTTGAAAACTGAGATCATTATTTGTTAGGAATTTTTTAAGTTTAAGGAAAGTTGATCGAGCTTGTTCAATTCTGCTTCTGATCTCGACTTCTGGTTCCCATTTGTTGGTAACGAGGCAGCCCAGGTATTTAAATTTAGTGACTTCCTCTATTAGAATGCCGTTTAGGTATAAAGGGGTGGCGGGGATGTTATTTTTGCTAACCACCATAAACTTGGTTTTCTTTAAGTAAATTTTTAGGCCCAGGTGCTCACTTTTCTCTTGAACCATATGCAGAAGTGCTTGAAGGTCGTTTGCGTTGTCTGCTAAGATTACTGTGTCGTCCGCGTATCTAATATTATTAATTGGGATGCCATTTACTTTTATACCAATTGTACATATTGGCATTACCTCGGCAAACGCTCTTTCTACGTACAGGTTAAATAGCATAGGTGAGAGAATACATCCTTGCCTTACCCCTTTCTTTATTACAATGTCTTCGGTGGTTTTAAAATTTTGCAACCTTACTTCGGCAGATTGGTTCCAGTACAAGCTAGCTATTATTCTGATATCCTTATTGTTTAGTCCCAATTCCTGTAAGTATCTTATCAACAGGTCGTGTTTCACATTGTCGAACGCTTTCTCGTAGTCAATGAACACCATGAATACATCCTTTCTCTGGTCGAAGCAGTTCTGAACCAGTGTTTGTAAACTAAATTTAGCTTCTCTCGTGCCAAACCCACTCTTAAATCCAAACTGACTGGACCCACTGGCTGCTTCACATTTTTTATATAGCCTAGTATGTAGGATGCGTAAAAAGAGTTTTAAAAAATGACTCATGAGGCTTATCAGTCGGTAATCCTTACACAATTTTGCATTGGCCGTCTTTGGAAGAGTGATGAGCGTGGATCTCAGCCAGTCTTTAGGGAGTTGTCCGGTGTCATATATGATGTTGAAAAACTTGACTAATTTTTTCATGTTATTTGCGTTTAGCATGTGTATAGTCTCTGCATACATATCGTCTGGTCCGGGAGCTTTGTTGTTCTTCATTAGTTTTATGGCATACCTTACCTCACTTTCCAGTATGCTCGGCCCCTCCGGTGTATTGTTAATAACTTCGGGCGTATTCTGCGTTCTGTCGTCATTGAAAAGGTTGGCCACGTATGATTTCCAGGTTTCCTGTAACTCGTCTGGGTCTATGATCGGTTCGTTTTGATCATTTCTAAGAGTGGTTGTAGGTCTTTTGATGTAGATGCCAGCAACTTCTTTTACTTTTTTGTGTAGTTGAAAACTGTCCCCCATACGAACAAAGTTTTCTGCCTCCTCGCAACGCTCCGTTAGCCATTTCAATATGATACCAGACTAAAAAGCATATGTCATATGTCACCACGTCACAACCGATGGGTAATCCACGCGGCGAATGAAGAACGAACAAGAACAGTTAAGACACAAGTCTGTCCCCGTCCCCTGTCACTCGTCTAACTCTAATTGCGTATCAAATATCTGATATTATAACAAACTGCCGCGCCGTCAGATTTCAGTCAGATTGTAGTGATTCATGTCTTAACACTGCTATACAAAAGATGAATAATGTTCTAATAAGTGTAAGTGAATATTTGATGATTAATAAGCTGAAACTCAATGTCGCAAAAACCAAGGCGATGATTGTGACAACTAAATACAAATATAAGCAGATAAATGTTAATGACAGTGATATAAGGATTGATAACGAGCAAATTGAAATCGTAACAACTGTCAAGTATCTGGGCTTCCAACTGGATAATTTACTTACTTTCGATGCACACTTTATATATATTACTAAAAAAATTTCGAAAAAACTATACTTTTTTTCAAGAATTGCGAAGCATTTATCTATGGATACAAGAATCACTGTGTACCGGTCAATTTTGCTACCTCATTTTGACTACTGTGCAACTTTATTATATCAATTCAATCTAAATAAAATGACACAGCTTCAACAACTACAGAATAGAAGCATGAGGATTATTTTGAGCTGCAATCGCTATACCCCCATTTTAATAATGTTGAATACATTACATTGGCTACCAGTCTCTAAACGTCTTTACTTCCTAACAATGATATTTATTTATAAAATAATACATAATGAAGCACCTTCTTACTTTCGTGATTATGTTAATTTCAAATACGAGATTCACAATCATTTCACCCGTAATTTGAACAACATTAATGTGACGAGAGTAAAATTATCAAATACGAGAAATTCATTGTTTTATAAAGGTATGGTAGAGTACAATAACTTACCACATAATGTTAAATCTAGTGGATCTTGTGAAAACTTCAGACACAAATTGTTGATACATATAAGGGAACTAAATTAGAACTATTTTTTATCTGCAATGTTACTCTTATTATCCAGTTTACTGTTAAATCTTAAAGGATTAATAATTAAATTGTTATATACTTTTCTTTTTTACACTGTATGAATTATAACTGTTTTTTATATTTTATTGTAATAATTTTTTATATTTAATTGTATTAATGTTATTCTTATTACTACAGATTAATAACCTATTTAACAGATCATTCATATAGGATGATTATATTGTTATTTATGTATACATATATTAGAGTTTTTTTTTGTATATTAGGGAAACCTACTTAATAAATATTTCTTCTTCTTCTTCTTCAAAAGCTGTTTGGTACAATAGTTTAATTTTAATTATTAAAAAATAACACGGAGGTGCAGTGTTAACGATTTTTTTTTATACCCATCAAGGGCATTCTAAAAAAATACTGCTTAAAAGGCAATAAGGAGATTTGCGCTTATGATGTAACATCATGGGGGATTTGTCTGGTTTGGGGTTATCATGACTTCTAATACTTTACACTCTTATGAACATACCTTAGGCCTCTCGTCTACTGGGAGCAGAAAGCTGCGAACTGCGAAGCAACGAATTCGTGCGAACGCCGTCCGTACGAAATCGTGAGATACACATCGTCCATTGCCTCAGTATTCGTCCGGATTCGTAGTAGGTAAGATAACTCTTCGGAACGGGTTTTTTGATGATTCTGATAAAGAATTTTTCGCTTTGGAATTATTACTTTTTTACTCCTGATCAACTGTTGACGACGTACAAAGCTCAAATCCGACCTCTACTGGAGTATTGCTCGCACATTTGGGGTTCAGCACCAAGGCATTCTCTTCGTCTTCTAGATTCCATTCAGAGAAGAGCCATTCGTTTGATAAACAGCCCAACACTCACAGATACCCTTCACCCTTTAGAACATAGAAGAAGAGTTGCAGACCAGTCATTGCTCTACAGATATTTCCATGGCAGATGCTCCAGAGAAATAAAAACTCTTGTACCACCATTGGCCACATTCGGCCGAAGAACTCAGCACGCCGATCAGTCTCACCCATTTACTCTCAAGATTGACAACACAAGGACCAATCTTTATCAAGAATCCTTCTTTTACAGGGCTGCTACGGAATGGAATAAGCTTCCAAAATCAGTTTTTTCAGAGAACTATGACCTGCAACTTTTTAAAAAGCGTGTCCACAATCATTTTCTTTCTATAATCGCTTCCCCTTCTAATAGTCGCAGTGCGGGCCGTCCGCGGCCCACACGATAGGTCTACCCTTTTTGCGACTATTTTCATAAAAAAAAAAAAAACCTTTGATTCATCATCGTATCAGGCACAGGCGATATCGACGAAGGCGGGAAATGTGAATCTCATTTACGCAAAAAGGTAACTTCATTTCAGTCGCAACCTCCTTCCACATTTGTTGTTGTATATTCCGCATGTAATAGTTACTTTCCTGTTGGTCACACAGATGTGTCCTTTCTTAAACAAGCAAAATTAACTTTTCACAGTCCATTCGTGTGTCTTTTTTGTACTAGATCGCAATCAAATCCCAGCAAAACAGGATCGGTTCGCACTTCGCACCTAGTCGGACGAAAACTGACGAACGATACGGGCTAAGTGTAGGCGGTCCCTTACCGATCAATGTGTTTGGATCGTTCGTGCGTTATCGTGCGAATTCTGACGAATTGATTTCGCAACTTATCGCAGCTTTCCGCTCTCAGTGGACGACTGGCCTTAGTCTAAATAAGGTATTAGTTTGTTTTATTACGGCTTTCTTTTGAAGTTATTTTACTACTTCTTCAGCGATTGGAAGCAAGCCAGAAGCTTGCTTTGGATTAAATTTTTTCCATTTGCCACTTTTTGTTTGTCTAATATTTATTTATTGTTAGGTCTCTCTCTTGTCCTTTTACTCTCGAAAGAATATGGTGACATTATGTCTCAATTGCTCGGCTCGTAGTTCTCTATCCTTCTCTGTCTTGAGCTACAATAGAAGCTTCCTGTAAACAGTGACCAACGATTTCTTTGGTTCGATCCGCCCAGTGCGTCGGAGACTTTCCTCTTGGCCGTTTACCATTGATTTTTTCCTCTACAATAAGTTTTTTTAACCTATTAGTTTGCCACGTCTTTTTCGTTCTCTAACGAGTACTCTGCTAGCGGTTTCTCTACTGGCAGATTATGCCCGAGCTCAGCCGTAGAGGGTAGAAGAAAAAAATATAAAAGTGAGCTGCGCCACCGGCTTGATGGTATAAGCCGGAAACCCCTAGATCTTATAGGCACTAGCAGGGCTACAAGATAAACAACTATGATTATGGTGAACCAAATAAATAAAATTATAGCAAAAATATGTTGGATACTTTACTCACACAATAGATAATTAAGGTACACAGTTCAATAGCAACATCATAACAAATATAGTCAAAGTTAACAGCTATGATAAAATTTCCTTGCTAAAACAAACCAAAAATGTAAAATTTACAACTTTATAAAATAACCAGAACAGCAGTAAGAGTAACAGACTTTACCAAGTTACCACAAAAAGCAAGACATATATAAATTAACTCATTAATAACATTAACTCAAACATTTACATGAAGGCAAAGAACAAAAGGTAAAACATATATATCAGTTAACTCATTACATAAAGATTTTTACTGCCAAAACAATCAAGTTCATTTAAAAATACCTTTACAATGGTTGTCCTTTAAAATATCAAGATTGTAGGATATTTACAAATAAGTAGAAAGAAAATATGTTTTTACTTGGACATAAAGAATTATTGAGAAGGTTATTTTAATCCAATAGTTTTGGCATATTATCTAATGCAATAAATAGTTTCCAACAATGTACTATACTAATAAACAAAACAGAACATAATAGTGGTGTCAGCATGAGTCACTGCGTTATATATTTAAAAATAAATCACTTATAACCTTTGGATATACGAATTCACAAAGCACTATATTTATAAACTGAAGCAAGACTTACTCGTGGTGCCGATGTGAGACACAGCGTTATATATTTAAAAATAAATCACTGATAACCTTTGGGTAACGAATTCACTCCTGTGGCCTACTCCGGTGCTACTCCTGAACTACTCCGGGGGCTGGTTAGACTATGGGGGTGGCACTGATTAACGATGGCTTCCCTCAAATAGATCCCGATAACGGCTATTCAACTTGACACCAACTCCAACAATATCCACAACAATGGCAAGACAAAATGGTCAAGTTGAAAATCAAATGGTTTTTCTTCAAAATCCAATTAAGATGGCCCAAATACAGCCAGATATGAAAGAAATCCCATAGAGGTTCCGCACACGTGCTAATAACGCACCGTCCCCAACAACCTTCACTAACACCTCCGACTTCGATGAAGCTCTCCAAACGACTCCCGCTCCTATCCCGGAAATCAAGAAAAATGGCGCGGAATAAACGTCAACCCACAATCTTCTCAAAGCTGTGCCTCGTTCGTGTGGATATCCAGTCCCATCCACACAGAAATTGCAAAACAACTATCGAAAGTTATGCAACCATGAATACGAAACTATAGAAAAAAATAGGCACGTGACACGTTCTTCTTGCAATGTGTCCAAAATACCGTAGGTATGATTGGTTTATCCTCGTTGATAGCCTTGTGGTGATTTTTAGTTTCTTAAGAATTGACACGTTAGTACGTTCTGTGTATGATATTCGCAGCATTCTTCTGTAGGCCCACATTTCAAAAGCATCTATTATTCTTTGATTGGCCATTTTTAAAGTCCAGATCTCATAGGCATATGTGGTAATAGGAAATATCAGGGATTTTAATAATTTCAGTTTGTTGCGTTAAGATATTGCAGAGTCTTTCCATATTCGAGTTAGTTTTATTGTTGAGTTACGTGCCATGGCCAGTCTGCGTTTGATTTTTCCATCACATCCGCCTTTGTTTGTGATAAGTGAGCCTAAATAGTTTAATCCTGTGATCCTGTCCAACTTTCTTATGATTTCCGTGAGTTCTTTTTCCGAACGGGCTAGTATTAAGGTGTCATCTGCATATCTAAGGTTAGTAATTCTTTTTTCTCCTATGGTTAATCGCAGAACTTTTCTTATTGTATACTCTCCGTATATATTGAAGATTATTGGTGACACAATACAGCCCAGTCTTACACCGCATTTTGGACAAAAAGACTTAGATGGCGTGTTGTTGACTTTCACCTTTCCGCAACTGTCGTCGTAGAGATTTTTAAGCAAAATAATTATATGTTCACAAATTCTTCCATTTTATACAGTCAAATGCGTTGCTGTAGTTGACAAAGCACAAATAAGTTTTTACATCTTGTTAAGTAAGAATCCCCATTTGGTTAGGTCCTCTCTTGTGTTCGGATGGAAGAAGTTTTTAAGACGCTTTGCATATCTGTAGTCTTTTTGCGTGTTGTTTCCAGCCCGAAAATTATATGCATTCGTAAGTGAAACATACGAAGGCGTAGAAGGGCCGAAAGCAATTTTTTTTTGGAATCCCGACTTTAATCTCGTGCGTTCGACTTTAATCTCGGGCGCTCGACTTTAATCTCGGGCGCCGACTTAATCTCGGGCGCTCGACTTTAATCTTATGCGCCCGACTTTAATCTCGACTTTAAAGTCGGACGCTCGACTTTTGTCTTATCGGGGATCGCATTCACATTTTTTATTGAATATCAAGTAACAGTTATTCAGTTCTGTGGAGTCGTTGGAAAATCTTTGAAAAAATCGTTGCTCGAGATTTCTTGACTAAAATGGATCATCCTACACCTACTTAATACACTCTACAGAGTGAAAAAATTTGTGACCTAAAAACTACCCCTTAACAAACCTCCAAAGTAGAAAAATGTTTAAAAAACCCTTTGCTCGAGATTTTTTGACGGAAATGGATCATCCTACACCTACTTAATACACTCTACAGAGTGAAATAATTTGTGACCCAAAAACTACCTCTTAACAACCCTCCAAAAGGTTCTTGTGTGGTAGCTTTTGGGTCACAAATTATTTTACCCCATAGAGTGTATTGAGCAGGGTATACAATGGTCCATTTTTATAAAGAACAACCAACCCCTCAACAACTTTTGGAGGGTTGTTGAGGGGTAGTTGTTGGGTCTTGAATTTTTTCACCCCATTGATTGTATTAAGGAGTTGTAGAACGATTTATTTCCGTCGAAAAATCTCGAGCATCGTGTTTTTTCAAAGATTTGTCTACTTTGGAGGGTTGTTAAGGGGTAATTTTTGGGTCACAAATTATTTCACTCTATAGATGATATTGAATAGGTGTAGAATGATCAATTTTTTTAAAAAACACCCGTTACATTTAAACATAAATTCCACAAAACTGAACTGTTCTCAATTGTGCACACCGTTGAAGGCACGACTGAATTCTATTCATTTAAAATTATTACAAGTGGATTAAATAGACCGAAAGAGACATAGATGTTTATTTGACTATAATTTTTTGTCTATTTGTATCATATATTATTGTATCATTATAATAGAGCAATTTCGAAGATATTTACAGTAGAAAATTATAAAATTTTTATTGGATTTGTTTGAAAATGTGTCCAGGGTGTACCTTAAATCATATGGGGAATTATCTGTGACTTTGGTCACCACCTTTCATCATTTAAAATAACCTTAATAAAGGTATTCATGTTAAAAAGGAAACATGAATTGAATGGTAGGAAGAAATATCTTTCTGGAAGTTGAAACATGTTCGATGAATAAGAAACTATTTTTTATATATATATATAATCCAGGATATCTACAGCTGTCGCTGCCTTCCTGCTTTCAGCCCTTGTCTCCAGTTGTCCTTGTCCTGCCAGTCTCCGTCCTGCAGGTTTCTTAATTCCATCGCCTCATCCACTTCGTCTCTCCATGATCGCCTTGGTCGACCTCTCTTTCGTCTGCCTAATGGACTCCACTCAGTTACCCGGTGTATCCAGCGATCCTCCGGAGTTCTTCTAACATGTCCGTACCACGTTAGTTTCTTTTCCTCTATGTGTTCTAGTATGTCTTTTTTTACCTCCATTCTTCTCCTGATCTCCTCATTTCTTATTCGATCTAATCTGTTCACTCCACAACTCCTTCTCCAAAAGTCCATTTCTGTGGCTATAATCTTCCCTTTGTTTTTTTTGTTGATCACCCACATTTCAGCTCCATAAGTCATTATGCTGCGAACTATTGAATTGAATATTCTCGTTTTATTAGTCTTGGTTATGTGGCGATCCCATAATATTGGGTTTAATTGATTAATACATGCCCTAGTTTGACCTAGTCTATTTTTTATTTCTTCCTCTGTTGTTCCACTTTTTGATATTATAAACCCTAGGTACTTAAATTTGTCTGTTCCTGAGATCTGTCGGTTATCATCTATTTCTAGGTGATATATCCTGTCTTGTGCCGTTGACATATATTGGGTCTTTTCGAGGTTGATTTCCACTCCATTTTTCCCATATTCCTCCTCTAGTTTCCGCATCATAAAACCTAAATCCTCCTCATCTTGAGCTATGATTACTTGATCATCGGCAAAGCTTAGAGTATACAGATGATCATTTCTAATTGGTATTCCCATTCCTGCACATTTTCTCTTCCATGGTCTTAGTGTCTGTTGTAGAAATATTTTGAATAGTGTGGGTGATGTTGAGCATCCTTGGAGGAGACCCTTAGTTGTTTTGAAGGCATTTGATAGTTTATTTCCCTCTTTAATCCATACGGTATTTTTTTTGTATATTATCTAATAAAACAACTACTTTCTCGGCTAAAGTGGTTGTTTTCTATTAGATAATACAAAAAAGTTAAATTTTTATCGTAGAATTTTTCATCTTTCAGAAAAATATTCTTTCCAATATTCAATTGAGGATGTTTCCCTTTTCAAGATATTTGTATGTTCAGATCTAAGGTCTCGTGAAATTAAAAACCCAATTAATAGTGTACAACACTGCCAACAACCCCCGAGATAAAAGTCGAGCGTCCGACTTTAAAGTCGGTCCCCTACGAAAGGGGTGGAGGGGCATGGAATATACAAACTATTAAAAACGCCGATATAAATGTCAAATTTATAGTCTTTAGGGATGCTAAGTTTGATAGTGACATTTCCAAAGTTTGATAGTGATATTTCTAAAGCTACGAAAGGGATAAGAGGGGGTTGAAATATAAAAATTAATAAAATATTAGTGTCAAATTCACAGTTTTCGGGATCGCTCAGTTTAATAGTAATATTCCCAAGGCAAATATGCTAACGAAAGGGATGAGAGGGGGTTGAAATATAAAAACTATTAAAAATGGCCGATATTAGCGTCGAATTCATAGTTTTTGGGATCGCTGAGTTTAATAGTAACATTCCCAATTTTTTAAGCACCCCTTCAAAAGGAGCGGGAGGGGGTTGAAATAAAAAACTATTAAAATCACCGATATTATTGTCGAATTTATAATTTTCGGGATCGCTGAGTGTGATAGTGATATTTTCAAAGCAGCAAGCCAACATTCGAGCAGGACAACGTCTGCCGGGTTCCGCTAGTATTTAAATATAAATTAATATTCGTATATTATATCTTTGTGAATAAAACCGTAATAAATGGAACCTTGTATTTAAAACTTAACCAACAGACCAAGTAACGTAGCGCCGCATAGTTCTCTACTTATCTTTAATCTTCGAATTTATAAATATCGTGTCCTACAAGATATTGAATACCAATTAAAAACTATGAAAAACATACCTGATAATTGCTTGGCATTCCATCTCTTTTACAATATGACCGGTACACCCAAACTGTGGTTGATCACATTTTGATGATTTAATTGAATCTATCAAATTTAAAAATGTGCACGATTGTTTTATCAAGTTATTAAAATGTAGCAAAATATACATATTTCTTATTAATAAGTTATATAAAAAAACTAAAAAACACGCTTTTAGAGTTAATTGAACTAAAAAGTAAAAAAATAATAATAACAAAGGAATAAAATTATTGACGAGCAAATTTATGTCACTGTTCTAGAAGCGTGGGGTGCTTTCATTCCGAAACGCGGAGTTAGTTTTAAAATGTCATACAAAGCACCCCACGCTTTTAGAACAGTGACATTAATTTTTCTCGTCAATATTTTTATTTCTATGTTATTAGTATTATTTTTTACTTTTTAGTTTGATTAACTCTAAAAGCGTGTTTTTTAGTTTTTTTAAACTATAATTTATTTTTCGCTTTTTAGTTCGATTTGATTTACTCACCATTCACTTGCCATTCATCCCTCGGCACGTTTCACACCAGTATATTGGATTGGGTGGATTATAATATGACATTGAAACTGCACGCATGCGTAGTTCACGCACTAGTTCTATCTATTTGACAAGTTTAAATTAAATCTGATCGCCTAAAGTAGGGCAAAATCGTGGCCAAAGAGTCAGTTACAATCAAACATACAAACATACAGGTGAAACTAATATAAGCGTATTAAAAAGGTCAATATTTATGTACAAAAAAACATATGAAAAATGCTGACAAGTGAAAGTCTGAGTAAATAATCAATGCATTTGACATTTCTGGTATGGCTGGCCAGTCCAGCTTTGGATCTGAAACTTCTATGGCATCTTGTACACTACCATTGACTCGTGAAGGATGTGGGTTGCGACGGTAGAGGAGGTACGCTTGGAGTTTGGGAAGTTTGTTGCCTGACTTTTGGATCTATTCTGATTGATCTGACGGTGTTGTCTTAAACTTCATACATACATAATCTCATCGACTTTTATATATAAATAGATTTTTATAGTTATCATTTAACTTTTCAGGTTTATTTTTGCGATTTACTTATTATTCAAGACAAATTATTATATCATGTGATGAATTAGGTTATATTTTGTCACGTGCCTATTTTTTTTCCCTTCTACAGTTCCATTATTAATTGGGTCTCTGATAGTTTTGTATTCCTCAGGTGCTCGTAAATAGTTTCGCTTACCGTATTTTGTTGTAATTTAAATTTATCACTCGTTGTAAATAGTGTTGCATACCTTGTAGTGATAGGATTCAATTATTAATGGCTGTGACATTTTTGTTAATCGATGGAGATGGAGTGGGGGTTTTTGTTATTAGATTTTTGCTTTGATTTTTGGCCTCGATTGTCGTGTGTTGTCAGCTATATTATCGTTTGGTTTGCATTTCTGTGTGGATGGGCTGGCTATTAACACGGACGAGTGCGATTATGAGTTTGGAACATAGATTTGCGAAGATTTTTGGCTGACGCGTGTCCCGTGTCATTTCTTGATATCCGGCCTGGGAGTCAGTAGTTTGGTGTCAGTCTTCGAAGTCGGGTGGTGGTGAGAGTTTTTGGAACGATTTGATATTAACACGTGAGCAGAACCTCTACGGTTTTTTCTTTCATATTTGGCTGTATTTGGGCCATTTTAATTGGATTTTGAAGAAAAACCATTTAATTTTTAACTTGACCATTCTATCTTACCTTTGTTGTTGATATTTTGGATTTTGGTGTCGAGTTAAAATATCCGCATGCGGGATCTGATGGAGGGAAGCCATTGTTAAGTAGCAGGTGCAGTTCTATAATCAAACTGGCCACAGGAGTAGGCCACAGGATTAGTGAATTCGTATACCCAAAGGTTACAAGTGATTTATTTTAGAATATTTAAACGACGTGATTTGTTTTTGACACCACGATTAAGTTTTGTTTTAATTTATTAATATGGTACAATGTTGAAGACTATTTATTGCATTGGATAATATGCCAAGGCTGAACTTTGATTAAAGTAATATTCTCAATAGTTCTTTGTGTCCAAGTAAAAATGTTTTCTTCATACTTATTTGTAAATATCCTACAATATTGCTATTTTGAAGGACAGCCATCGTAAAAAGAAATATTTTTAAATAAGCTCGATTGTTTTAACAGTGTAAATCTTTATGTAAATGGTAAAAAAAAACGTGAGTAAATTAGCAGCCGTACGTGAACGTTTGATTAAGTATTATTAAAAAGTTGACTTGTATACTTTTTTTTTTGGTAACTTGATAAAGTTTGTTATTCTTACCTTTGTTTTAGTTATTTTATGGAATCGTAAACTTTGGATTTTTGATTTTTTGTTGTCTTATAAAGTTGTAAATTTTGAAGTTTCGATTTATTGTTAGCTGTTGATTTTGATTATATTTGTTATAATTTTGTTATTGAGCTGTGTATTTTGATTTATTGTAGGAGTAAAGTATCCAATATATTTTAGCTATAATTTAATTTATTTGGTTCACCATAATCTTAGTTGTTTATCGTGTGGCTCTGCTAGTGCCTATAAGACCTAGGGGTTTCCGGCTTGAACCGTCTAAGTCGGTGGCGCGGCTCACTTTTATTTTCCTTTTTTTTTCTTCTACTCTCTACGGCTGAGCTCGGGCATAATTTGCCAGTAGAGAGACCACTGGCAGAGTACTCTTTAGAGAACGAAAAAGACGTGGCAATTTGCATTTATAAATAAACACTAAATGATTCACTATCAAAGTCACAAGAAAAAATAAAATCATCACTACGAGATTCAAATGACACCACTTGCACTGACTTATTACATTTTGATTTATATTTGCTGTAAACTGAATATCTTTATATATGCTTGCCTGCTTTGAAATATCACTATCGAACACCGCGACTCTAAAAAAATACCTATGCATGCCAATTTTTAAGCAAATACAGCAAATACATTCTTCGTGTTCAAATATAGCGGGATACCAATTTTCATAGGGATCGGTTAACAGATAAACAAGATGGTATGCTGCAGCAGCACGTGGTGGGGAGCTGCAACAAAATGGATAACGAAAACGAGCTCTCCACAAAAAAATACATATACATGCCAATTTTTAAGGGGATTGGTTGAACGGTGCAGAAGTATTATGCTGCAGCGCCACCTGATGGGGAGCTGCAACAAAGAAATTAACACAAAAACCCTCTTCACAAAAAAAACGTAATATAGACTATGAGCAAGGGGTCAGAGTTAGAAATAATATCGATGCTAGCGTTCGTAGTGAGCAACTACTGGAACTTTTAAATTATAATTTTTCGTATAGAGTAGTTAAACCCGGTCTGCAATATCACTAATGTCATGGTTTTGGGTTATGCTACCGATATAAAACATTAATTATTTATGTTTGACACATTACTATTAAAAAAATATGTATTAAAAATAAAAATTTTTTACTTGCTTTAAAATGTAAACCTTTTATACTTCTTACACAAAGCTAAATGATTTAATAATCGATTATTATATAAATTCGCGGTAAGATGCAATGACAGAAAAGGCGTCCAATAGTATTTTGTTGCCCGTCAGCGGCGCTAGTAGTCATGGTGCACATAGCCTATGCATGCCAATTTTCATAATGATCGGTTGGACGGTGTTGGAGTGAAACGATAACATACATACGTACATATATGGGTACAAACTTTTTATATGCATATACAGCTATGTAATAAAAATTTATTTTTACACATCAAACTTACTTTATGCGATTTAACTAATTTTGTTCATTTTACTCGACGTTTTAATAAATGTGGTTTTGATAAAAGGAATAAAATTTTATACCTGAGTTCGTTTTACCACAACTATTTGACATGATACGACACACCATTCTGGTTTCTTGACCTTTTACTAACATTATTAGTTTATTTTTATTATGTTATTTATTTTTATTGTTAAAATTACAATTACTTTTATATTTATGAATTAAAATTATAAAAATTATAACGTAATAATGAATATAAAAGTATAAACTTGTTAATGAGTTTTTATCAAAATCTATGTTTACCAGCAGCTTTTTTGCTAACACATAAACTTATAAAATTACCGAAAGAGGCACCAATAGTCTTTTTGCAGGTTCTCTATAAGCAAACGTTTGCACCATATCACTGGGGGACAAGGAAGGAGCATTCACGAAGATTGTAATAAAAGCAATCGGGCGACCCCTGGAAACGTTGAACATGACTGTCTCAACGGCCAATCCTTCCAACACCGGATCAACGACAAACAAAAATCACTACCAGTGGCTCTTGTCAGAGCCACACCTGGTAACGATCTCAATTAACATTGAGGGAATATCAAGCCAAAAGGAGACTTTGCTTAGTGACCTGTGCAGAGAAATGAACTGCGACATACTATTGGTCCAAGAAACACATCGCGGAATAGGAAGGCGGCGCCCAAAGAAAGAGTACTGACAATTGGAACTCCCAGATTATCTGTAACATCTGTGTACAAACCACCCAACGCAGATTTTATATTTGAAGAACCACGCAACTTTAAAGATCAGCAAACTGGAGTGATTTTAACTGTCATAGCACTAGCTGAGGCTATAGTGCGACTGACAATAACGGGGAAGCTCTAGAACAATGGGCAGAAACTAACAATCTGACGCTAATCCACGACCCAAAACAACCAACCTCATTTGACAGCGGTCGATGGAGAAGAGGATACAACCCCGACAACATATTTGTATCCAAGAATATTAAAGCCCAATGCAGGAAAATAGTCAGCCAACCCATACCGAAGTCACAACACCGACCAATTATATGCCTTACCAAAGCTTACGTCAAATTGGGATACGAACTGCTACCCCATCCAGCATATTCTCCAGATTTAGCCCCCTGTGACTATTTTCTGTTTCCAAACCTAAAGAAATGGCTGGGCGGTAAGAGATTTGAGTCGAATGAAGAAGTCATTACCGAAACAAACGCGTATTTTGAGAGCTTTGAAAAAACCTATTATTTGGAGGGAATAAAAAAATTAGAAAAACGCTGGACTAAATGTATCGAGCTAAAAGATGTTTATGCAGAAAAATAAAATGTTTATTTGCGGAAAAAAATTTGTTTTATTCAAAAAGTCACTGACTTATCAAACCGCCCTCGTATTTAGGTCCAATATTAAATTATTTAATTCTCTGCGCTTGAATATGGATTTAACAGTTTTATCGTTATTTATATTATCTTCATATAACAAATATTAAACAGATTATCCACAAAATAGTGACTTAAGAAAAAATAAAATTAGGGAACTCGAGGCTCAAATAAGAGCCCAACTGAAAGTTTTTAAAAACTAGGTAGATCGCGCCACGTGTTTAAGAAAAATAGTCGATCAATTATATAAAGAAGTAGGCCACCCCTGCTATATATGACAAAGGAACGGACTATAAAATTTCAAGTAGGTATTTTATATTTATTAATTGTTACTATGATTAATAATTTTTGCACTTTACTTGTGCACAAAATATTTTATCTCACTTCAATGCCACGTTTGAACGATTTTGTTTCTCGTTTCTTTGTTATTATGCTGCCACTACCTACATATTTTTTTAATTTCCACGTAATGTTCGGTGGTAACCTTCGAATAATTCCTTTATTTACGAGTATACCTGCGATCTCTTATCCCAAAACCGACAATCCACGTGATAGTAAAAAATCCACGACCGAAAAAGTTTCATCTGGTTTTCCGAATCGATCCATCTTCTCGGAGTGACACTTTAGAAATGTCATACTCTTAATTATCAGGTCAAAGACAAAAGGCGGCGGATCGCCGACCAGATCCACAATCGAGATCGGAATCTAAAAATGATCAGAGAACAGTGTTAAACATGAGAAAACAGTATTCTCGACTATACTTCAAGATGATCAGCATTTCGGGATGAGAATGTCTAGAATGCCATCCTCGAAATGCCAAAGCTATGTGCATGCTAATAGATAGCGACGGGCTGGACTAAGGGGGCGTTTTTTTGCTACTATTACAATTCTATCACATTAGATGTGTGTATTACATTAGTATGTGTGCCAGTTACTGGAACTATATAGTTCTCACTAGCAGCAGAATTATTACCGATAATTTTTTTTAAGGAAACCGAGAAAAAAATTATCGGGAATTAATTCTGCTACGTGGGAGATTCGGTAAAAAAATTTCATAAATTGGAGTTGCTTTTAATATGATGAGAAGATGAACCCTACGACCTATTCAGCGTAGATGTCAAATTTTTGATGTGTCTTTTTTAGACCCGGTGTTCGATATGTAAAGCAAATTGGTTAGACCAATAAAAATTTTAAGTTAGCAAGAAAATGTATTTTGATTTCATTCTGAGTGACTTTTGCCAATAGATAAAAGACGCTTCGTTTTTGACAGAAAAAATATTACTTATTAATTCCATTAAGTTAACAGGAACTAACAAAATTATCGCGATAATCTCCCGTTGTTATAAGCAACGTAAACAAAAAGGAGCCTTCTAATTGGTTGAAAATAAATTTATGAAATTTTCATAAGTAATAACACGATGTTCAGAATATTCGCGATAATTCTGTCGGTTTGTTGCTCACGAAATTGTGTTGCTAAGCAATACCACGAGTCCGCTTTCTTTTTTTCTGACACTGCTTTTTGAACCTCTACGCACGTTTTCTGTAACTTGCATCCTTTCCTTCTTTTACTTATACCGCTTACTTCTATAGCAATATCCACGATTCCTTTATTGAATGGCTTCCACAATTCTTTGTTAAAAATATGAAAAATTCATTACAATCATAAGCAAATGTTTATAATCTTCAATGATATATATTACCATGCCTGATTCTGAATAATTATTTCAACAAGAAACCTTTTTTAATATGTATCATTATTTTATTTTAATACTTGAACAATAATCAACATTACACTCAACTATTATATATATATATATATATATATATATATATATAATAAACAAACATTTGCATATTGTTACCCGAGATGAGGGATTATCCACGATTATGTATTAGATGTAATTTAACGCCTGTCACGGCATATAGCCAGAGAAGTAGTTGTTTTTTTATACAAAATCGACCCACATAAACATACAACGAAATTAGCTAGTTTTTTAAAAATTAATTATACATTTTTTACATCTATTCACGCTGTAGAAAAATGTTTATAGTTTTCTATAATAATATTACAGTTTTCTATAATTTTTGCAGATTACAATACTTCTTCTCAGAAGCTATTCACTGGGTGGTGCTTGTTAAAAAGTATAGATGTCGTGACTGGCGCTTTTCACGTAGTACTTCATGTGTACTTGGTAGGAGTGAAAGCTGTGAATTTAATTAATCGCAGAATAAACTTGCCCTATGCTGACGAGGGACAACATCCCGAAACCGGTTCATAGGTGGTAACTTCGAAATAAATAAAATAAATTTAATAGCCCTTTCTCTTACTAAACAAGCATCTGTATATCTTGCTTCCTGTGGTGGGGTAGTATACACGACTATACATCAGATGTAATTTAATGCCTGTCGCAGCATATAGCCAGAGGAGTAGTTTTTTTATGTATAATCGACCCACATATATACCTATATTAAAATAGGTATCATACAGCAAAAGTAAGCTAGTTTTAAAAAAAAATCAGTTACACATTTTCACATATATATTCTTCGTCTAAACAGGTCTATGAAAAAAGATTTGGGTTATGTATTTAAGAAAAAATAAAATAAAGTGTATTAAGTTGGGGCAACTAATTTCTTTAAAATAAAATAGGACTTTTTAAGACATTTTTGACTCTGTGTTATTTAAAAATTTTAAAACAATAATAAATTCATTGTATTTTATATGGTATTCATTTTTTTAAATATAGCAGTTAAAATATACATTAAATAAAACATCACTAATTTTTTTAATAAGGTTTTAGTACTTTTAACGTATATATAAGAATATTTAATTATTAAGTTCCTATAAAAATCATCATATATTGATAATATTGACAAAAATAATAATATAACTTTTCCAAACATTAAGATTTTCTTTTTTTTTTCTTCGTTTTTTAAAAGCATTTTCATATTTTCTAAAATGTGCAAAACAACAAACATTGCTAAAGAGGTATGTATCCATAATATTTATTTTGTTTGTGCTCAAAAAATAAAAAAGGTCCGGTCCTGGCGTTTGCTTGTCAGGTTTAACAGATTATTAGTGGCAACGGACCACAGTCTGTGCCTATTGTTTTAAAATCCGGCTGATACCAAAACTGTCGTTAATAACTAAAAAAATATTAAATGAGATACAGGCACCAGACGCCACAAAGGTATTTGGTTTTCAGATCTTCAGATTGTTCTTGTTGCCATATTAAAAAATTGGTTGCACTCATTGTACGAAAGATTCATAGCAACACACAGACCAGTTTAGTCTCAAGGCTACGAAGTAATTTTCTTTACTAAATCGGTTCAAGAAATCATTGGCAATTTTTTAAAAAAAATTCAATTTTTTTTGTTATTTAAAAATGTTTTTTGAGAAGTGACAAAAAATGAATGTAAGTAATTTAAAAGGTAACGAAAATGTATTGATTTTTAAAAAAATCCCAACGACCGTAAAAAATCTACCAATTTCTGTTCTCAAACTCTAATACGAAAAGATAGCAGTATGGACAAACATTTTTTACAGCTTTACGCTTTTTAATTTTGTTTTATCAAAAAGCATCTTTTTAATTTGTTATTCATTTGGTTTGAAGCAATATTTCGTAGCTATTTGTGCTCAATTATTAAAAATTATTTTGCTGGCTAGAAGTCAAAGGTCTACTGCGCTTTTGTAGTCTTGGAAAAGGCCTATGGGGTGAGCGGTAGTTGATGCGAGAAGATTCCACTACTTGTGTCAGGATAAACGGAGCTTACACAGGCTGGTTTAACATCAAAAAAGGTGTTAGACAGGGATGTGGAGCTTCGCCATGGCTGTTTAACTTATACATAGAAGCTTGTTTAAAATATTTAAAAAAAAGTGCGTATGGATTAATGATTTGATCGTAAAATGCCTGCTTTACGTCGATGAACAGGTCACATTATTATCATCTTAAGAGGAGGTTGATTGAAGAAAAAAGAGTGGAACAAGTGAATGAGTTTATATACTTGGGTTTAAAGTTTACGACAGACGGAAAGTATAACAGTGACATTAAGCAAAGGATGAAGGCTGGTAAAAAAATGAATGCGGTTCTATATAATTTTATAAGTGGACAGAATGTGTCAAAAAAATAAATGTTTGGCTGTGCATAGAGGAGTGCTGGTCCCCACACTTATATATGGTAGTAAATGTTGGGTTTGGCAGAAGTAAGATCAATGCTGCGGAGATGAGTAGTCTGGGAAGATAGTCGGAGTGACTCTGATGGACAAAGTGAAGAAAAGTGGAACGCTCTGATGTAAAAGAAAATGTGGTCATAAAGATAGATAAAAAAACTTACACGGTTTAAACACGTAGAGAGAAGATTGGATGAAAGAAGATTGACGAAACAGATTTATAAGGCGAGTGTGAATGGACAAGTCGGTAGAGGTCGACCTCGGCAAACGCATCTCGATTAGATCAACATTGTTTTGAAGAAAGGCCAACAACCAACGAGCATATGAAATTAGAAGAAGCGAAAGTTGTGTGTAAGAACCGTAGCAAGTGGAAGGAAGTGCTTTATGCCTACCCCTACGGAAAAAACTCGTAATTATATGTATTTATCTAATTTTTTAATTGAAACTACCTATTAAATAAAATTTTATTTAGTTATAATCCTATAAAAATAACCAAGAAATGCCTAACCCAGTCATTATGCCTAGGCTGCATACATGAAAAAATTACAATTACAAAGTGAATTTGATGCGGTAAGATGGTTTTTTATCAGACAAATTTTATCTGCATAGAGCGCAGTGTGAAGAGTGTTACAGTGTTGGTACAGGTGATCTAAAAGAGGGATCTATAACTGTGGACAACCTCAGGCAACTTCAGCAAGCAAACATCGTCATTTGAGGATTGCGGCTATTGACAGAGTTTCCACAACACGGTCGATTAGAAACGCTTCGTTGGAAGTTTTACAGCAAAGTTTCTTTATGGCATCGATATATTGCATTATGGAAGCTTTTGCGTTTCGTTCGTAAGGACCATTTTTATGTTTAACACTGACACCTCAACATTGTGCTGCTTGGCTTGAGTGGTGTAATGGCAGATTAAAGTGGGATGGTGAATGGAATCATGTTGTTTTCTTCATTGAGTCCCGATTCTGTCTTTGGGTTCACGATGGTCGAAGAAGAGTAAGACGATAACATGGAGAATGCAGAAATGTATAATTTGCTGTGAAAAGGCTTGCATCCCTTACACCGGAGGTGATGGTATGGGGTACAATATCATACGGTAGCAGGTCACTACCAGTTTTTATTAATTGAAATTAGAATGGAAATGATTTTATATCAAAGGTAAATGCATCCTTTTCATGGCTTATTTAATCAGTTGAAAGAAATCCATATAAGTATAAAAAAATAGGTGGGAGTTCTGAAATAAGGTCTTTGTGAAAAAAATCGAAATGATTAATTCGACTCTCTTTTCAACAAGACAATGCATGACCTTATAGAGCAAGGTTCTTTTATAAGAAAATAACGTGACCTTGCTTTCATGGCTTTCTCGCTTCACAGAATTTTCAATAGAATATGTGTGGGATATGATCGACAATCGACAGGGTAATTTGCCACTACCAATAAATAACCTATTTGACATTTGTCATCCAATTTAAGATATGACATTACTTCTTCTGATTGTGCCGTCTCCCTTCGAAGGTTGGCGATCCAACTGGCAATAATTACTCGTGACACAGCTGCTCTGAAGATTTTGGATGATGTTTTACTGAGCCATCGCGTAGGTCCTTGAACCAGGAATTCTGCCTTCTCCCTATAGACCTTTTCCCCTAAATCTTTCCCTTGATGATTAACCGAAGTATTTCATATCTATCTCCTCTCATTATATGTCCAATATACCTTAGTTTGCGCTATTTGATTGTTAGCATTAGCTCCTTGTTTTTCTGCATTCTATTGAGAACTTCGGTGTTTCTTACTCTTTCGATTCAGGCTACGCGTAATATTCTCCTATAAAGATACATTTCGAAAGCTTCAATGTATTTTTCTAGCAAGGAGTTAATGGCCTTGCTTTCGCAGCCGTACAGAAGGATTGAGAATACGTAGCAGCGCAACATTCGGATTCTACGACCTAAGTCTAGGTCACGCCTAATAAAGAAGAAGTTCTGCATGTCGATAAACGTCCTCCTGGCCTGTTCAATTCTTGAGTACCTCTTTCGTCGAATCGCAACTATTACACACTAGTGTCCCTAGATATCTGAAAGATGATACCTGCTCAACGATTTTGTTATGTATACGGAGGGCAGCTTGTGTTTGCACCTGCGAGAAAACCATAGGTTTCGTTTTAGGGATGTTTATATGTAGTCCATAACGCTTACTGTACTCAACAATAACCTCTACAAGTAGCTGGAGTTCAGGCAGGCTGACTTTACTTCTTTTTCTTCTTCTTTACGTGCCGTCTTGGCTATCAACATGGCGATTCTTGCTTTGGATGCGGCTGCTTGGAACAATTCTATTGAAGTACAGTGATACCACTCTCTTAAGTTCTTTAGCCATGAAGTGCGTCTTCTTCCCACACTTCGTTTACCCTGAATTTTTCCTTGTATTATTAGATGTAACATGCGGTATCTTTGTCCGCGTATAACATGACCCAGATAAGCAAGTTTTCCTGTTTTTATTGTGTTTACTATTTTTGCCTCTTTACCTACTTGTCTCAATATCTCTGCGTTTGTTACCAGTTCTGTCCAAGAAACCCTGAGTATCCGTCTGTAGACCCACATTTCGAAAGCTTGGACTGGAGTCTATTTAAGTCATCTTTGTTCGTTGTCCACGACTCCATTCCATAGCGAAGTATTGAAAAAACATAACATTTGGCTAGTTTGACACTCAGGTCTCTAGTGCAGAATATTTTCCTTATGTTTTAAATGAAGCTCAAGCCTGACCTATTCTGCATCTTATTTCTCGCGAGTGTCTTCCAGTCTCGTTCAACATAGTACCCAGGTATTTGTACTTTTTCACTCTCTCAACCTCCTCATTGCGAATATAAAGACTTCCATGGACATGTGCTTTGCTGGTTATCATGTGTGACATTACTTATGATACCATAAATCATTTAATTATAAGCATGCTTAGAATGCTTAAGAAATCGTAGCGGACCCACTAAATATTGAAAAACTTTCTTATTTTTAATATTTTAGTTTAAAAATGTAACATTTTTTAAATTTAATTAATAACACATTCTGTATAAATTTTATTAAAATTGGGTGTTCAAATTTGTAGAAAGAAAGAAAGAAAGAAAGAAAGAAAATTTTATGCAAATTTCGCAAACTTTGCGAGCATTTTAAAAACTAGCTTATGTCCCCTTTCGCAGTATGCAAATTAAACAAAAGAATTCACAAAGCTCGAGTAAGAAACCCCCTATCCCCTTCATTTCCGATTTCACTTTCAGAAAAAGATCTGTCACGAATCGGCCATGTATAAAAACGACATGAACCGCTCCGTATCGCGAGAAGAATGACAAATAAGCGATTTGTTGGCAGAGAATGTTAAACTCTACGCCACGTCGATGTAAGTGCGAAAATAGGCTGATCCTGCAAAGTGAAGTTGGGATATTCCGGGGGGACAACGCCGCCGAAGGGATGCCAATCGGTGGTGTGGGCTTGACATCAAGTCATCTGGAGTTGAGAGGTCATTCAGGGTCCGTTTTCGTTACCTAGCAACGGAGAGAAATAAGCAGGATAACACTATGCGATCTTAGTTGGCGTTTTCTTAGAAGTGGACCTGATCCTTTAACGTCGTTTATGAATAGAGAGAGAAGTTCGAAAGCTGAAAGGCTAGATAATGTCATGAAAATACGAGATATCAAAAGTTATAGATTAGGAGAGCTCTTTGGCTCTGCAATATAATCATTCTAATTTCTCTACTTGGCAAAATTCTTAAAAAATATTTTACAATGTGTTAGATATTTATTATTATTTAAAGTATATTTAAAAGTTATAAATACATCATCAACTTTTTTAATTTTGGCTTACCCGATTATTTCATATTTATTTTCGTTTCTATTTCTTTTCAATTAGCTTCTCTTGTACCTACTACTAGATAAAACGTCAAATTTTAAATTGAAGGTGAACAACCAAAGATTTCCAAAATGTATCTTTTATGAATTAATAAGTTTCCACATAGAATTAATTATGTCAAAAATGATTTATGCGCGATTGTAATAGTCTGGACGTCACCTGAAGAAAATAATTTATAAAGCTAGTTTGTAAATAATTATAATTTGGCTCCAAAATTGTACTATTTGTTAATTTGTCGTAAAACTGCAGAAATAGGAATATTGTTTACGAATTTCTAAATATCTCGGATTCGAATGAAGACAATTAAAAGTATGAACGCAGTGCGCACCCTAGGAAGAAAAGCGACACAATATATTTGTGTAATTAATTTAGGCATTGATAGTTCTTACAATTATGTAGGAAACCAAACAATACAACGCATTACGCATTAAAAATTCTCTCAAAAGTTTACTCTTCCGGTTTTTTTTGAGGCCAATTTGTCAATAATATGGTCAAAATCATAACTTTTTGCAATATCATACTTAATCTGTAAGCACCCTGTAGATCATTGTTCCAATTTCAACATTTACTTTATTTAACAATTGAATTAAAACACATTTCGATTATTTAATAACAATAAACACAGTATGTTATTAATACGTGATTTAATAGTAAATTACTTATAAAAGGTCTTTCGTAATACAGGTTAATATTTCGTATTAGATATTTTGATTATTGCAATTAGCATATTGTCGATATGCGATTATTTGTAATAATACGAGGTAAGCAATATTTGCTAAATGTATATTAGATCATAGGTAACCGGGTCAATAAAACCCATTGTATATAAATGTTGCTCTAATTTCAACATTTACTTTAAAGCCAAAATTCCAGAATTGATTACCCTGTAATTTTGTCTTTCAAAGGGTGGGCATGTAAGCACCCTGTAGATCATTGTTCCAATTTCAACATTTACTTTATTTAACAATTGAATTAAAACACATTTCGATTATTTAATAACAATAAACACAGTATGTTATTAATACGTGATTTAATAGTAAATTACTTATAAAAGGTCTTTCGTAATACAGGTTAATATTTCGTATTAGATATTTTGATTATTGCAATTAGCATATTGTCGATATGCGATTATTTGTAATAATACGAGGTAAGCAATATTTGCTAAATGTATATTAGATCATAGGTAACCGGGTCAATAAAACCCATTGTATATAAATGTTGCTCTAATTTCAACATTTACTTTAAAGCCAAAATTCCAGAATTGATTACCCTGTAATTTTGTCTTTCAAAGGGTGGGCATGTAAGCACCCTGTAGATCATTGTTCCAATTTCAACATTTACTTTATTTAACAATTGAATTAAAACACATTTCGATTATTTAATAACAATAAACACAGTATGTTATTAATACGTGATTTAATAGTAAATTACTTATAAAAGGTCTTTCGTAATACAGGTTAATATTTTGTATTAGATATTTTGATTATTGCAATTAGCATATTGTCGATATGCGATTATTTGTAATAATGCGAGGTAAGCAATATTTGCTAAATGTATATTAGATCATAGGTAACCGGGTCAATAAAACCCATTGTATATAAATGTTGCTCTAATTTCAACATTTACTTTACAGCCAAAATTCCAGAATTGATTACCCTTTAATTTTGTCTTTCAAAGGGTGGGCATGTAAGCACCCTGTAGATCATTGTTCCAATTTCAACATTTACTTTATTTAACAATTGAATTAAAACACATTTCGATTATTTAATAACAATAAACACAGTATGTTATTAATACGTGATTTAATAGTAAATTACTTATAAAAGGTCTTTCGTAATACAGGTTAATATTTTGTATTAGATATTTTGATTATTGCAATTAGCATATTGTCGATATGCGATTATTTGTAATAATGCGAGGTAAGCAATATTTGCTAAATGTATATTAGATCATAGGTAACCGGGTCAATAAAACCCATTGTATATAAATGTTGCTCTAATTTCAACATTTACTTTACAGCCAAAATTCCAGAATTGATTACCCTTTAATTTTGTCTTTCAAAGGGTGGGCATGTAAGCACCCTGTAGATCATTGTTCCAATTTCAACATTTACTTTATTTAACAATTGAATTAAAACACATTTCGATTATTTAATAACAATAAACACAGTATGTTATTAATACGTGATTTAATAGTAAATTACTTATAAAAGGTCTTTCGTAATACAGGTTAATATTTTGTATTAGATATTTTGATTATTGCAATTAGCATATTGTCGATATGCGATTATTTGTAATAATGCGAGGTAAGCAATATTTGCTAAATGTATATTAGATCATAGGTAACCGGGTCAATAAAACCCATTGTATATAAATGTTGCTCTAATTTTAACATTTACTTTACAGCCAAAATTCCAGAATTGATTACCCTGTAATTTTGTCTTTCAAAGGGTGGGCATGTAAGCACCCTGTAGATCATTGTTCCAATTTCAACATTTACTTTATTTAACAATTGAATTAAAACACATTTCGATTATTTAATAACAATAAACACAGTATGTTATTAATACGTGATTTAATAGTAAATTACTTATAAAAGGTCTTTCGTAATACAGGTTAATATTTCGTATTAGATATTTTGATTATTGCAATTAGCATATTGTCGATATGCGATTATTTGTAATAATACGAGGTAAGCAATATTTGCTAAATGTATATTAGATCATAGGTAACCGGGTCAATAAAACCCATTGTATATAAATGTTGCTCTAATTTCAACATTTACTTTACAGCCAAAATTCCAGAATTGATTACCCTGTAATTTTGTCTTTCAAAGGGTGGGCATGTAAGCACCCTGTAGATCATTGTTCCAATTTCAACATTTACTTTATTTAACAATTGAATTAAAACACATTTCGATTATTTAATAACAATAAACACAGTATGTTATTAATACGTGATTTAATAGTAAATTACTTATAAAAGGTCTTTCGTAATACAGGTTAATATTTCGTATTAGATATTTTGATTATTGCAATTAGCATATTGTCGATATGCGATTATTTGTAATAATGCGAGGTAAGCAATATTTGCTAAATGTATATTAGATCATAGGTAACCGGGTCAATAAAACCCATTGTATATAAATGTTGCTCTAATTTCAACATTTACTTTAAAGCCAAAATTCCAGAATTGATTACCCTGTAATTTTGTCTTTCAAAGGGTGGGCATGTAAGCACCCTGTAGATCATTGTTCCAATTTCAACATTTACTTTATTTAACAATTGAATTAAAACACATTTCGATTATTTAATAACAATAAACACAGTATGTTATTAATACGTGATTTAATAGTAAATTACTTATAAAAGGTCTTTCGTAATACAGGTTAATATTTTGTATTAGATATTTTGATTATTAAAAATAAAAAAAAATTTGATTCTTGAATTTACATATTCTGTGCAGGAAACTATCAACAATTACTACAACAGTTACTATTTCTCAAACTTATGTATTCTCAAGTTGGTTGAGTGCTATTCACGCTGTATTTTTTTTAAAAAAATGCTTCTGTATGCTGTGTAATGTTAATTACACTTTATTTTTGAAAATATGTTTTAATAATACCCAGAATTCAATATAGTAGTTGAGATATAATTTAAGTCCAGAAAATAAAAACGAAAATTATGTTTAACTAACAAATTGTAATATTTTGGAAAAATACTTTTAAAATATTGATGTCTTTTAAAAATAAAGGATTGAATGGTACTTCCAAATTTAAAAACGTGTTTAAAAAACTAGAATAAACAATAAAACCTTAATTAGTCTTGAATTTAATATTAAAATAAGCATATGTCATACGGCCTAAAAGGTAGCGAAGACTGATGCTGGATAATACACAATGATAAAGATCAATAGCAAAAGAATCCTGCAACACTGCTTTTACCGTTAAATTTGTGGTAAACTGAAGATAGTGGCAACAATGCAATAAAACCCATTTAAATGTCCATGCATAAATCAGAAAATCCTTTGATCTTTCACCGGGTTTCGCATCTGTCCGTACCTAATCTATGCCATGATTTTTGCAATTAATTTTGCATTTTTTGATTAAGCATTTTTGTCTGAATAGTTTGTCGTTAATTTTATAAAATATTTTGTTATTATTTAAAAAGCTTTAAATTATCAGAAATATTAATTTTACCTATAAACAATAATTAGGTTTTAGAGATACATTTGTTTGGTATAATCATATTAAAAAAATTTAAAGCTCAATTTCTATCGTCGTGGAATATTGGTTAATTTGTCTTCCCCTTTGTAAAGAAAATTTTTCCTTTTTATACCACTTTCAAGCCAATTTTCCATGTCAGTAAAATCGAATCATAAAAACTCGGCTTATTATTTGACTCTTTACTCGAGCAACAAAAGGGCTACGGTCAAGTATTTTCACTCCCTTAAAAAATCTTCAAAGAAACACGTCGTCGTAAGTCCCGCACAAACCGAAAAAATAAACTTCAACTGGGGTATTTTCAAATTGGCAATCGTGGATGAAAGTCAGAAATGCTAAACAAAAAACAGGTAAATAAAAGAAGAACTGTTTCAACACGGAAAAACGAAAACCATAGGATGTCACATTTTAAATAATTTTTATTTTATTACTTAATTTTACACTACTGAAAATATCTTAAAATAAAAACCATTTTTTTTTGTAATAGTTTGTATTAAAACTGCAAGAAGAATTAGTTGTAATCTTATTATAAACAAGATTTAAAAAAAAAATGTTTTTCGTCGACCTCTACAAAAAATGACATTTTCCGCAAATCGCTATGAAATTTTGACATTCCAGACAAAATTTCTTAAAAAAAGTCAAGATTTCCTAACTGTTAGGAAATATTCATTTCTTTACTGTAAGGAAATGATATTTCCTTACAGTTGTTAGTGTTCTACATAAATGATTGAAAACACGTTGTTTATAAGGAATTAATTTATATTTTAAAAAGCTCAATGCATTGCAGAATACATTTTAAAATTAGTTTGTTATATTTACAATTATTTGACAGTTAGTACAATTATTGACAATTGGAGAAACATTATTAGAACTATGAGAAACATTTTAAAGATGCGAGGTAGTAGGATTATTTTGTTGAATATTTTGTACTGTAAAATTTTTATTTGCCACCTCAACCTTATTGTTAAAAGATTCTTCGATATATCTTTCAGCAACCTTTGATGATTTCCATCCTCCATGCCTCTTTAAACTAGTTATGTTGGGACCAGAGTCAACCAATATTGTTGCAGAAGACCGACGAAAGGAGTGACCAGTATATTCTGTTCGAATTTTCCAAGTTCAAATAAATAGCAACTATTTTAGGCATTTTTCCAAATTGATATATTCCTATTACTTGTCTACAACCCTTTCTGCTTTGATATTTAAATAAAAATCGGTCACTTTTCATATTTTCTGGTCTTAACGAAACATACTTTCGATATAGATTCAAGTACATCTGATTAACTACAAATGATCTTGATTTGTTGATCTTCGAATCAGGTATGTTAATAATTTAAAGCTTAGATTCTAGGTCTTCTACATCGTGTAGAGTCATTCAGACTAACTCATCCATTCTACAGGCCCCAGATATACCAAATAATAAAGCCACCTAAAAAATGAATAAATGTGTAATCTAAATACAAATTAAAAGCTTGTAAATTACCTAAATCATTAAACTTTCTTTGTCTGGAGCTTGCTGGATAAATTTTTCTATTTCTTCCTTCGTAAATCCACGATTTATATGTAAGACCGCGTGGTGTGAATATTAGTGTACATAATAATCAAGAATGGATAGTGATAGCGATATGGATATCAGTAACAAGTAACAAAAGTATCAATATACTGTATGCTCAAATTCACAGTAGTCATTAAGAAAAACGTTAACATATTAAATTTCCGAAACTTATTGCATTGCAAAACAAAGCGTTGGGTACAGAGCGAAAAAATCTAGAGTATTTATTCTTGATGCCCCAGATGAAACTTATCTTTTGCACAAAGTAAATTGTTTTAATTTATTTTGCTGATGTGTTTATTGTTACATTATTACAGCTCTGTTGTTGGGGCGTGTCGGAGAGACCAACTAAGTAAAATAACGACCAAAGATATTGTTGATCAAGGCGACATGCTTGTAATAACCATTCCAAATTCAAAATGGTAAAAGGCAAGTTTTTGAAGTTACAGACAAACTTTGCAACAGAGTTAATCATTTAAAAATATTTCGACAATACGCCAACTTAAGGCTAAAGCGTTATAATCATATTAAATTTTTTGTCAAATATAAATTAGGAACGTGTAAAGTGCAAGCGGTTGGTGTGAATACATTTGCGAAGATACCAAGCTTCGTCGCAAAATACTTAAAATTGCCAAACGAACTAGAGTACACAGTTGCCAATGGATACATTAAGGATTTCATTCCCAATAAAATAAACTATTAAAAAGCATTTTAACAGGTAAAGCACTCCAATAGAGCAGTCTTGGAAATATTGCTAAAGCACCTGCATCTGAAGTTGCATCAACAAGTAACCAAAATCAAAACTTGTCTCTTGCATCTTCTTCGACAGCATGAATTAATATCAATAATTGCACAAACTGTACCTGCAATATTCATCTTCGAGATTAATTTAAATTTGTAGTATAGTTAATTAATATAGAGAGTTGTTACACTTTAAATCAGAATACATTTTGTTTAAATTTATTAAAATTATGATAGAGTCTGCAGTTCGAAGAGTGGAACGTAGCTGAGGCCAGCAAACAGGTAAATGCTTACTTTCATAAAGGTATGTAGAGGTCGAAAAAAAAATGTAATATGCACCACGGCGAAAATCTGTCTTTTTTGCAGTAAGAGGAGGGGAAATCTTACATAAGACATTCAGGAAAGGTCTCGCTCACTATACCGGAATCCGCTTTCGCATTACTTCAGTGTAGAGGCAGTCTGTTTCAGTTTCGACTTTCTCTCTCTTTGTTTTCTATAATACACCGAATAACTGAATAGGCTTATTTTCAGGTTTTTTTTTATTCCATCATATTGACTGCATCAAACGTTCTTCCAGTACCTCTCTGGTATTCCAATCTCTTTTGTTCCCAGTTGGGACATGCGAAAAGGGTGTGTTCCGCAACATCATTGTCTCCGCAGTACGTGCACTCTGCTAATTCTGCTCTTCTTCGATCCAACAAATACTTTCTAAAGCTTGCTAGCCTCGGCTATCAATTTGCAGGCTTGACTATAATATACAGTTGTTCGTCCTTGTAAATTGAAATCAACAATTTCAGAAACGTAGTTTGCACTTGTAAGTACTGTAATTATAAATTGTAATTAAAGTTTTATTAAAAAAATAGAATATTGCAAAAAAATTTACCAAACAAAATGTTTACATTTTTATTATTTTCAAAGATACAGGGTGTTAATCAGACACTGTTTCGGTCATATCTCGTTCAACACTTAGAGAAAGGTAGCAAAACCCTATATTGAGAGAATCCTTAGAATAGCTTTATTGAAATAATATATAGGCTGTTCTATTTAAAATAAGGACGTTTTAGTCAAGTTTTGGTATAACAAGAAATGGTAGGATAAATTGGGCATTGTCACGTGCCTATTTTTTCTCTTCTACAGTTCATTATAATTGTGTCTCTGATGATTTTGTATTCCTTAGGTACTCGTAAGTAGGGTTGCGTACCGTATTTTGTTGTAACTTAAATATATCATTCGTTGTAAATAGTGTTGCATACCTTGTAGTGATAGGATTCGATTGTTAATGGCTGTGGCATTTTTCGTTAATTGATGGAGATTGAGTGGGGAGTCAGTCGTTTGGTGGCAGTCTTGGGAGTGGTGTGGTGAGAATTTTTGGGACAGTGTGATATTAACACGTGTGCAGAACCTCTACGGATTTTCTTTCATATCTGGCTGTATTTGGGCCATCTTAATTGGATTTTGAAGAAAAACCATTTAATTTTTAACTTGACCATTCTATCTTACCTTTGTTGTTGATATTTTGTATTTTGGTGTCGAGTTAAAATAACCGCATGCGGGATTTATTTCAGGGAAGCCATGGTTAATTAGCAGGTGCCGTTCCATAATCCAAAACGGCCAAAGGAGTAGTGCATTCGTATCATTCATATCGACGATAAATTGCAGTGTTATAAAGACTTGCTTGGTGTTTTTAGCAGGAACTCCGTGTTACGGTGTTCAAGATTAAAGTTATTCTTTTTTTTATATTTGATCTATAATATACGTTTACCCAAAGGTTACAAGTGAGTTATTTTTGAATATTTAACGCCGTGACTTATTTTGACACCACGATTAAGTTTTGTTTTAGTTTATTAATATAGTACATTGTGAATTCGTATACTCAAAGGTTATAAGTGATTTATTTTTAAATATATAACGCCGTGACTTATTTTGACACCACGATTAAGTTTTGTTTTAGTTTATTAACACTAAACTTGGATTAAAATAATCTTCTTAATAATTCTTTATGTCCAAGTAAAAATATATTTTCTTCATACTTATTTGTAAATATCCTACAATTTTGATATTTTAAAGGACAACCATTGTAAAAATAATTTTAAATAAACTTGATTGTTTTGGCAGTGAAAATCTTTATGTAAATGGTAAAAACATGAGTAAATTAGCAGCCTTATGTAAACGTTTGATTTAGTGTTATTAATGAGTTGATTTATATACGTTTTACTTTTTTTTTTGGTAACTTGGTAAAGTCTGTTACTCTTACTTCTGTTTGGGTTATTTTATAAAGTTGTAAATTTTAAATTTTTGGTTTGTTTTAGCAAGAAAATATACCATAGCTGTTAATTTTGACTATATTTGTTATAATGTTGCTATTGAGCTGTGTACTTAGATTTATTGTGTGAAGTATTGTGTGTAAAGTATCCAATATATTTTTGCTATATTTTTGCTCACTTTTATTTTCCTTTTTTTTCTTCTACCCTCTACGGCTGAGCTCGGGCATAATTTGCCAGTAGAGAGACCGCTGGCAGAGTACTCTTTAGAGAACGAAAAAGACGTGGCAGCATGTCTAAAAACTCCTTAACCCACATAATCAGATTTTAAATATGTCAAGTTTCTTTAAAACGTCTTATTGAAACTCACAAAAAAACACTCAGTCTATGGTGTGAACAAGGTTTTTCACTTAGTACGTCATTAGAATGGCGGTAAAGCCCATATTATATTTTTTACATTTATTTATGAATCCATAAATATTTTTCCATAAAATCTCAATATTGGAAAATTGCTCATTCAAGTAAAATCATACAAATCGTCGGCGTTGCACGACAGTTTTAAAAAGTGATCATTTTATTGATACATCAACCTAATTTAGTGTATCTCCATTAATTCTCTCTTGCTTTCTAGTATGTGATACGCCGTCACGTGGCCTTAACAACCAATAACAATTAGCCACAGATTCGGTACATTAACAACCCGTAACCAAAACGAACACAGTTTTTTGCCAGTCATTTCAGTGTGGGGCGCAGTTTAGAAGGAGGAAGATCTATAGTCGTTTATGGGATGCGCTCAAATACAGGGTGAACTAATAAAACATTTTATAATTGGGCATTGTAGGATTTTTTTTTGGAAACTGCATTCTCTTTGTAAAAGTAAAATATTAAACGTTAGTTTAAACTTTTGTACCTGATAGCTTTACTATCTCTCCCAACAATCCATCTGATGAAAAAAAGGTTAATGTCAACAAATTATCCACACAAGCCAAACCCAATTTTTTATGGTTAAAACGTTTCTAATCGATAAAAACTGACAAATTAATTAACCTTTAAACACGTGTTCACTGCTTAATTGTAGTAACGTTAAAGAACTAAAATGACAGCGAGTAGATTTATTGATTATTGACAGTAATCGTAAAGCTATGTTCCGAGATAAACTGCGTAAACAATGGTGAAAATTATACAACTATGACATTAACTTATAGAATCAACTGTTTTTAATTAATCTTTGTAAAATGTTTAGGAACCAAAGAATTAAATACTTTATTTTAAACAATTTTACCTAAAATGTAATTACTGAAAATTTGTTTTTCATTTTTTTTTGTACAAATAAACTCATGGACAAAATTAATACAAACACGTATTGAATCATACAAGTTGCTATAATAGTTTAACTTATGCACAGACGTTTATTAAAATATTTGAAAAAGAGTGCGTATGGATTGAAAATAAATGATTTGATCGTCAAATGCCTTCTTTACGACGTTGATAAAGTCATATTAGCGTCATCTGAAGAAGAGTTGCAGGCGATGGTTAAAGGTATGCTTGATGCCCTGAAAATCAAAGGGATAAAAATAAATGCAAGCAAAACGAAAGTAATGGTTTTTGAAAGAGAAAACAGGACAAACTGTGAAGTTCTGATTGTGGAAGAAAGAGAGAAACAAGTAAATGAATTTGTGTACTTGGGTTAAAAATTTACGAGAGATGGAAAGTATGACAGTGATATTGAGCGAAGGGTGTTGGTAGGAAAATAAATAAATGGGGCACTGCATAGCTTTATAAACAGCCAGAAAGTGTTGAAAAAGGTACGTCTGGTTGAGCATAGAGGAGTGTTGGTTCCTACACTTATGTATGGTAGTAAATGTTCAGCAGAAGCATGAACATGGGATTAACGCTGCGGAGAAAAGTAGTCTGAGAAGTATAGCCGGAGTGACTCGATTGGATAAAACAAATAATGGTGAGATAAGAGAACGCTGTGGTGTGAAAAAAATGTGGTTACAAAGATAGATAAAGGAATGCTTAGATGGTTTGGACAAGTAGAAAGAATGGATGAAGGAAGATTGACGAAACAAATTTAAGGCGAGTGTGAATGGACAAGTCGGTAGAATGTCGACCTCGGCGAGGTCAAGAGTACCAACAATCGAAGAGCCATGCATGAGAGCCCTGATGAAAGTAGAGGAAGCAAGAGATGTGTGTAAGAACCGTAGCAAGTGGAAGGAAGTGGTCTCTGCCTACTCATAAGGGAAAAAGGCGGGGCTATATGTACGTATGTATGGATAAATTTAATAATTTTATATGGACATTGATTACATTAAAAGATGGAAAAGACGTATTACTTTAAAAGTGAATTGACTTTAATATTTTTTAATAAGGTTAAAATTCTCCTTATTAACTTAATAACAAAATTGAAATGTTGAAAAAAATAAATCATGGTGTAAATACGACACCAATAGTGAAATTAATGGTGTAAGTGCGATTCTAATAGCGTGTATCTACTTCTCTACTTGGGATCACAGCGTCAAGGTATGCTTTTAATTAAATTTTGGATAAAACATTAAGGAATTTATTCACATGCTGTGATAACTGCATTTTCAAGTTCCCTTAGCTTTCTAGGAGCAGGAACCGGGCTTTTTGGTGGCCACTGCATAACTGGAATACGAACTTGAAGACGATAATCGAGTACCTCCAAAGCTATGTGAAGTCAAGCGTTGTCTTGCAAAAAATTCGTAAAATTTACGAATCAATTGTTTAACGATTATTTCATTTTTGCATGCACCTTTCGATGATCTGATCTGATCGAAAAAGTCTTTATTACAGGCGATAATCGTGTTCGAAAATCAAGTACGTGAAAATTCAATTTTTCAATGTTTTCGGAAAATTTACAAGAGAGCTGATTTTTCTGCCGAGACGTCAGTAAATAGAGCTAATAGAAACTCGTTAAACTAGCATTTGAATAAACTTTGCGGGCTGGGTGGGCTCGGTCACACACTACCTCTTATTCAGTTAAATTCCTTGCTCGATTTATTTTTCCAATTTTTCGGGGTAAAAAATCAAACAGTCGCCACAAAAAACGTATTACTTTGAATAAAGGAACGATTTTATTGATAGGCTTGCTTTTAACGAAAATGTATCGCAAATACTGCACAAAATTGTTTATCTTTTATCACATTCTTTAAAAATGTAAATCTAAATGAATTGTTTTCATAGCTGGAACGACGAAAACTCAAAGATAGAAATGTCAATGATGAATAAACACCACAAGAATATACTACGGAAAATAAAGGAAGCATAACTAAAAGTTAACTAAAAGCTAAGTAAAAGGTGTATGGGAATTGACACTTTTCAACAAAAACATGACGATTTCCACATGCACAAAAAGATTAAAGAGATGCAATACCGAGACGCAATACCGAGGGCCAGATTTTGATCAGGATTAAAACCAGAGTGAAAAGATGGAATGAATATATGCAAGAACTTTTTAAGATACAATAAGAACACCACCCGAAATAGACAACCCCTACGGCCCAGAAATAACAAATGAAGAAGTTGAAAAGACCATTAAACGATTTTAAGCTGGGAAATCGCCAGGACCCGATGATGTGCATGGGGAAATTTTGAAACTACTAAAAACTCCCAAATCACAACTCTTACCAAGCTATTTAATAATATATATGAGACTAGACACATACCAAAAGACCAACGCCAGGAAAGGAAAACATGAAAAACATGACGACTTCCACATGCACAAAAAGATTAAAGAGATGCAATACCGAGACGCAATACCGAGGGCCAGATTTTGACCAGGATTAAAACCAGAGTGAAAAGAGGGAATGAATATATGCAAGAACTTTTTAAGATACAATAAGAACACCACCCGAAATAGACAACCCCTACGGCCCAGAAATAACAAATGAAGAAGTTGAAAAGACCATTAAACGATTTTAAGCTGGGAAATCGCCAGGACCCGATGATGTGCATGGGGAAATTTTGAAACTACTAAAAACTCCCAAATCACAATTCTTACCAAGCTATTTAATAATATATATGAGACTAGACACATACCAAAAGACTGGCTACTATCAATTTTCATCCCAATTCTTGAAAAAACCAACGCCAGGAAATGCGAGGACCCCAGATTAATTAGTTTATTAAGCCACGCACTTAAAGTGCTCCTAAATATCATTCATTCACGCATTTACACCAAATTAGAGGAACACCTCAGTGAAGTGCAATATTGATTCAGAGCAGAACAAGACAAGCACTCGTCAGCTTGCAAATACTAATACAAAGAGCGAGAGATGTAAAATGCAACGTATTTGCATGTTTAATTGACTTCGAAAAGGCATTTGACAGAGTGCCGCACGGAAAACTAATTGACATTCTAAACATATCGGAAATTGATGGTAAGGATATAAGACTAATCTTAAACTATATATCTCGAAAAGGGAGTTCGGCAGGGATGCATACTATCACCGGCATTAATCAAAATATCTAAATAAATGGTCAACTCACCAATAATATTAGATATACAGATGACACCGTACTGCTGGCTGATAGTGCGGAGGGTCTCCGGAGATTAATAGATAATATTGTAGAAGAAAGCAACGAATACGGACTAAAACTAAAAAGACTAAAGTAATGATTATTACTACCGTAAAGAACAGAAAATTGGCCTAACATCAACTGACTTATTCCGAGCTGCAGTGAATAGGATAACGTGGTCGCCAACATCATAAGAAGATAGGCTCCTTTAGAAGAAGAAGAAGCTGTCATTAATAACGAGACAGAATATGCATAGCCAATTGTTTAAATACTAGGGATAACAAAAGGTTTACCAATTGAGACTAAACATATAATATTAATATCCTCAGATTATTTCCATGTTTGTATTTATGCTTGCCTTAAATTGTTATAAGTAATGATTGCTGTGTTTAATTTACGAGGTTTATTTTTATTTGTCTCGCCCTGTATCGATCTATCGAAAGGCGCAAAACAAAGAATGTGACTGTTTTTCTGGGAAAGTGCTGTGGTTGCTGCCACGAAAAACCCATAAAAATTTGTCACGTCGAGGGTGGCGGGGCAATGGAGATGCCGTCGCCACCGGCGTCGCTTGGCATCGCTAGCGGCGTAGCGGAAGTGACGCAACAATTACATCCCCACCGCTGTGACGATACGTACTTCCGGCAAATCACGATATTGCAGCTTCCGGTTTGTCGGATGCTGAATTAATTTTTACTTAACGTTCGAACTGCAGACTCCCGATGCGAAGGGTGGCGTTGAATTTGTTGTTCGGTTGAATTTCAAGTGAGGATGACTTGATAAATTGTTGCTGATGATGTAACGAGAATTGAGTTTAGTCTTTAAATTAATACGGAAAGAGTAAACACCATTTGTTATCCGAGCTGCCAATACTTTGCAAATGTAAATTTAATTACAAAATTGTATCCGTATGAAGTCTCAATGACTAAAAAATTATTATTTTTTGTAACACAAAAAAGGGGGTTTGCAAATTCAAATAATAGTGTTTTTTTTTGGCTAAGAATATTACCTAAAACAATCACAACCTTTCTAATTGCAAATAAATAGGTCCTTTCGTGACTACAATTGGCCTTGATTTAATAAATTCTTTTATTTAGCAGCTAATTGTACTGTGGACTTTTATCTAAAAAATTTTTTTCTTTACAAATCAAAACTTTAAATAATAATTCTTTGTAAGTACCTTTACATACATACATAAAGTCACGCCTTTTTTCCGTAGAGGAAGGCAAAAACCAATTTTTTTTCACTTGCTACTGTTCTTTCACGCGTTTCTTCTACTATCAGTAGCACTTTTATACATGTTCGTCGGTTGATGTTACGTTTGTCGATTGCCTGTACTGTTAACATGGCCTTTTTTTAAAACAATTTTGCCCATTAACACTTGCGTTATAAATCTGTTTTGTCAATTTTATTTTATCCATTCTCTTTGCGTGTCTAAACCATCTAAGCATTTTTTTATCTATATTTGTTAGTATTACTTCTTTTAGACCACAGCCGTTCCCTTATTACACTATTTCTCACTTTTTCCGTCAGATTCACTTCAGCTTTACTTCTCAGATCACTTCTTTTAGACCACAGCGTTTCCTTGTTACACTATTTCTTACTTTATCCGTCAGATTCACTTCAGCTATACTTCTCAGATCACTTATCTTCGCAGGATTGATCTTACTTTTATGCTTCTTCTGCCAAACCCAATACTCGCATATACCCATTTATATAGTTTTATCTTATTTATGTTTGACCACCTTGATTTCCTATAAGCCATTTCTTTGGGTACATTAACAATACAAACATAAAATGGAAATAAGTATTAAACTTTTAAATCCATATTCAGGAGTGAAGCTATAAATAATTTAATTTTGTAAATGATGTTAAAAATTAAAATAGAATGAAGAAGATATTAAGGGGCAGGATCAACTGTTGACGACGTACAAGGCTCAAATCCGACCTCTACTGGAGTATTGCTCGCACATTTGGGGTTCAGCACCAAGGCATTCTCTTCGTCTTCTAGATTCCATCCAGAAAAGAGCCATTCGCTTGATAAACAGCTCAACTCTCACAGATACCCTTCACCCTCTAGAACATAGAAGAAGAGTTGCAGACCAGTCATTGATCTACAGATATTTCCATGGCAGATGCTCCAGAGAAATAAAAACTCTTGTACCACCATTGGCCACATTCGGCCGAAGAACTCGGCACGCTGATCAGTCTCACCCATTTACTCTCAAGATTGACACTACTAGGACCAATCTTCATCAAGAATCCTTCTTTTACAGGGCTGCTACGGAATGGAATAAGCTTCCAAAATCAGTTTTTCCAGAGAACTATGACCTACAACTCTTTAAAAAGCGTGTCCACAATCATTTTCTTTCTATAATCCCTTCCCCTTCTAATAGTCGCAGTGCGGGCCGTCCGCGGCACACACGATAGGTCTACCCTTTTTGCGACCATTTTCATAAAAAAAAAAAATCTTTTTGAGCTTATAACAGTCCAGTAGGCCAGACTTTGAAAATAGCCTGGCTCACATCCAGAAACCCAGCAGAACATTACATTTTATCTTCAATGCAATGCATTATTTTGTTGGTGACACGTTGTAGCTAACGAAATTGATGTTCAGGAATAATAAGTTGATCTTTAAGAATAATTTTTTGTGTTTATAATTTTTTCTAGTATTTATAAGCAAACTTAAAGGCCTACAAGAGGTAACATCTTAAGTTGGTTTTCCAGCTTTGGAAATTAAAATGATCTGGGTTACTTTCCATTGAATTGGAAAATAACTCAACTTTAAGATGGTGTTATAGATAAGTGAAATCAATTAGACTTCGCTTGAGGGTAACTCGTGTAGGATTTTAGCATTTATAAGGTCTTAATTGCATAATTTCATTGGTGGTTATTTTTGTTAAAGGTGGTTCTAGTAATTAGAGTAATACAATAAACTGCTTTACTGCTTCGTCGTGGTCATTTGTTGTTGATGGGTTTGACTAGAAGACATTTTCCAAGAGTGGGTTGCAAAAGTGTTAATTTCTGCTATATCATCCAATGTCCTTCTGTGGAACGGATGGAAGGATTGGTTCATTTTTTTGGTGGCTTTCCATAGCGAATAATCGAAGGCTTCAGTTGCAGTAGGATTAGTGAATTCGTATACCCAAAGGTTACAAGTGATTTATTTTAGAATATTTAAACGACGTGATTTGTTTTTGACACCGCGATTAAGTTTTGTTTTAATTTATATAATATGGTACACTGTTGAAAACTTTTTACGAGCACCTGAGGAATACAAGACTATCAGAGATCCAATTAATAATGGAACTGTAGAAGAGAAAAAAATAGGCACGTGACAATATAGAGTGGAATTTCTTTAACATTAATTTTTGTACTTACGTTGATCAGCACCGGTGAATCATCGGACGACAGATCAAAACAGGATGTGGCATTGGCTAGGTTTTCTGAAATACCTATCATGATGCAGAATTCGATAAGATCTGGTAGTTTATTCCTGTCTGTTGGTCAATAAGTCGGTTCGCCAGTTGATACATAGTTAAAGGCATTATTTATAATTGTATTATAGAGCTGTTGACCTCTGAAATTTATTAACTTGGATCCACAGTTAGTTTATTATTTCCATTAATGTTTCACCAAATATTAACACGTTTTTAATTTTACAGTTTTAAAAATAAACAACCTTTTCAATACAAATAACAAAAAATGACGTGCTAAAGTAGAGGCTATTAACATGAAAATGTCCTCGAAACACGTCGTTTCTTGCTATAAATCCATCATCCTCAAGAATCCATATAATAAAATGAAAAATCCCATCACTATCACAACTTACACCAGTGGTGGAGTACTTAAAACTGCACAATCTGTTCAGAAAACCCAAATTAAAATTTTCTTTAAAATTTTTTAATACCTACATTACATCTACCTACCTACCATCTACCTACAAAAATTCGATTTTGACAGCATATGATTTATATTTCTTGGTTGTGCCAGTGAAAGTATATAGTACAACATCATTTTACCGATCATAGGTATTTGGTAATCCCATTTTTATTTACCCTACAGTATGAATTGATATTTTATAGTTATTTGAAGTCTTGCTAAATAGAAATTTAAAATTACTTGTAATATTGTCTACAAATTTTGACAATTAGAAAAGATTTGGTAAATATAAATTGGTAAAAAGAAAATATTTTCAAACAGACTAATATTTTGATTATTTGTTTAGTCACAATGATATTAAAAAATAAAAAATGTTTTCACACAATAATAATAAAAAAAAATTAAAATTGGAATGAAATTTTAAAAAACGTAAAAAATGCAAATATAACAAATTAAATTTAAAAATATCAAGCGCGGCTCGTAAGTTATTGTAGCGGTGGGTCAAATTATGGAAATTCATAAAAAAAAAAAAATGGAGGATAGTGGCATAAGCACTGACCCGCAATCAAAATTTTTTTGAATATTTATATACTATCTTTTATAATTTTTTTATGGTTTTGACTTGAATAGAGCAACTAAAATATTAATCCCTTAAGATATCCATTGGACAACTATTATAAAAAAAACCGCTGCCAATGGAGTTAGTACTTACATTAAATTTTAAAATATTAAATACTATTCCAATTTGAAAAACAATAATAAAAATCAATTCCTTGTCCCCAAAAACATGTAAAATTATATATCACAAGCTATTTTAAATTTTGCCTCCTTCTACTCGCCTAGACATCACCCCTATTAATTCAAGAGGAAATAACCCTTTTTGTTATTTTTCTACATATGTAGATACACTTTCGGACAAAAAAAGAATATTTTAAAAATAACCTACAATTACCCAAATTCCAAATATGTATCCCACTGTTTTTGTTTAAAACTCAGTTAATGATTTTACTTTAAATTTTTATATTTTGCGTTACCTTATCATTATAGCCTTTTATAGATTTACGATAAGCATTACTTGATTAAGTTTAAATTCTGTAAACTTTGCCGAAACACAAGACGAGACAATTAAAAAAATGAAATCAACTTTATACGAACCGTTTTACGGTCATCATTTAATGCGGCCTAGCGCATGCCCGAAAGCAGGATTTGGCTAGTCGGCCGTTGGCAATTTCATAATCTACTTGTCTCTTTTCAGCTTTAGAGCGGGCGCATATGCTGTTGTCTTGTAACGTGCCTTTTTTTCCCTTCTACAGTTCCATTATAATTGGGTCTCTGATAGTTTTGTATTCCTCAGGTACTCGTAAATAGTGTCGCGTATCGTATTTTGTTGTAACTTAAATATATCATTCGTTGTAAATAGTGTTGCATACCTTGTGGTTTTATTTATTTATTTAGCGTATGGCTATACCTTGTGGTGAGAGGATTCGATTGTTAATGGCTGTGGCATTTTTGTTAATAGCTGGAGATTGAGTGGGGGTTTTCGTTATTAGATTTTGCTTTGGTTTTTGGCCTCGATTGTTGTGTGTTGTCGGTTATATTATTGTTTGGTTTGCATTTCTGTGTGTATGGGGCTGGCTATCAACACGGACGAGCGCGATTCTGAGTGTGGAACATAGATTTGCGAATATTGTTGGTTGACGTCGGTTCCGTGTCATTTTTCTTGATATCCGGCCTGGGAAGTAGTCAGTCGTTTGGTGGCAGTCTTGGGAGTGGTGTGGTGAGAATTTTTGGGACGGTGTGATATTGGAAAGTGTGCAGAACCTCTACGGTTTTTCTTTCATATCTGGCTGTATTTGGGCCATCTTAATTGGATTTTGAAGAAAAGCCATTTAATTTTTAACTTGACCATTCTATCTTACCTTTGTTGTTGATATTTTGGATTTTGGTGTCGAGTGCCATTCCATAATCAAACCGGCCACAGGAGTAGTGAATTCGTATAACCAAAGGTTACAAGTGATTTATTTTAGAATATTTAAACGACGTGATTTGTTTTTGACACCACGATTAAGTTTTGTTTTAATTTATTAATATGGTACACTGTTGAAAACTATTTATTGCATTGGATAATATGCCAATGCTGAACTTTGATTAAAGTAATCTTCTCAATAGTTCTTTGTGTCCAAGTAAAAATGTTTTCTTCATACTTATTTGTAAATATCCTACAATTTTGATATTTTAAAGGTCAACCATTGTAAAAATTATTTTTAAATAAGCTCGATTGTTTTAACAGCGTAAATCTTTATGTAAATGGTAAAAACATGAGTAAATTAGCAGCCTTATGTGAACGTTTGATTATGTATTATTAAAAGGTTGACTTGTATACGATTTTTTTGGTAACTTGATAAAGTTTGTTACTCTTACTTTTGTTTTGGTTATTTTATGGAATCGTAAACTTTGGATTTTTGATTTATTGTTAGCTGTTGATTTTGACTATATTTGTTATAATGTTATTATTGAACTGTGTACTTTGATTTATTGTTGGCTGTTGATTTTGACTATATTTGTTATAATGTTATTATTGAACTGAGTACTTTGGTTTATTGTTAGCTGTTGATTTTGACTATATTTGTAATAATTTTGCTATTGAACTGTGTACTTTGATTTATTGTAGGAGTAAAGTATCTAATATATTTTAGCTATAATTTTATTTATTTAGTTCACCATAATCTTAGTTGTTTGTCGTGTGGCTCTGCTAGTGCCTATAAGACCTAGGGGTTTCCGGCTTGAACCGTCTAAGTCGGTGGCGCGGCTCACTTTTATTTTTTTTCTTTTACCCTCTACGTCTGAGCTCGGGCATAATTTGCCAGTGGAGAGACCGCTGGCAGAGTACTCTATAGAGAACGAAAAGGACGTGGCAGTCTCTGTCTCAATTGCAATGCATTTATCCTTGTGGATTGTCCCAATATTCCTTGAGGTCAATTTAAAATACGACTCGGCCGGGCACGTAGCAAACAGGAAAAGTTATTATTAATAGATTTCAGTAATCTTGGCTCCATTGGTAGTAATTATGGAGCTCTTGCATTAAAATTAATTGCGTAAAATCCATACACGCTTTTTTCCCGTAGGGTTAGGCAGAGACCACTTCCCTCCACTTCCGCTACGGTTCTTACACACATCTTTTGCTTCCTCTTCTTTCATCAGTGCTCTCATACATGCTCGTCGATTGTTGGTACTGTTGACCTGGCATTTCTTCAAAAATATGTTGATCTGATCGTGATATGTTCACCGAGGTCGTCCTTTATCAACTTGTCCATTCACACTCGCCTTATAAATTTGTTTCGTCAACCTTCCTTTATCTATCTTTATAACCACATCATCTTTTACACCACAAAGTTCTTTTATCTTACTATTCTTTACTTTATCCAACCAAGTCACTCCGGCTATACTTCTCAGACTACTCATCTCCGCAGCATTAATACTATTTTCAAGCTTTTTCTGCCAAACCCAACATTCACTACCATACATAAATGTCAATAAAAAATCAAAAAACTCCATGATGTAAAATAATAAGTGTTGTTAATATTAAACCTTTTACTAGCCACTCTCGACGATTTTCATGCATACGTTATTGGTTGATAATAAAAAAAAATTGAGCACTCCATTTTCGATTTTAATCATCCCATAAAATCTAACCGTTAATTAATATACCAATTAAGTTTTATTTTACCAACAAAGTCAGTATGTTAGGACTTTTCATTGCAAAATACTGTAGTAATATTTTTATTTAGCTGAATTGCATCATTATACATTTATATTGAAATCGTTTGCGTACCTATTTATTTAAAATGTTATTAAATTTTTTGGCATATCGTTAGCCAATAGAAATATTTGAAATAATAGTTTATGCTAGTTTATTTATTTTAAAATTTAAGGAAGTTTACTTGTCAAGTATTTTATAAAAGTATTTAGTTTTGAAATTAAGATAGAAAATGACTTTAACTGGTAAATTTTTAAATCTGAGGATTTTTTAACGCTAAAAGCCGATATAATAAATAAAACTAATAGCATTTTTGCGCTCACTTCTCACTTTTAGGCTTCTAGGAAGATACTCGAGGTTATCAAAGCTTCTCATTTATAAGCAAATTATAAAACCAGTATTAACACTCGGTATCCAAAAAGATCAGTACAAAAATAACACAAACCTTCAAAACAAAGCATTAATGGGTTCATAGTTAACTCACCCTGTTAGGTAAATCCGTAATAAAGACCTTATGAATGAAGCTCGTCGACAAAGAAATACAAAAGTTTACAAAAAGTCACGAAAAGAAGCATTTCCATCACGAGAACATCGAGGCTATCCAGCTACTAGACAACTCGAACCAGAGAAGAAAACTGAAGGGAACCAAACTTCACAAGATGGTGTAGTGTGTGATACAGTAATAAAGCGCAGCATTGTTTTGTTAGTACACAAACAAAAAAGTGCACTAGTGATAAGAAAATAACTAAGACGCCATCAAAGGGTGACACTAAGGACTCTTAGATTTTAAGTAGTTAGTTTGTTAGAAAGTTATTTCTTGGTCGCTGACCAGATCGTAGCATTAAAAACTCCTTATTATTTAAAACATATAGGTATGCGCAGTTCATCTCCGTCCGAGTATTTTTGTTTGCAATAAAAAAACGCTTCTACAGAATTTTTAATTCTAATTAAAAAAGAGAAATATTAATAAATAGCTTAAAATATAAAAGGTTATTGACCAATTGATACGTAAAATATAATAATTTTATTAATTTGAAAGCAACACTTTTTTACAATTTCTTCACAGCTACGAGGAAAGATTTGAAGATCTGGCAATGCACAAAAAATCTAGAATCTTTTTTGGTTGTGGTTTTACGATTGAATCAAAAATGCAAACATCATGATCTTAATTGAAAAAAATTTCCCGAAAAGAAAGTACAACTTTTTATTTCTAGTATGTGTAAATATTTTCATTATCATTCGTATTGCGTTATAACGAGTTGCTACTGAATTTTAACAAACGATTTGATAAATTTTATTGTCCAAATAGAGGTTTTTAACGTCCACAACTCAACAGCTTGTTGTAAATATTCTCGTTTTCATCGACTACTTTTATTATTCTGAAATTCTTTACTGCCAAATTTATGAACCAACTATCGAGCTGTATATCAACGGTTAGGCATTAACACATTTTTCAAAAATAAGTTCTGGCTGCGAATACTAAAACTGTTAAGTTTAAATGAAATATGGTAGGATATATAAAATTTCATTTTCAAATTATTATTGTCATTAAATTACCTTGTATGTTTACTACTGATGTCACCCCTAATTCTATCCATTCTCTCTATTCAGTGATTCTGAATAGATATTTTTGTGTCAAGTGGCTTCTGTTGTGGTACGTAATACTGTCACTAAGGTTAAATATCGTATTTGGCACCATGAAGCCATTATATTATAGCAGTTGAAGTTAAAATTATATAAATTCCTAGCTATACTGTGCGAACAGTTAGCTTATATAGTCTCATATAACAAGTCAAACATGTAAAAAGTTGGCAAAAAAAATGGTTCTACCAGGTATGATTTTAAATTTACGTCATCTACAGCAAAATTAAAGTTCAAAAACCCTTTTTCTTATGCCACTCCCTGCAGATAGAATCTGTTGGTGTGCCTAAGGATAGGATAAAAAATAAAGAAAACACAAATAAAATTTGATATTTACTGGCATCAAGAATGTAGCTACTTACTGTTGAAAATTATATTATAAGTTTATCAATCATTCAAAACTCCCAAATTCAGATGATTAATTATCTAAACAGAAATGTAAGAGAAATGAAGTATATGGGTTTGTTCATGATATTTCCCAAATATTAAGATATTTCTTATTTTAAATTGAATGCATTTAACCTTTACAGAAATAGAAATATTTCCAATTTAGAAAACATACAGGATATTTAGATGAAAATAATAATCATCGATATAACTTAATATTTTTATACCTGTAGTGGAAGGTACCTCATGTCAGTAATGTTGATGGATAGAATAACTCAAATCAGCACTGGAAGGGCGGCATCCCATCTTATAGTTGACTTTCCGAACAGTTCCCAAGCTTACAGCACCAGTCTCCTGGGATGCAGGAACCAATCTGGTAATGCTTATAGTTCAGCCATTACTTTTGAAATTAATGATAAAATTTCCAGGAACTTATTCACAAGTGATTAAATCACTTTACAGAAACAAAAAATTGGTTCAAACGCCAGGACAGACTTACTCTGAAGACTGTATCAAAAATATATGATCCCCCATGGATAAAAAAATCATCCCAGAATCATCCCAAATCTCGCACACTAGCCTCATGAGCAATGATAAAAAATAGACCATTAAATGTTGATATATATAATGGTTGATAATTGGGAGCTAAAAAATATTTGTAGCAACAATAGCCTGGCAGAACTATAGCACAAAGAAAGGAAACCACACTTTAGTACCTACTATACTCTTGAGATTAAAAAATTTCGGTTGAATTCTCTCAATTATGAACAGATTCCATAAAATAATCTTTTACATAAAGAGAATTTAATATCAAATCAAAATCAATTACCATTTATCTGATCTTCTGGATGTAAATTTGTGGATTTTCAAAAATAGTGTTTCAGGAAATCTGACATGTTCATCTGTTAAATGTCAGGAACAGAAAGACTAATTTCAGAATCTTCTTTCAGCAGTATTACAGTTCATGTTGAAGTTCACTTGTCAAAGTCAAATTGGCACTTGTTTCAGGGCACAAATCAATCGTTTTCAGATTTTGATATTTACAATATCATGATATCACTTTTTTGTACGACTGATATAAACGAATCGTTCTTAAATTTAATGTTAATGACACTGACACATAGTGAACTTAGGCACCAATCTTCGCAGCGAACAATAAAAAGAAAGAAGAATTACTAAAATCATACTTTTGCATTTAAAGTAACATTTAACAGGAATTTAACCTAAAAATTAAGATCTTTAAATCCCATAATAAACCAAAAAAATAATTCTTAATTTGAATCGAATTGTTTGAAAATAAACAAGGTAAGTCGGTTAATCTGATCGAGATATGTTCACCGATGTCATCCTTTGTCGTATTGTCCATTCACACTTGCCTTATAAATTTGTTTCGTCAACCTTCCTTTATCTATCTTTGTAACCACATCTTCTTTTACACCACAGCGTTCTCTTATCTCACTATTTTTTACTTTATCCAACCCAATCACTCCGGCTATACTTCTCAGACGTCTCATCTACGCAGCATTAATCCTATTTTCATGCTTCTTCCGACAAACCCAACATTCACTACCATACATAAGTGTAGGAACCAACACACCTCTATGTATAGCCAGACGTACCTTTTTCAACACTTTCTGGCTGTTTATAAAGCTATGTAGTGCCCTATTAATTTATTTTCCTACCAACACCCTTCGCTCAATATCACTGTCATACTTTCCAACTCTCGAACATTTTGAACCCAAGTACACAAATTCATTTACTTTTTTCTCTCTTTCTTCCATAATCAGAACTTCACAGTTTGTCCTGTTTTCTCTTTCAAAAACCATTACTTTCGTTTTGCTTGCATTTATTTTTATCCCTTTGATTTTCAGGGCATCATGACCAGCATTAACCATCGCCTGCAACTCCTCTTCAGATGATGCTAATATGACTTGATCATCAGCGAAAAGAAGGCATTTGACGATCAAATCATTCATTTTCAATCCATACGCACTTTTTTTTAAATATTTTAAACAATCGTCTATGTATAAGTTAAACAGCCATGTCGAAACCACACATTCCTGTCTCACACCCTTTTCGATGTTAAACCATTCCGTGCAAGCTCCGTTAATCCTGACACAAGTAATAGAATTCTTGTAAAGTGATTTCACTGCTCGTATTAAACTACCGTTTACCCCATACATAAATCTCATACAATATAAATCTGCATGCACGTCATCAATGATCTGTTCGTTTCAAATCTTGATACCAACAATAATAAAAATCACTGTTCGTTTTATATAATCTCGAACACATCGGGTCAGTCTATTCGTGATATTTAATTGCATTAATCAAGTCAATGTCTTGTTAAATATTACAATTTCTATATTATTTTAGAAGGTATATAAAATTGCAGATATTATACATAAATATTTCTTTAAATATTACACACAGTATTTTTAAGGAAAAATAAAAACGGTTTTTCCGTTTGAAGATCTATGAGCGCCAGCTGGCAGTTGACAGTTAGATTCATAAGTTGGCAATTTTATAGACGTTTTTAAGACGTTGTCAAATGTGATTATCATGGTAAAATGAACCAAGATAATTTTTAAAATGATTTGAAAATCAGTTGCTAAACAGTCTCACTGAACCATCAGTAATTGTTATGGACAATGCTCCTTACCACAGTATGTTATTATACCAAACATGTCCTGGCTCAAAGCGGATATTGAAGAATGGCTAGTAAATCAAAATAATGCTTTTTCACATACTATGTTTAAACATAAGCTTCTAAAGATTGTAGATCAGTAATTACATTATATTTTGTGTTTATATAATAGTTTCTAATTTTATAAAACAATCTTCTACCCGTTTTTTTACATTGCATTGTAATTAAATTTTGAAATAGTTTTACTGATTTTGTTCACAAAATTGAAACTGGTATATTTTTTAGAAATAAACCAACAAAAATATATCTGATAGATGACCTAGCTAAACAATATAGACATAAAGTGTTGTCTCCTGCCATATCACTGCATTTTCAATCCAATTGAATTGATCTGGGGCATTGCAAAGCAATATTAAATTAATTAAACTAATAAAATAAATATTAGAAATACATTTTTGTAATTTATCAATATTTTGCTTGAAATGAAAAAGCAGCTATTAGGTAAGTATGTCAGCCCCTAAATAGCGTTCTATCTTCATTGTGAAGCATTTTAAATTGTATTATTTTTATTAATAAAATTATGATCAGTATAATTTTTTTGTTACTGGCTCTAATTAACGCTATGTTGATTCGAATTAAATAAAGCATTAATATTTTTATTGAAAACCTTTTGTTTAGGTAAAATTCTCAAAGTTTTATTGCAATGTCCTAGACTAATTAATGGTAAAGTATGTTTATTAAATGATCAACAACATAACCTTATTATTTCCTCCATGTCCGTACTACTATCAAAGTCTGGCAACGTTGTTCAAATGTGACCTCATACTCGCTCTATGACGTGCATGCACATTTGTATTGTATGAACTTTAGACAATGTCGACCACAATTTACTCCTTACCACTCTGTCATAGGCCTTCCAAGTCTATAAAAGCGCAATAGACTTTCTGACTTCTAGCCAAAATTTTTTCGACTATACCTAGTAATGAGTAATGAAAAGACCTGATCCATACATCTCCTTCCTCTTCTAAATCCTGCTTGCACATCCCATATCATCTCAGTTTCATTCGTCACTCTTTTAATTAATATCTTTGTATACAGTTTGCCGACTATTTAATAATAACCCAAATGTCTCTCCACCCTTTTTTTGTATCAGGATTATTTTAGGCAGTATAAATCACCCGAACGAAATATTAACTGAAATAAAAATATAAACTTTGTAATGTCAACTTGACAGTTGCGCGTTCGGCTGTTAACCGAAAGGTTGATGGTTCAAATTTGCATGCGACAAGGATAGTTTGCGTGTGCTAAGTATAAAGCCATTTTAATAACGATTTTCTCCTAACTTATCCAAGTTTACATACGGGGGTCTTGCTTAGTACGGCAGGATTGTCGTATCCAGTTGATCTTTACTTAATCTCGTCGTTGGTCTTCTTTGACTTCTTGGTCTTCATCGTATAACACGTTAAGTTAATCGTTCATTACAATGTTTTATCTTTTGACCTGTCTTTAAAATTGTTCTCTTTTCAACACTTTTTTGCATTCCTAATTTTTTGTTGATTATATTGACAGAATACAGAGTGGGCTACGAATCAGCTGTCAGAAATATAAATTCACTATCAGCATCATCTAAGGAGTTGCATGATATTGTGCATGATGTCATAAAAATTAAAGGGATAAAAGTTAATATTAGCAAGACAAAGGTAATGGTTTTGGAAAAAAAGATAGCTTGTCAAACCGCGAGGTGCAGATTGAAGGGGAAAAAAGTTACGAGAGACGGAAAACATGACTGCGAAATTGAGCAAAAGGTGTGGGCAGAGAAACAAATAAATGGGGCATTGCATAACTTTATGAGCAGCCAAAACGTGTCAACAGACGAGCATGTATGAGAGTGCTGATGAAAGTAGAAGAGGCGAAGGATTTGTGTAAGAACCGTAGCAAAAGAAAGTGGTCTCTGTCTACCTCTACGGAAAACATGCGTGACTATACAGGGTGTTTTAAAAAAAGGTGACCCCGGCTTTAGGATAGATAGAAAACTGAAAAATAATGGGGTTTGCTCAGTAAAAAAAATTCGTAACATCATCCGTATTCAAGATAAAGGGCGTTAAAGAAAAAAAAATGTATACACATTTATTATGATTTTGCCGAAACTACTGGAAACATTGTAATGAAATTTTATACGAATAGGTTTTAGAAGCTGATACATCCCATGAATTTGTTTTTATATCTGACTCTTATAGAAGGCGCTAGTTACACGGTTCGTACCAAGTAGTATTGAACATAACCCCAATTATTTTTCAGTTTTCTACCTATCCTAGAGATGGGGTCACCTTATTTGAAACAACGTGTATAATGCTTTAACCAATGATTATACCTTATAACGATTTTTCGAGCATTTGAATTTATTTAACAAAGCTAGCAACAACATTGTAATGAAATTTTATACGAATAGGTATGTTTTAAAAGCCGATGCATCCCATGAATTTGTTTTTATATCTGACCATCATAGAGGGCGCTAGTTACACAGTTCGTACCAAGTAGTATTGAACATAACTTTTTTAAGGTTAGATTTATTAATCAAAATTTTAATTTTAATTTAAACATCATTTAATTGTACACCAAAAAGGTACTGTTTGTAAAACTCGATACTGTGTACTGTTTCCGGAATATTTTGATTTGAAAATTATGAAGTAATAACCGATAACTTAATCATTTTTTTATACCAGTATTTCATTACAATGTTTCAGTAGTTTCGGCAAAATCGTAATAAATGTGTATAAATTTTTTTTTCTTCAATGCCCTTTATCTTGAATACGGACGGCGTTACGAAAATTTTTTACAAAGCAAACCCCAATTATTTTTCAGTTTTCTACCTATTCTAAAAACGGGGTGACCTTTTTTGAAACACCCTGTATGTATGTATCAGCACACAAATACCATTATTCTAGTAAACATTGCATCTTTTAAATACTTAATGTTTGATGTACTCTGTAATTTCTATGTTACATAAATAAATAACTAAAACTGTCATATTTTGAGTGAATAAACAATTTGTACCTGCTTTGGATTTTAGATATCTAAAGTCAAAGTGCAAGAAAACATCAACAAACTGATTTTTTTCCGCACATAAAAAATACTATTTGGAAGTGTAGACACTCCCAAGCAAGTTGTTTTTTTTAAATTTTACGAGTGGTGTTCATGTTTGATGTACCTCATAAAGTGCATTCGGGATTTATGGCTCAACAGTCATTTAAAGTTACCAATGAAAAATTTCGTAGTAAATTTGCAAATAAATTTTTTATATTATTCCCGGAATAGATAATGGTGCTTTTGACGAGTGTCAGTCATTGTGTACTCGCGAGGATTTTATCGAGAATGAACTTCTGATGGCGTGTACACTGTGTGATATTGGTTTGATAGTTGCTGGAAAAACCATATTTAAATCATAAAATAAGAATATAGAGTGTCAAATGATGACCTGCCAACATAAATTTTAAAAAATAAATTCCATAAATAGATTAAGCAGTCTCTATAAGAAGTTAAAGATCTAGTATCACTTTACGGTGGGCCAATGAAAGAAGTTTCTTTGCCAGGCATGGGTCATTGATCAGACGAATAAAAGAAGATCTGACGTAGAACAAATGAGGAAAAAATACTTAAGCTTAATCTAATTTGAGATTGGCAGGCGAAAAATACTTTGTTACTTTAAAAAAATACTCCGGGTTTTTTTGTGGGTTTTAAGAGCATTAAGTTGAATTAGGTAAGTTACTACATTTTACATTTTTTTACTTTTGTATTCGCCTTTTCAAAATTATGTACGCTACCTGATGGATAAATACTTTATAAAGCCTGTTAGTAATTAATGATAATTTGACATAGAACACTGTACCCTGTGTCGCTTGCTGTCCTGAACCTCATGGAGAAGTCGACGTGCTCTCGCTGAGAAGAATGAGGGGGAATTGACCTGCTGTCTCAACCTCGTGGAGATGACGCCATGCTCTCGCTGAGAAGGATGAGGGGGAATTGACCTGCTGTCTTAACCTCGTGGAGATGACGCCGTGCTCTCGCTGAGAAGGATGAGGGGGAATTGACCTGCTGTCTCAACCTCGTGGAGATGTCGCTGTGAGTCTCGCTGATGATGATGCTGTCCGCTACGATGTGATGTTAATTTCTCTTCGATAGCTCGGGTCGTCGCTAATTCGATGCTCCTTGCTGTAAATTTGCCGAGGGTTTTCTGGGATTTATCGCCGTGGATTTGTTTTAATTAAATAAAACAACACAATTGTCATTTATATTATATTAAAATTGATACACGAAGCAGTTTTGTCTCACACTGAGAAAATGATTTACAATTTTAAGCCTCTTGTATCGTAAGAAAGTTGTCACTGCTTGTCGACTTAAATTGAACTTAATGTGTATTAAATTACATTGATACTGTTTTAAAAAATTGCGGTTAAATAACTTGAATAAAATAACATAATGTACTTACTACATTTCAACACGTGAGGTTCGACCAAAGTGTGTTTGGCTCGGCGGCTTGTAGGAAAGAGAGATTGATGCTCCCTGCTCGGAGGTGGAAGAGGGCGCGATGCCGGAAACCCGGTAAAACGTGGCTTCATTTTTCGCACTGAATTCAGCGTTTTTATTGGTCGACGCATATAACGGTCATTTTTTTGCACACGACACGATGTTTATAGTGGGTTTCTTATTGCACGTGGTCAGCTGCTGATTCATGTTGTCGGCGTCAGGGTCCTACTGAGTGGGTTTAAAATCAAGGAATTTCTCAGAGAAAAATTATACAGTTAAAAGTGCGAATTTTCAACACCCTGTTTGTCATGCTTGTTTGTTAGTTTGTTGTAAAACTGCAGAAATAGAATTGTTATTGATTGACCTTTAAATATCTCGGATTCGTAAGAAGATAATTAAAGAAATTAACGTATTTTCAAAGACCAATAATCGACCTTAAATTTACATACATATATACATAAAGTCACGCCTTTTTCCCAAATGGGTAGGCAGAGACCACTTCCTTTTTTAAATTTAAAGTTTAAAAATTGTGCAGTTATTTAATTACAGAAATAGAATTGTTGATAAAGGATTTTTAAATATCTCAGGTAAGTAATGAATCTGATTAAATATGAATAAATTTATTGACGACCTTTTAAATTTATATTTATTGTTACAAAACTTCCTTCCACTTGCTACGGTTCTTACACACATCTTTTGCTTCCTCTACTTTAATCAGTGCTCTCATATATGCTCGTCGGTTGTTGGAACTCTTGACCAGGCCTTTCCTCAAAACAATGTTGATCTGATAGAGATATGTTCACCGAGGTCGACCTCTACCAAATTGTCCATTTACACTCGCCTTATAAATTTGTTTCGTCAATCTTTCTTTATCCATCCTTTCTACGTGTCCAAACCATCTAAGCATTCCTTTATCTATCTTTGTAACTACATCTTCTTTTACACCACAGCGTTCTCTTATCTCACTATTCTTTACTTTATTCAACCGAGTCACTCCGGCTATACTTCTCAGACTACTCATCTCCACAGCATTAATTCTATTTTTATACTTCTTCTGCCGAACCCAACATTCACTACCATACATAAGTGTAGGAACCAACACACCTTTATGCACCGCCAGACGTGCCTTTTTTGACACTTTCTGGCTATTTATAAAGCTATGCAGTGCCCCATTTATTTGTATTCCTGCCAACACCCTTCGCTCAATGTCACTGTCATACTTTCCATCTCTCGTAAACTTTGAACCCAAGTACACAAATTCATTTACTTGTTCCACTGTTTCTCCCTCAATCGAAACTCCACAGTTTGTCATGCTTTCTTCTCTTTCAAAAACCATTACTTTCGTTTTGCTTACATTTATTTTCATCACTTTGATTTTCAGGGCATCATGCATAATATTAACCATCGCCTGCAACTTCTTTTCAGATAATGCTAATATGACTTGAGAATATGGATGAAATAGCGGCAAAGGCAATAGCCAACCAATTAGATTTACATTAGATTATACCATATTTTAATGGAAGGATTTTTGTATGTATGCACTCCGACCTAAAGAGATCTAATGTGTCCTCACTGTGTTTAGAGCTCCTTCTCCAGCCACATTTGTTTTACCAACTTCCAGAGGTTGTTGGGAGTGCTATGGTAGCTCTCTGGCTCAGGATTTTTTTTGCCTAAGCACAGAAACCGGTACCTTGCCAGTCCCTTGTATTGGCACAGGACTTTTTCCGCCGATCTTCCCTCTTTAAGACAAAAACGGAATTCACTGCTCTTAGCTTTACCATTATAAATATTTTTTATTGATTTCCTATTATAGTAATGTACCATAAGATTGATTTTAAATATCCAATATTGTATTATGTAAATTTGTAAAAGATTATTGCTAAAACAGACTCTAACTTTGTCAAGTATGGAATGAGTCATGTATAACATAAATACCATATTTATTTATTATTAATTATTGTAATGTAGCCCAATTTCCAGTATTTCTTGTATTTTACTTTGTTAGCTGTCACATCGAAGTGGCTGACATAATAATAATAACTTATAGGTTAACCCAATCAAATGTGCTGACAAAAACTTCCAGACACCCAGACAGACTTTGACTCTACCTAGTCCTAGTAGTCCAGTCACCCTAGGCCATATTTTACGAAGTTCTATTCAAAAGGCGTACCCTTTGGCCAATAAAAAATGGATATTTTTCAGATAATTTATTTGGAACGCGTCCCAATCGGGTGTTTATCAACATATCGGTTTGAAACTCGTACATTATATACAGTAGCCAAACCACAAGAGAATCGTGCAAGATTTATCGATCTGCGAGATATAGTTTAGCAACAATCTGCGATCATCGAAAAATCTTTGCCCTTCGATAGAATTTCCAAACGTAAGCCCACAGGCTGGAAAAGCATCGAGTAGCTTTGTATCATCATTCACAAGCGATTTTAGATTTTTACTTCTAAACAATTAACCATTCCGACCAAAATTGCAAAAATATCTGAAAAATTCTTAAACTATCTAACTCGTTTTTGTAAAACGAACAATTTAAAAAAAAATTGCAATAATTTGATTACCGCCCAAGATATAAATGTGTATACGTTTTTTCAATTTTCTATTGTTGTAATAAAGATTTTTGCAAAATTCGAGTTCCTCAGCAATCCTTACGCTTCCGGCCATGGGATTCAATAAAATTATTCCCTTTACGAGCAATTTTGCCATCACAGTTATCGATGTATTTCGATGAATTGGAAATAATATCGTGCGCGTGCGATAAAAGTAGGGATGTGTCGTTACTCGTGGAACGTTATTTTGGAACGGTATAACCCGTTGTAGCGTTATCAAAGAATACCGTTCCACAAGTAATGACCCTACTTTAATTGCACGCGCACGATATTATTACCAACAAATTGGACGGAATAGGATCCTTCCTACACGTCGATCGAAATTGTGATGGCATAATTGCTCGTAAAGAGAATAATTTTATTGAATCTCATGCCAGAAGCAAAGGAATTGCTGAGAAACTCGAATTTTGCAAAAATCTTTATATTACAACAATTGAAAATTGAACAAACTTAAACACATTCATGTCTCGGGCGGTAATTAAAATATTGCAAATTTTTTTTAAAATTGTTCGTTTTTTAAAAACGCATTAAAGGGTCCATGAATTTTTCAAATATCTTTGCAACTTTGGTCGAAATTGTTAATTCCATAAGCAAAAATCTAAAATCGCCAAAAAACAGTATGTATTTTCAACAATTTTTTTTCCAAATCGCTTGTGCATGATTATACAAAGCTACTCGATTTTTTTCCAGCCTTCGTTTGAAAATTCTATTGAAGGGCAAAGATTTTTCGATGATCGCAGATTGTTGCTAAACTATATCTCGCAGATCGATAAATCTTGCACGATTCTCTTGGGGTTTGACTCCTGTACATAATATAGGAGTTTTAAACCGATATGTTGATAAACACCCGATTGCGGTTGCAAAAACAAAATGTAGAATTTTCATTTTCATTTGCCATTAACCGCTTGATTAACAATTGTTAGCACTTTTTTTTCAGGCCTTTTTTTTACAGAGGACGTTATGATAAATACATTTTATTAAAAACATTTTTCGATAGGACGCGTTCCAAAAAATTATCTCAAAAATATCCATTTTTTAATTTTCAATAATTTTTATTGCTAAAATATACCCCGGCAATGGCCGAAAACTTGGGACAATATTCTTGTAGGTTCAAACAACCTATAAAAAAATTGGTCAGAGGGTGCGCCTCTTGAATAGGTCTTATGCTAAGGTGACTGGACTAAAGATATTTATTAACTACTCGTAGCGCCTTCGGCGGTTATTGAAAACACGAATATTTTTTGACAATGTGTTTCAAATGTCATTTTTATTGCAACACAACAATTTGTGGTTTATATTTCAAAAATTTTTGTGGCATGAACTGAAAACAGCAAAGGAGTATAAACATTGTACCTAAATAAACGTCAATAATTAATTATGGTTTAAATCTAAATAACCTCAAGTGAATTTAAAACTAAAACCCGGAAAAAAATCATCACATGTTAACGAAAGTACATCATTTAAAATCAAAAATCACATTGGACTACGACAAAAATTTTGTACAGAATTAATCTACTTTGGAAATGAACTCATTTCGAGATTTACTAGCAGCAACTTACAGGTTTGTAAATAAATCTTTCTATAAAATTTAACATAATTATAAATTTCTTACAATGTCACGAATTTATTATTGACACGAGGTTTAAATTTTAAAAAATTTAAAAAAATTAATATCAAAATTTGCTTTAAATCTACACAGATAAAAATGTACACTGTAAGCAACACTAGTAGTCTTGACTGAAAGCTTAGGTAGACTCATATATCCGCAAAGAGAACTTTGACTGAATGTAAAACGTTGTTCTTATACAGGCTTATTCTTTTGGAGTTCCAATTGGACGTTTTAGAGAAACTTGACATACTGAAGATTTAAGGTTTGAGGTTTTCGGATATGCCGAATTAATCTAAAATATTTAGAGCTTTCAACTACTTCCGGTTATTCCGGACGTTGACTATAACTTGCTTATTTTAAATAGAACACCCTGTATATTATTACGTATTTCGATAAAGTTACCCTTGGGGATTCTCCGAATATAGGGTTTTGCTACCTTACACTGAGTGTTTTACGAGATATGACCATTTTTATCACGAAAAAGTGTCCGACTTGAAACCCTGTATCATTATAATTAATTTAAACATTTTTTTTGTTTTATGTTTTTCTAGTATTGTGTATTTTTACTAAACTTTGTTAATAAAACGATTATTATTGTAGAGGCTGATTCAAAACGCATATTTAAATATTTCTCAACTTTCTTAAATGGATCACCCTGTAATTTTTAACCTTGATAGACAGAACTTTTACTGCTCTTTTTTGTTAACTACTCCCTGTACCTAAACAAACCGTTATTGAGATATTCGGGCTAATTCTTTTGAAGTTCCAATTAGACGTTTTAGAGATACTTTAAATAATAAAAATCTGAAAATTTAAGGCATAAGGTTTTTGGATATGCCGAATTAATCTAAAATATTTAGATCCTCCAACTACTTTTAGTTACACCGGAAGTTGACTAAAATTGCTTTTTTTAAATAGTTGAATATCTCAATAACGGTTTGATTTAGGTATAGGAAGTTGTTAACAAAACTTAAAGAGCAGTAAAATATCTGTCTAACAACGTTATAAAATACAGGGTGATCCATTTAAGATAGTTAAGAAATTTTTAAATATGCGTTTTGAATTACCCTGCACAATAATAATTTTAATAACAAAATGACCAAGTTTAGTAAAAATACACATTACTAGAAAAACATTAAGCAAAAACAAATGTTTAAATTTACATTAATTATAATGGTACAGGGTGTCAAATCGGACACGTTTTCGTGATAAAAATGGTCATATCTTGTAAAACACTCAGTGTAAGGTAGCAAAACCCTATATTGGGAGAATCCCCGAGAGTAGCTTTATCGAAATACGTAATAATATACAGGGCGTTCTATTTAAAATAAGCAAGTTATAGTCAACGTCTGGTATAACCGGAAGTAGTTGGGAGCTCTAAATATTTTAGATCAATTCGGCATATCCAAAACCTCAAACCTTAAATTTTTAGTATGCCAAGTTTCTCTAAAACGTCTAATTGGAACTACAAAAGAATAAGCCTGTATAAGAACAACGTGCAAGTAGTAGTATTAGATATATCAAATTATATCAATACTATTCTTAGCTTAGGTAGAACATAATTTTTATTTGCTTGAAAATCAAATCTTTTCCGTACAAGTATAATGAACCCTACATAAATAATTTTCTGTTCCTCAAAAATTAAATATCTATTCTTGATTAAATGCTAATCTATCATTATTTCAACGGTTCGACGTGCAGAAATGTTACAAAAACCATTTTGAATGACATCACCGATTCTACTTTTTGACATGTATCACATCATCGTTGAAAAAATTTCAGATGGTCGGAAAAACAACAAAAGGAATTATTTTTTCAACTTGAACGCCCGTGCTATTTACCATCTAACAAGCAATCACAATGCCATTATTTCAAAAAGTAGAATCGGTGATATTATTCAAACTGGTTTTTGTTAGTCGAACCGTTCATACAGGGGGGAGTACTAAAAAAGCCGCACTGTATATAAAATAATGCGGTGGGTGCGTACATAGCACGGATTGGTTGAAAATTCTTGTAGAATGATCTTTAATAACCAGGTTCCTAAAAATAAAAATTCAAAACAGAATTTTTTCCAAAAACAAATAATAGGTTTTGCGTTGTGCACATTTCGAAAGTTATGGTAGAATACACAAGTACAGGCCCCATTCGGAGACATGAGTGAAAGTTGCAATGAAAGTGAAATTAGTACGACAGAAATTATGGAAGCGTTGAACAGTATGAAATTGGGTAAAGCTGCTGGGTACGACAAGATAACAGTTAAAATGCTGAAGGCTGGACAAAGCGTGGTAACTAGTCTAATACGAGCACTAAAATCACTTTACGACGATTCCACTGCTTTTGTCAGGATAAAAGGAGCTTACACATAATGGTTTTACATCGACAAGGGTGCGAAACAGGGATGTATGGCTTCGCCATAGCTGTTTAATTTATACATAGACGATTGTTTAAAAAATTTAAAAGAGAGTGCGTATGGATTAAAAATGAATGATTTGATCGTCAAATGCCTTCTTTACGCCGATGATCAAGTCATATTAGCGTCATCTGAAGAGTTGTAGGCAATGGTTAATGTTATGCATGATGCCCTGAAAATCAAAGGAATAAAAATAAATGTAAGCAAAACGAAAGTAATGGTTTTTGAAAGAGAAGAAAGCATGACAAACTGTGAAGTTCTTATTAAGGGAGAAAGCGGGGAACAAGTAAATGAGTTTGTATACTTGGGTTCAAAGTTTACGAGAGATGGAAAGTATGACAGTGACATTGAGAGAAGGGTGTTGGCAGGAAAACAAATAAACTGTATAGCTTTATGAGCAGCCAGAAAGTGTCAAAAAAGGCACGTCTGGTTGTGCATAGAGGAGTGTTGGTTCCTACATTTATGTATGGTAGTGAATGTTGGGTTTGGCAGAAGAAGCATAAAAATAAGGTTAATGCTGCGGAGATGAGTAGTCTGAGAAGTATAGCCGGAGTGACTCGGTTGGATAAATTAAAGAATAGTGAGATAAGGAGCATGTATGAGAGCTAAAAAAAAACAAAATGTATGTATATGTACGAATTCTATCAATGAAATCAATATAGGTTAATGGAAAAGTGTCTAAGAAACGTATTCCTGACAATCATAATTAATTCAATCTTGTAAGAATCTTGTAAGAAAATATAAAAAAATGAAGTTTATACTCTAACGAAATTGTGGTACTATTTCAATCAACTTTACTACCTGTTACCTGCACAAGTAACCACAATCCAAACTCCATAGTCCCTGATCGTTCTTATCTGTGTTGATCACAAACACAAAGAAACTTTCAACTTTTATAAAATAAGTAAGGTCTGGCAGTCGCGGGCTCTTACTCTATTAGAGATAATACTCTTATACAGCGTATACAGCGCCAGAAATGTAGTACCAATCTTAAAGTGGCGGTTTGGGCTGCGACATAAACAGGAGGCGGAGACCGAGACCGAAGACAGAGACGGGAGACCGAGACTGCTACTTGACTTTAGACATTCGTAGTACGTCAGTTCGCGAGCGAGACCGAAAAGGTCTCTACCCCGGACCACTGGTCACATTGTCTGTTGCTTGATACTATCCTAAGAAATCACAGATCCTGATAACTTGAAACAATAACCTGAATAAGATTTTCGATCAGAGGAATCATTACTCCAATCGGCGTTAACAAAGTCAGTTAAATCTATGTTACCTTTTGCAAAACTCAAACAGTAGCTCTTTCTACCCTTTAAGTATCTTAAAACACGCTTTGCTGCTTTCCGATGCATTTCGTTGTAACAATTGTTAAACTCGCTCAAGAAACTGATATCATATAAAAGGTCAGGCCTTGTCATAACTGAAAAATACATTAAACTACCAATTAACTGTTAATATGGATGTTTTACATTACAATTTTTACCCTTATTTAAGCTTAACTACCTTCCATGGATGTAACCGCAGTTTTGTATTCATGCTCTTTTTAATAATTGCTCTATATATTGCTCTTAATCGAGGGTAATCATATTCTTATGCTGATGAACTCTTTCACCAAAACATTGTATTGCACTGCCCAATCTTTCATTTTGAACTCAAGTTTCAATTAATTTTTTAAAAATTTCTGTATTCTTTTTATCGTTTGAAAAAATAAAAAAGTCATCAATATATAGAGCAATATATGTCACAAAAATTCCCTCAGAATATGAAACCAAACAGGGCTGAAATTCTGATTTCGTGTATCCTGAATCAGCATCTTGTAGCACACCCTTTAGGACTGCTTAAGCCCATAAATGGCTCTATTTTTATTGGATAAAAACCTTTTGGTTGCCACATAATAGTACATTGTTTACCGGATAGGAAAAGCCTAATATTCCTGGACGACTGTGAAGAATGCTAAGTCAAAGCGCAAGCCGAGTCTTGCAACACAGAGACCAGGAATGTGGCTTTTCCTACGTGGTAAACATACTATTTTTCCGCAAATCGTTTAAAATTCGACAGATATTAATTAATTTTGAAAAAGTCGCGAATAATTTTATTCACAAATAATTGGTGTTTTGAAATTCGTAATAAAACTGGTTGCATTACTATGGACACGTATTAACGTTGAATTGTTAAAATTGACGCATATAAATTTAATTGCTGGTGTTTTCGAAAACAAAACAATGTAAAATGATAAGTAATGATGAATTTTTAAATTCTGGAATTCCCCCAGAGCTGGTTGAAGCAGTAAATACTGCTTCATTAGAATTTTTGCTAAAGCAAACAAGAAAAAGTACGAACATGCATATAAACGTTTTATGGACTATCGCAAAAGTAAAAACACGAGTTCTTTCTTGGAAAATGTTGTAATGGCATACTTCCTAGGCCTTTGTTTAAAGATGAACTCTTTAAAATTGTGGGCCAATTATTCAATGTTGAAGTCAACCCTTGCAATTAAACACACTGTAGATATATCTGCATATTCAAAACTTCGTTCTTTATTGAAACGGCAAGCTCAAGGTTATAGGGCAAAGAAATCTAAGATTTTAACGAAGGAAGTAATCAAAAAATTTATCCAGAAAGCTCCAGATAAAAAAAATTTAATAATAAAGGTAATTTACAAGGTTTTAATTTATATTTATATTACACATTTGTTCATTTTTTTAGGTGACTTTATTATTTGGTATTTCTGAGGCCTGTAAAATGAATGAGTTATTCCGAATTACTCTACACGATGTAGAAGAACTAGAATCTAAGCTTTTAATTAGCGCACCTGATTCGAAGACCAAGATTATTTGTAGTTAATCAGATGTCCTTGAATTTTTATCGAAAGTATGTTTCGTTAAGACCGGAAAATATGAACAGTGACCGATTTTTCTTTAAATATCAAAGTGGAAAGGGTTGTAGACAAGTAGTAGGAATACATCAATTTAGAAAAATGCCTAAAATAGTAGCTATTTATTTGAACTTGGAAAATCCGACAGAATATACTGGTCACTCCTTTCGTCGGTCTTCTGCAACAATATTGGTTGACTCTGGTCCCGATATAACTAGTTTAAAGAGGCATGGTGGATGGAAATCATCAAACGTTGCTGAAGGATATATCAAAGAATCTCTTAACAATAAGGTTGGGGTGGCACATAAAATTTTCACAGTAAAAAATATTCAACAAAATAACCCTACTACCTCGCATGTTGTCCAAAATGTTTCTTCTTCTTCTTCTACTTGGTTGAGATCATATGATCTGTTAATTCCGGGCTTGCCGTTGTATTAATTCTTGAGATGTGGACTGCCAGCTGTCTCTCCATCTCTTCGGTGGTCTACCGGGTGGTCGGCTTCCTACTGGTATTCCCTCGAGAGCTATGCGGGGTAATCTATCTTCGTCCATCCTCTTGACGTGGTTATACCATTGCCTTCTTCTCTGCCTTCCCCATCTTACGATATCCTGTACGCCGCATTGTTCTCTTATATCAGTGTTTCTTACGTGGTCTCTTCTGGTTTTGCCAGCTATTGTTCTCAGCACCCTCATCTCGGCTACGCGCAGCATGCTCTTTGTTTTGTTCGTGTCTTCTCTTGTTTCTATCGCGTACGTCATTATGGGTCTTACGCATGTTTTGTATATTTTAATCTTACTGTCCTTCCGCATGTACCCGTTGGCCCAGACAATCTCTCTTAGGCAGCCTGATGTTGCTGATGCTTTATTGACTTTGTCCCTTAGATCTTTTGTTGGGTCGTGGCCGCTAGACATATTCATCCCGGGGTACTTCAATTGCATTACCTGTTCTATGGGCTTATCTTCAATTACGAGCTTGCATCTGAGTGGTTCCCTGGTGATTGTCATGCTTTTTGTTTTCTCGACCGATATGGTCATATTAAGCTGTCGGCACACTTGATGGAACTTGAATAGCTGTCTTTGTAGGTCGTTCTCGTTTTCTGCGAAAATTGCTGCGTCGTCGGCATAGCATACCATGCTGATACGTTTGTTACTCATTCTGTATCCCATATTTAAGTTCGCTACTTCTTCTATAATTTTGTCCATAAGAAGATTAAATAAGAGTGGGCTGAGGCTGTCTCCCTGTCTGATTCCTCCTGGTGTTAGAATGCTTTTCGTGATATGTTGCCCTGATTTAACTTGAGTGGAGTTGGCGTTGTTGAGGTTGCAGATTACCTTTACTATGTTGGCTGGTGTTTCTTTTTCGGTTAGGATATTGATGACATATTTCTCATAGTTCCAATAATGTTTCTCCAATTTGTAATAATTGTACTAACTGTCAAATAATTGTAAATATAACAAACTAATTTTAAATGTATTGAGCAATGCATTGAGCTTTTTAAAATATAAATTAATTTCTTATAAACAACGTGTTTTTAATCATTTATGTAGAACAATAACAACTGTAAGGAAATATTATTTTTATTATACTTACCTGAAAACACTATATTTATATGCCTATTTATCGCACCGAAAGTGGGGTTTTTCAGTGCGCCTGCACGGAAAATTTTGCAGTGCACTATTGTCATCTGCTGCTTACCTGCATGTCAAAATAAAATAATATGTTATTGACAGTTTTCTAGAAATCGCAAATTTTTCGGGGTAAATACCGCTTGGTTTTGACAATTTTTTTGATATTTTTAGTGATAATAACTTAACAATTTGTTGTTTTCAGGTAGATATAATAAAAAGTATCGTTCATTACACGTCCATAAATGCTTTTTCCGTGCTTGCACGACTTTCTGTGGGAGGCGCGCTCACGGGAAAAGCCTATTTTCTCGACTCCTAATGAAATATACTATTCCTTACAGTAAGGAAATGGATATTTCCTAACAGTTAGGAAATCTTAATCGGAATGTCAAAATTTCACAGCGATTTGCGGAAAAAACATTTTCCTCAAGTGTGCCATTTAAAAAGGCTGTGGTCACATTAAGATGACAAGTTTCTTATTTTAAATTCACTGCTAAAGCTAACAACCGACGCGACGCAATCAAATCAAAATTGCTTGCCCAGCTTGCTGTGCTGCATGGCTTTTCACTATCTAGATTATTAACTTTTCAGAACACGACACGATTGACTCCAACACTTACTCGACAATACTAATTAAACAGAAATGATTGTCTCAGTCTTGCGTCCTGATCTAGGTGCACAGTGTAGACCACCTTAGACAAAGATATTTGTATGGGTCTTCCGTCTCTTCCTCCGATCTCGGTCTCTAATTTCAATGAATATTTTGTTGACAGTATTGTCAAAATCATAGAAGGACTTAATGGTGAGCAATTATGGTGTAATCTCAATCATAATATGTATCCTGAATTTTCAGTGTTCAAATCTATAACACTCAGAGAACTGAACAATGTAGTCTCTTCTCTAGATAATAAATGCAGCGTGAATGAGATCCTCAATGCTAAAATTTTGAAAAAAAATTTTGAATCTATTGGACATGTTATCTTAAATCTCATTAATACGTCACTTGAAAAATCAAAAATTCCAGAATTATTAAAAGTTAGCACTATTATTCCAACTGCCAAAATTTCTAACGCAACCCTTGCAAGTGAATTTAGACCCGTAAACACATTACCACCTATAGAAAAAATTTTGGAAACTGTAGTGTATTCTCAATTACTGGATCACATTGAGCATAATGATGTTTTGATTAATAATCAATCCGGTTTTCGTAAACAGCATTCTTGTGAGACAGCATTGCAGCTCTCTATAACTAAGTTTAAAAGGAACATAGATGATGGTAAATATATGTTGTAGCAGTTTTCTTGGATCTCAAAAGAGCTTTTGAGACCATTGACCGAAATATACTGTTGAACAAATTGTTTCAATACGGAATTAGGGGTAAAGTACTAAAATGGTTTGAAAGTTACTTACATGGTAGAAAGCAGAGAGTTAGAGTTAGGGATGCAACTTCAAGAGAAATTGGCAACAACCTTGGGGTACCGCAGGGAAGTGTTCTAGGACCACTCCTCTTCAAACTATATCTGAATGATATTGACCTTTTTGTGAATTGTGAGTTCATACATTTATTTGCTGATGACACACTATTAGCTTGTAGTGATTCATGTCTTAACACTGCTTTACAAAAGATGAATAATGTTCTAATAAGTGTAAGTGAATATTTGATGATTAATAAGCTGAAACTCAATGTCGCAAAAACCAAGGCGATGATCGTGACAACTAAATACAAATATAAGCAGGTAAATGTTAATGACATTGATATAAGGATTGATAACGAGCAAACTGAAATCGTAACAACTGTCAAGTATTTGGGCTTCCAACTGGATAATTTACTTACTTTCGATGCACACTTTATATATATTACTAACAAAATTTCGAAAAAACTATACTTTTTTTCAAGAATTGTGAAGCATTTATCTATGGATACAAGAATCACTGTGTATCGGTCAATTTTGATACCTCATTTTGACTACTGTGCAACTTTACTATATCAATTCAATCTAAATAAAATGACACAGCTTCAACAACTACAGAATAGAAGCATGAGGATTATTTTGAGCTGCAAACGCTATACCCCCATTTTAATAATGTTCAATACATTACATTGGCTACCAGTTTCTAAACGACTTTACTGCCTAACAATGATATTTATTTATAAAATAATACATAATGAAGCACCTTCTTACTTTCGTGATTATGTTGATTTCAAATACGAGATTCACAATCATTTCACCCGTAATTTGAACAACATTAATGTGACTAGAGTAAAATTATCAAATACGAGAAATTCATTGTTTTATAAAGGTATGGTAGAGTACAATAACTTACCACATAATGTTAAATCTAGTGGATCTTGTGAAAACTTCAGACACAAATTGTTGATACATAAAAGGGAACTAAATTTAAACTATTTTTATCTGCAATGTTACTCTTATTATCCAGTTTACTGTTAAATCTTATAGGATTAATAATTAAATTGTTATACTTTTCTTTTTTTACACTGTATGGAATTATAACTGTTTTTATATTTCATTGTAATAATTTTTATATTTAATTGTAATAATGTTATTCCTATTACTACAAATTAATAACCTATTTAACAGATCATTCATATAGGCTGATTATATTGTTATTTATGTATACATATATTAGAGTTTTTTGTTTATTAGGGAAACCTACTTAATAAATATTTCTTCTTCTTCTTCTTCTCATCTTTCTGTCGTGAACCGACACCATTAATGTTATATGATCTCTGTTTTCACATTTATTATTTCTGATTTCAGTAATGCTTCTAGTAACGAATTAGAATTGTTATTAGGTAAAGAAGAATATTTATTTCAATTACCGAAACGACAAAACGACAAAAATTCTGACCTCGAAATATCATGTATTGAAGAAGAAATGTACGGATATTTGCAAAAAGTGAAAAACGACCGTGATGAAATGTTGGTAGATCAAAACAAAAAAGCCAATTTATTACAATTTAAAATTGATAATGAATTGGATACGATAAAATTATCGAGTATAGAAGAAGAAATAAGCACGTTAAAAGAAAAATATAGCAATGAATTCGAAGATTCAGATACCGAAATTCGTAACGTCGAACGTTCACGTAATAATTTACCAGTTTGTAATAATAATTTAGACTCTGTTTTTAAATCGCAGTCCCAGAAGATTGAAAGACACGAATTAAAACCGTACAACACTCACAATTCCGCAGAAATAGAATTTCAGTGTCGCGATAGAGAGTATGCAAATAGTTTAAGGCGAAAAGCCAAGATCCTTTTTGATCGATTAAAGTCAGAAAGAGAAGGAGTTCAAAAGTTAAAAAACATAGTTTTTCAGTCAGAGTTGCCGATTTTAAATAAAAATTTTACCAAAAAGTCGAATCCAGCATTTGATGGAAAAGAAAATTCGATTGCCATGATTGTTGATTCGAACGCCGCCGATGTAAATAATGAAAGTTTCGAATTGTTGCGCAGAGATGACGAAACGTACGCGCTAAGACGGAAAAAAATGGAAATGTTAGAAATGGTTACGAATGCGCAAATATCGAACGAAAAACTTAAAAGTGAACAGGGACGACTCTTGGAAGATTTGGCGGATTACAAACAAAAACTTTTCGAAACGCTGCATGATACGAAAATTTCCATCAGAAGTAGCTATCAATTAGAAGATGATAACACAAATTTGAAAAAAACAATTGATCAATTGGAAGTAGAAGTGGAAAAGGTATTTAACTTTTCCTTGTATTTTAAAATTTTCCATAATTTTTTAGTTAAAATATTTTTGAATACTAAAATAAAACTATCACAACTATTTTACAAGATACAGTCATTGTAGTTAAATCATGTTCTTCTTCTTCTTGATCTCAGCGTCTTCCTCGGAGGTTGCTGATCAACATGGCGATTCTAACTTTAGAGATGGCTGCGCGAAATAGTTCAACCGAGGAGAGGCCAAACCAGTCACGTAACCAGGAAATTCTGCATCGTACGATACTTCTGCGTCCCACGATCTTTCCTTGCATGATAAGTTGGAGAATTTCGTATTTTGAATCACGCATGATGTGTCCAAGAAATTCTAGTTTCCTTTTTTGAATAGTTAATAAGATCTCCACTTCTTTTCCCATTCTATCGAGGACACATTGATTCGTAATGCGATCCATCCAGGATATTTTCAGCATGCGCCTGTACACCCACAACTCAAACGATTCCAATCCTTCGATGTTTCTTTATTTAGGGTCCATCCTATAAATCATGTTATACGAGGACAATTAAAACATACCATATTATTCTCTGAAAACTCAGCTTTCGAAAAAGATTTGTCTTGTTTAACTAAGTTTAAATGTAGCAATGAATATTAAGAGACCTTTCTGCGAAATTCTAAATGGTAGCAAATATGGTCAACATTAACAGGAAAACAGTTGAAAATATTTGGCACAAAGATTTGGCCTCAAAAAAGGTGTGTTCAAAGATGATACAAAAAAGCTTTCCACCTGGCCAACAAGTTTGCTTTAAAATTCTTAATTAGTTAAAAATTCATCCGTATTTACTGAAAAATGTTATAATTAGCGATCAACTTGGCTATTCCAATATGATCCAAACATGGGCGGACCAATTTACTGTGCTACACATTATTTTTATGTGTGCAGCTTGGTTTTTCAATCGATGACGTTTGCTAAATGTTACTTTTATAGCTATTTACCTAGACTATGGGTTTTATTTACCCATTTACCACATGAATTAAAGCAAGGATCCATTCTAGCACCAACACTATTTTTACTTCACATCAACGACCTATTGAAAGCAACTTCATGTCCCGTACACAGCTTTGCCGATGATAGTACCCTCCATACCGCATTCTCTTCCAGGGCCCCTATATCAGCCCGTGAAACCAGAAATGAACGAGGAAGAAATGTTAACAATATAAATATGGACTTAGCAACAATTCTCGAATGGGGATCCAATAACTTGGTAGAATTCAATGCAAACAAAACACAAGCATGTCTTTTCTCTAGAAAAGCCGATGTCACTGTACCTAACATAACTTTGTCAGGAGTAACCATACCACTGAAGTCATCCATATCGATGCTTGGTATTACTATCAGCAATAACCTTTCCTGGGAAAATCACGTGAGGTCCATTGCCAAAAGTGCATCCCAAAAACTTGGTTTTTTGTTTCGTGCCAAGAGCTATTTCACCTCCAGTCAGCTGCTTATGATCTATAAGGCACAGATCCGACCTGTACTGGAGTACTGTTCCCATATTTGGAGTGCAGCACCTAAACATATCCTGAAGCTACTGGATTCTGTCCAAAAAAGGGCAATTCGTCTCGTCGGTGATGCCTCGCTTACAAACTCGCTCACTTGTCTGGAACACCGTAGAAAAGTTGGCGATTTGTCTCTATTTTATAGATATTTTCATGGGCGATGCTCTTCTGAAATATCAACAATCGTTTCTCCTTTGGCAGTCTCTTCGAGATTAACCCGTCAAGTTCAGTCTTCACACCCCTTCGTGGTCACTTTGGAGACCTGCAGAACATCACTTTCCAAAGACTCATTCATCCAACGAATTGCGAGGCTTTGGAACTCATTGCCTAGGGAGGTGTTCCCCGAGGCATACAACCTCCAGAAATTTAAGAAGAACACCAACTCCTACCTTCTTTCCCTTGGTTCCCACGATGTTCTCTGAACATTACAGGATATCCCTTTTCGTGGGAACCAGAACATAAAAAAAAAAAAAAAAAAATATAAAAATGCAAAAAAAATACACTAGACACGTGCTAATTACAAAATAAATTTTTTACTGTTTTATTACAAATATAAAAATAACAATTACTTTAAAAATCTATAGAAATTACAGGGTACATCAAACATAAAGTATTCAAAAGATGCAATGTTTACTTAGAACAACAGTTTTTGTGTGCTGATACATACATACAGGGTGTTTCAAAAAAAGGTGACCCCGTCTCTAGAATAGGTAGAAAACTGAAAAATATTTAGGATTTGCTTAGTAAAAAATTTTCGTAACGTCATCCGTATTCAAGATAAAGGGCGTTGCAGAAAGAAAATGTATACATATTTATTACGATTTTGCCGAAACTACTGGAAACATTGTAATTAAATTTTATACTAACAGGTTTTAGAAGCTGATACATCCCATGAATTTGTTTTTATATCTGACTCTAATAGAGGGCGCTAGTTACACGGTTCGTACCAAGTAGTATTGAACATAACTTTTTTAAGGTTGGATTTATTAACCAAAATTTCAAGTGAACTTAAACATCATTCAATTTTACACCAAAAAGGTAAAACCCGATACTGTTTAACGTTTTCGGAATATTTTAATTTGAAAATTAAGATGTTATAACCAAATGTTTTTTCTTCGACGCCCTTTATTAAATTAAATTTTTTACTAAGCAAACCCCAATTATTTTTCAGTTTTCTACCTATCCTATGGACGGGGTCACCTTATTTGAAACAACGTGTAAAATGTTTTAACCATGGCAGTTTCTAGCCACGTTTTAATTTTTTTTTTTTTATGAAAATAGTCGCAAAAAGGTTAGACCTATCGTGTAGGCCGCGGACGGCCCGCACTGCGACTATTAGAAGTGGAAGGGATTATAGAAAGGAGATGATTGTGGACACGCTTTTTAAAAAGTTGCAGGTCATAGTTCTCTGGAAAAACTGATTTTGGAAGCTTATTCCATTCCGTAGCAGCACTGTAAAAGAAGGATTCTTGATGAAGATTGGTCCTTGTAGTGTCAAGCTTGAGAGTAAATGGGTGAGACTGATCAGCGTGCCGAGTTCTTCGGCCGAATGTGACAAGTGTGCTATCGTCTGCGAAACTGTAAATGGGGTTCGTGGTGGTTTTCAAGAGGTCGTTGATGTGTAAAAGAAATAAGTTGGGGGACAGGATGGAACCCTGGGGGACCCTGGCATTGGTTTTTAATTCATCAAAAGAAATACCGTCAACTGCCACATGTAAGGAGCGATCTTGCATGAAGCTTAAGAGCCATTGGCGCAGTTTGATTGGGAGACCGTAGGCAGATAATTTGCTCAACAATGCCTGGTGCCAAACGCGGTCAAAGGCTTTAGATATATCCAAGGCTATTGCACGGGATTCACCAAACTTTTCAATAGTGTTTGTCCAGAGCTGAGTGACATAAGCCAGCAAATCTCCAGTAGACCAAAGTTGTCGAAATCCATATTGTCTGTCATAAATTATCTCAAATTTCTCAAGATATTTGATGAGTTCTGTGTTAATCGCTTTTTCCATAACTTTGGATATGACTGAGAGCAATGCAATAGGGCGATAATTCGCAGGAATAGTATTCTTTCCTTTTTTCGGAATCGGTTGGACTTTAGCGTTTTTCCACATGGACGGAAATACTTCTTTGCTTCATGATAACTTGAAAAGTCTACAGAGAACTGGGGCGAGCTCTTGAGCACAGGTCTTCAGGAAAATTGTCGGAATTCCATCTGGTCCTACTGCCTTATTGAAGTCAAGATTTCGTAGGATTTTTCTGAACATTTCGGCCAGCAGATCCGCTTTTTCTTTGGAAGATACGGCTGTCGTGCCGTCGGACCTATCGAGTGGTGGTAAAGAAGAAATTGTGAAATTCTTATTTATGACTTTAGCCAAAGACCAGAAGGTCTTTGATCCAGGTGGGGCATTGACAAGCTTGTTGCATATTCTCGTGTCGTAGGATTCTTTGGCAAGATCGATCGTTCTTTTGCAGGCGTTCTTCGCGTGGACAAAGGCTTCTCGGTTGGCAATTGTCGGGACTTCACACCAGAGTCGTTGTGCTTGATTTTCATCACGCTTCGCACGGTTGCATTCTTGGTTGAACCAGGGTTTGGGGTTTGCATAGTGCTAAATTATCTTGAATGAAAAAGGTATGTCCTTTGCCGCTTGAAACATTCTAAATATGTTCGAAAACATATTTTTCTTGGTCACATCAGAGTCTTCAAGAAGATTAGGAGCCTGGAGTTTTTGGCTTTCTGCACAGGTCTTAAATACAGTTATCTCGTCTCCAAATGTAGTTTTATTAATATTTAAACTTTTTCGTAGTTGTCAATAAACTTTATATTGCCGAGAAAATTAAGAGTCAAAATTTTTCAACTGCGTCCGTAAAAGTTGTCTTCCCAAATCTAGATTCACAGGTATTAATTTTTGTGACTAGGACAATATTGGTGGGTTCCTACACTTTATGTATGGTAGTGAATGTTGGGTTTGGCAGAAGAAGCATAAAAAAAGAATCAATGCTGCGGAGATGAGTAGTCTGAGAAGTATAAACTGAGTGACTCGGTTGAATAAAGTAAAGAATAGTGAGATAAGAGAACGCTGTGGTGTAAAAGAAGATGTGGTAACAAAGATAGATAAAGGAATGCTTAGATGGTTTGGACAAGTAGATTGTAGATTGTAGGGGTGGGTCGTGAAGGCCATGCTGCCTCTTAAACACTTCGACCTATCAGATCTTTTGTGCATAACCCTTAATCTATTCAAGGCCCGGGATTCCGAGACTTTGAGAAAAGTTTATCAGTTTCCTGTTGGCTAAGTTTCTAAAATTAAATGGCTTTAGGAAGGCCCCTTCTAGAAATTTGAGCCTCTTGCAGAAAAGCGCTGGGCATTCGCAAAGCAAATGTTCTGCAGTTTCAGCGAAGTTCTCGCAGTAGCTGCAACTATCATTCTGTTTTTCCCATCTTTTTCAGGTGGTACCTTAGAGGACAGTGTCCAGTGAGGAATCCCGTCACCAGTTTCAAGTCTTTCTTTAGACAAGTAGAAAGGATGGATGAAGAAAGATTGACGAAACAAATTTATAAGACGAGTGTGAATGGACAAGTCGGTAGAGGTGACATCGGCGAACATATCTCCATCAGATCAACATTGTTTTGAAGGAAGGCTAGGTCAAGAGTACCAACAACCGACGGGCATGTATGAGAGCACTAATGAAAGTAGAGGAAGCAAAAGATGTGTGAAAGAACCGTAGCACGTGGAAGGAAGTGGTCTATCGTTCCACATCAATACGATGCTGATCATTTTTTTAACGTAAGGCGCATTTTTTACTTTAAATGGGTAACTGAGAGGCAAAACGTCTATCAAATTTACTACTAGGAAGATTTGGGAAGACTTCAAGTACGACTTGAATTCTTCATCAGTTCAATACACCCGCCCACAATGCCTTCTCTGAGAAGCAGTTTTTGACTGCAAAACAAATCCTTATTTTCCCTGGATTTAAATCACTGTGGCTTGTTTCTAAAAATAAAGGAGTCTTTAAAACGGACTCAATTTTAGTCCCAAAAGTTAAGGAAAAAACAAAACGGTTACTAAACTGTCTAACGTCTGAAGATTTTCTTCACTGTTTTGAACAATATGTGAAACTCATAAAGTGGTATAAAGATAAGCAGGAAAATTTTAATGAAGGAACTATAGTTAGATTATATTATTTTTTTAAAACAAAGTAGCTTTATCGCAGCAGTTGTAGTAGGTACTTTATGGTCATACCTAGTTTTATTGTATACTTATAGCTGACTGAATAATATCAAACATTTTAAATATATGTTTAAAACTTTCCAAAATTAAAAAATATTCCTTAAGGTTATATTGTGCTAAAATTGAAGTTTCAAAAATATTGAAGTTTAACATTGTTTATGTTAACTTACACAACATTTTACTTGAGTCTGCAATAATCTTCTTTTGGGAAAGGTTTTTTGTCCAGTCCAACATAGCGCAACAACTAATTCTGACAGGCTGATATTTTGTAACTTAAAAATGTATTTCATCCTTTACATTCTAAAGGCGATAAGTATCTAATTCAAAAAATGTGTCTGACGCCACATAGTTTCAGAGATATATAGATAAAATGTATTTTTTTCTGATTGCCACAGGTAATAAAAATTTATGAAAAAATATCTTTAGAAAAAATAGTAAAAAGTAGAGGGGAAATTATTTAAATGGTTAAAAGATGCAAGAAAGTGTACGAAAAATACCAAAAACATTTAGCTATTTAATCATGTTTGGTGTTTGTATAATGATAGTGGCCTTTTTTCAAGCACATTTAGCAATAAACAATGAGGTTTCATATTGTTGTAGCCATGGAACGTACATCATAAAACTAACATCCTGTGCAAATGTCACTTCAACTAATTCAAAGGGTTTAGGTGCACAAAAATTTCTTATTTAAATAGTATACATGTGAGATAAGTAAACGCTGTGGTGTAAAAGAAGATGTGGTCACAAAGATAGATAAAGGAATGCTTAGATGGTTTGGACACGTAGAAAGGATGGATGAAGGAAGATTGACGAAACAAATTTATAAGGCGAGTGTGAATGGACAAATCGGTAGAGGTCGACCTCGGAGAACATATCTCGATCAGATCAACATTGTTTTGAAGAAAGGCCAGGTCAAAAGTACCAACAACCGAAGAGCATGTATGAGAGCACTGATGAAAGTAGAGGAAGCAAAAGATGTGTGTACGAACCGTAGCAAATGGAAGGAAGTGGTCTCTGCCTACCCCTATGGGAAAAAGGCGTGACTTTATGTATGTCTGTATGTACATGGCTGTATTTGTAAAGCATTTATTTGAGTGTTTCATTTTTGAAATTCAGCAAATATACATTTTTTCCTACGTAAAAATCTGTTAAGGTCCAAAAAATTGCAAACACACAATTAAAATTGGAAGGTTATGGTAGCTATTATTTTGTTATGTACTCATGTATCATAATTTATAACACAGGATAATTTTTAGCTCAGAGTGGAGATGATAGAAAAGATCCTTGCGGCAAATGGTGTCAAACGTGAACTAATAAATATTGAAACATCTTTGGAACATTTTTCGAATGCGTACGAAAGAAAAAGAAAGGAAGCCAAACAATTAAACAAAAACATAGAAGATTCTGAATGTGTTTTAACGAAGTTCAGAAACCGATGGAAACAGTTTATAACTTTAATGGGTAAATGAGTGAATATACTTACGCAAATTAAAAATAATATATTATAAATTTATTTTATTTACTTGTTTATATGTTATATGGTCATAATGACAAATTATACTAATGACTATAATTACCGTAAATACTAATATTGGAAAAGCAATTTCAAACAAGGTCCAGTTCATTACGCCGCTTTTATAGTAACTATAGACTAAAGACAAAAAAATAATATATTGATAAATTAGCATTGCTTATCACTGAAATTTTTATTTACCTACCAAAACCAATGGGTTTCAGCGAAAACCACTGTCAAATCATTTACTACTTTTAATTCAATCAACAATCCCTTTTACAAATGCCAGTTCTAAAACAAACAAGGTACAGTTGTTATCACTACTTTAACTCAAAAATTAGAAACGAAAGGTCCGCCCGGCATTTTTTGCCATTTTTTTACTAAAGTTATTCGATGATAAACTGGAATCATTTTGCATTTCACACTTCATATAATCGTCTTGAATGGTCAAAAAAGAGAGGCAATTAGAACTTTAATAGGTCAGATATTAACCCTTTCGAAGCTTCTCCGTCATAGTATGTTGTAAAACTGTCGAATTCATACCTTCGTGCTTTGTATAGAAAAGTAAGGTTAAGGCACAAATATCACGACTATCTATCTACATGTGGTTTCCACGCGTTTAATTCAAAATTTCACCAGTGAAAAACAATTTAATAAATGATGCAGTCGATGGTTAATGTTATGCATGATGCCCTGAAAATCAAAGGGATAAAAATAAATGTGAGCAAAACGAAAGTAATGGTTTTTGAAAGAGAAGAAAGCATGACAAACTGTGAAGTTCTGATTAAGGGAGAAAGAGAGCAACAAGTAAATGAGTTTGTATACTTGGGTTCAAAGTTTACGAGAGATGGAAAGTATGACAGTGACATTGAGAGAAGGGTGTTGGCAGTAAAAAAAATAATCGGGGCACTGCATAACTTTATGAACAGCCAGAAAGTGTCAAAAAAGGCACGTCTGGTTGTGCATAGAGGAGTGCTGGTTCCTACACTTATGTATGGTAGTGAATGTTGGGTTTGGCAGAAGAAGCATAAAAATGGGATTAATGCTGCGGAGATGAGTAGTCTGAGAAGTATAGACTCGGTTGGATAAAGTAAAGAATAGTGAGATAAGAGAAGGCTGTAGTGTAAAAGAAGATGTGGTTACAAAGATAGGTAAAGGAATGCTTTGATGATTTGGACACGTAGAAAGGATGGATGAAGGAAGATTGACGAAACAAATTTATAAGGCGAGTGTGAATGGACAAGTCGGTAAAGGTCGACCTCGGAGAACATATCTCGATCAGATCAAGATTGTTTTGAAGAAAGGCCAGGTCAAGAGTACCAACAACCGACGAGCATGTATGAGAGCACCGATGAAAGTAGGGAAGCAAAAGATGTGTGTAAGAACCGTAGCAAGTGGAAGGAAGTGGTCTCTGCCTACCCCTACTGGAAAAAGGCGTGACTTTATTTATGTATGTAAATGATGGTAATTTAAACGGAGATTGTAAATTGCATTGAAATTTATTATAAATTAACAAACGTCATAGTTTTTAATATACAGTACTTTCAATTTAAAACCAGCCAGACCAAATAAATTTTGACTTTGCGTAAATGTAAGAAAAACAAAAACGTCGAATTTTAAATCAAGGTGGGAGGTTTAAAAATGTTATTCTGCTGTTTCCTAGTGGCACCTCTTTTACATCTCCCACCCCTTCTTTAAAGTGTCGAATAGCAATCCCTACCTTGCTATTTATTTTGCAGATAACATTAAACATAGTTAATTTACAACATAAACCAAAATGTAGTTAATTACCAACAGCTTCTTAAATGTATTTACAACTCTTTAAGGTGTGCTTCGTTATTTTATAGGTAATAATATGACCTATTTTTAAATTCTTATCAAACTCTTTGCAAAGTTTCGTCTACATTTTTTAGTTATTCTATGCTTTAAATCTTCAATGTCTTTGGGAGGAATTTTGTAAATTAATGTTTTTAAATAGCCCCTCACAAAAAAAGTCAAGTGGTGTTTGATCTGGAGATCTTGCTGGCCATTCTATAAAACCTGTTCTGCCTATCCAATGTATTTGAAATCGTTTGTATAGCCATTATCTTACAGCTAGTGCCTAATGTGGTGTGCTTCGTCCTGTTATATATTCTGTTCATCTAGCACCATATTTCCCTGTTCATCAACTTTCTTTCTAGTGACTGAGTAATAAGTGGATTACAATTTTCCCGTAAGATTTTAGTCAATAAAAAGTTGTCCAATTATCTCATTTCCTAGAACACCAGTATATACATTGATCTTCGCTGAAAACTGAGTATTATCCTGTCGAAACACGTGAGAATTTTCGTCATCTCAGTACCTACAATTGTGTTTGTTAACAAAGCCATTTAAATAATACGTTGAGTCATCACAAATATTTTTAATCAAATTTGCGTGTTTTTGTATTTTTTGGGACATTGTTTCACAAAATTCAATTCTGCGGTCATATAAGGAAGAAAATTATGCAATTTTAACGCTTTGTGTATGGAACCAACATAAATATTTGTAAGTTTTGATACTTTTGGAATGGAATAGGTGGGATCTCCATAATTTCAACACACGCCACAACAGAGGAGAATAATCTTATAAAGGATGTTTTTTATGATGAACTAGAATCGTTAATTCTACAAACCCCCAAACAAGATATGATCATGCTGTGTGGAGACTTTAGCGCTAAAATTGAAATATAACGAAATTACATACCGACAATTGGCATGCACAGTCAACATAACGTGTCTAATGATAACGGAATCCGACTTGTTCAACTATCCGCCAGTACAAACATGCTAATTAAATCCACGATGTTTGAACTTAAAATATACACAAACGTAAATCTCAAATGATGGGGTGACAAAAAACCAAATTGACTACATAGTGGTGGACGCCAGACATGGACGTAAGAAGCATGAGAGGCGCCCTTGCTGATACCAACCACATATTGGTGCGCGCAAAAGTTAAATTAAGATTATCGTGTAAGAAAAATTACAGAGCAGAAAATCTCGTACAGTACGACACAATAAAGTAACAACCTGCCACGTCATTTTTTTGTTCTCTAAAGAGTACTCTGCCAGTGGTCTCTCTACTGGCAAATTATGCCCGAGCTCAGTCGTAGAGGGTAGAAGAAAAAAAATATATAAATGTGAGCCGCGCCACCGACTTAGACGGTTCAAGCCGGAAACCTATAGATCTTATAGGCACTAGCAGAGCCACACGATAAACAACTAAGATTATGGTGAACCAAATAAATAAAATTATAGCAAAAATATATTGGATACTTTACTCACACAATAAATTAAAATACACAGCTCAATAACAAAATTATAACACATATAATCAAAATTGACAGCCAACAATAAATCGAAACTTCAAAATTGACAACTTTATGAGACAACAATAAATCAAAAATCCAAAGTTTACAATTCCATAAAAAAATTAAAACAAAGGTAAAAATGACAAACCTTATCAGGTTACCAAAAAAAAACGTATACAAGTCAACTTTTTTAACAATACTTTTTCAACGTTCACGTACGGCTGCCAATTCAATCACGTTTTTTTTTCTTTTTCATTTACATAAAGATTTACACTGTTTAAACAATCGAGCTTATTTAAAAATATTTCTTTTTACGATGGCTGTCCTTCAAGATAGCAATATTGTGGGACATTTACAAATAAGTATGAATGAACGTTTTTACTTAGACACAAAGAACTATTGAGAATATTACTTTAATCAAAGTTCAGACTCGGCATATTATCCAATGCAATAAATGGTTTTCAACAGTGTACTATATTAATAAATTAAAACATAACTTAATCGCGGTGTCAAAAACAAATCACGTCGTTTAAATATTCTAAAATAAATCACTTGTAACCTGTGGGTATACAAATTCACTAATCCTGATGCCGGATTGATTATGGAACTGCACCTGGTACTTAACAATGGCTTCCCTCCATCAGATCCCGCACGCGGTCATTTTAACTCGACCCCAATATCCAAAATATCCACCACAAAGGCACGACAGAATGGTCAAGTTAAAAATTAAATGGTTTTTCTTCAAAATCCAATTAAGATGGCCCAAATACAGCCAGATATGAAAGAAAAAACCGTAGAAGTTCTGCTCACGTGTTAATATCAAATCGTTCCAAAAACTCTCACCCGACTTCCACGACTGACCCCAAACGACTGATATCAATTCCTCACTCCCAGGCCGGATATCAAAAAATGACACGGGACACGCGTCAGCCAACCTTTGCAAATCTATGTTCCCAACTCATAATCGCGCTCGACCGTGTTGATAGCCAGCCCATCCACACAGAAAAGCAAACCAAACAATAATCTAGCTGACAACACACGACAATCGAGGCCAAAAATCATGGCGAAATCTAATAACAAAGACTCCCACTCCAATTAACACAAATGTCACAACCATTAATAATTAAATCCTATCACTACTAGGTATGCAACACTTTTTACAACGAACAAAAAACGGTATGCAAAACTATTTACGAACACCAGACTATCAGAGACACAATTAATAATGAAACGGTAGATGGGAAAAAATAGGCACGTGACAAACCACAGACTTTGGACAAGTACAAAAAATATCTTGCTGATAGACTGCATGCGGAGGAGCTGGAAGGCCTGCAAATGTCGCTATTGTCTCGTGTTCATGTTTTGGAATGTCACTAGTATATGGCAGATGAGTACTGGACCTAATACACTACCATGCTTGACACCCCTGCTTTAGTTTCTTCTACTTTAGAATACGCTTCTTGTTGCTTGACTCTGAAGTATCTTTCTGTCAGATAGGATGGTAGTAGTTGTGAATGTTGTTTGGGGAAGAATAATTTTAATTTGTGAAAAAGTCCTTCATGCAAACCTTGTCAAATGCTTGGGCGACGTCCAGAAAGATGGTAGAACACACTTTCTTTTCTTCTAATGACTTTTCTATAATATTGGTGATCCTATGAACTTGGTCAATTGTCGAGTGGCTTTCTCGGAAACCAAACTGGTGAGAGGGAATCAATTTCTTTTCTTCTATTATTACTTTTAATCTCTTTAGTAGCAATTTTTCGAACAGTTGAGATATCACTGGCAGTAATGATATGGGTCTGTACGAAAATACTTTATGGGGAGCTTTTCCTGGTTTTTGGATCATTATCACTTCTGATATTTTGCAAAGCTTGGGAACATATCTTAGTCTGAATGAAGCATTTATAAGACTGGCTAATTTCACTACGGCTTTTCTCGGGAGCTGCTTCAGAATTTCTCCGGTAATTAAATCGAATCCTGGAGCTTTTTTTGGATTGATATTTGTTTTGATTTCGTCTGAAACTTCTTTCGGTGATGTAGGTCGAATAGACTCTTCTTCTTGTATTGGGTCATTCCATTCTTCAATATTTTTTCCATCGCTTGGTTGGAAGACCATCTCTAGATATTCTGCAAATCTGCATGCCTTTTGCGAATTATTACGTGCCCAGTTACCGTTTGCATTTCTTATTTATGGGTTTTGCTGTATGAGCCTTTTTAGACATTTAGTAGCTTACCATAGCGAATAGCCGGTTTAATTATCGTTGGTTAACTTTTCCGAAGTTTTCTCTTTGCAGAGATAAGTTCTCTAATTTCCTTAGGATAGTTGTTTCCTTTTGTTCTACGCTTTATCTCGTGAGTATTATCCCATGCCGCTTTTTGTATGTTTTTAACAAATAGTTCAACTTCGTTATCTAGTTCTTCGTCGGTCGTAAGTGGCACTGAAAGTTCAATACTTTCTTTAAGTTTTAATTGAAAACTTCTCCAATCAGTTAGTTTGTTAACTAACCTTATTGGATTATCTTTTTGAATTATATTATCACTCAATGTTAATAAAATAGGAGAATGGTCTGAACTTATATCCCAAGCTTCTTCTATATGCAGGTAGTTTGTTGATATATTTTTAATTACAAATAAATCTATTAGATCAGGTACTTTGTTTTTATCTGTTGGCCAGTATGTGGGCTTACCTGTTGATACTGTCTCACAGTTTAGTTGATTGCATGATGCTTAAAGTTCTTTTCTTTTGGTAGTTGTAAGCTAGACCCCCAATGAGTGTGTTTCGCATTGAAGTCACCTCCTATTATAAATCTGTGTCCTTGGCTGTTTAAAAAGCAATATATTGTTCTTTCTTTATAGCTTGTCTTGGTGGACAGTATATTGCTGCATACAGTAGTAGCCTGTATTTCTTCAGTTTGGTAACCCATGATTTGATGATGCAATATAGATTCTTTCTTTCTCGCTGCATTTCTCGGATAAATAGTGTGGTATACTTTATAACCTCTAATTTTAATGCATGATTCTTTAGTGAAATGTATCTTAGCAATATACGTCAATTTTTTCTAAGTCAAGAACTACTTGCAATTCTTGGTGATGTTGCAGTAGTCCAATGGCATTCTACTCGACTATTTTTCATTAATTAGCCATTTTTAGTTTTGGGGATCGCTCCTTGGGTGCGGTATTCCAACTTCAAAATTTGCTCATTCATCTATTTTAGTTTCTCCAGTATTTGTTGAAGAGTGAAGAGTCTTAATATAAGAATGCAATTATTAACGAGAAAATGAATGTGATTGTCGTAAAAGCGTGCGGCGGCTCAATATTAATTGTTATAATTTCTTAATAGTTCTATTCCGAAATGCAGAGTTAGTGTAAAAATGTAGTACAAAGTACACCAAGCCTTTACTATAATTTTCTTGTAAATTATTTTATTCTTAGATTAAGAATTATTTTTTACTTTTTAGTTTGATTAATTTTAAAAGCGTGTTTTTTAGTTTTGTAAACTGCTGCTTCGTGCTATGCTATAATACAACAAAGAGTTTGGTTCCCATATCATGACACAGTTTTCCAAAAAACCGTGCTTTCAGTGGACGAGATTTTATAAATGGTGATTTACTTCGAATAAGTGCCTGTAATCCTCCATAGCAGCAAAACTAGGAGCAAGCCAGTTCAAATTATTATCAGATATGAATGTATCAAAAAGCTATTGCAGTAATAAACTCCTTATTTTTATCATCATCTACCTTTTTATATTTTTAATCTATTGCTATCCTCTGCCACATGTTTTATTCTTCGACTATTTGTGTTATTGGACAGAGAGGCACTTTTAAAAGCAGCTTTCCAGCAGACTCGCCAACTATAAAGTTCACCATATTCACAGCACCCCGTAAAATAGGTTCCTTGATGGCATTAGACTTCTTACATTTCACGATAATGTAAGCCACCTTGTGCTCTCATTGCTCGCTAGTTGTTCATACTCTTGACCTGGCTTTCCTTCCAAACAATGTCGATCTGATCGAGATATGTAAGGTCGACCTCTACCGACTTGCCCATTCACACTTGCCTTATATATTTGTTTCGTCAATCTTTCGTCATCCATCCTTTCTACGTGCCCAAACTATCTAAGCATTCTTTTATCTATCTTTATGGCCACATCTTCTTTTACTCCACAGCGTTCTCTTATCTTACTATTTTTTACTTTAGCCAACCGAGTCACTCCAGCTATACTTCTAAGACTACTCATCTTCCAACCCAGACGTGCCTTTTTTGACACTTTCTTTAAGCTATGCAGTGCCCCATTAATTTTTTTTCCTGCCAACACCCTTCGCTCAATGTTACTGTCATACTTTTCATCTCTCGTAAACTTTAAACCCAAGGACACAAATTTATTTACTAGTTCCACTCTTTATCCCTTAATCAGAACTTCACAGTTTGTCATGTTTTCTTTTTTTAAAACTATTACTTTCGTTTTGCTTACATTTATTTTCATCCCTTTGATTTTTAGGGAATCATGAATAAAGAAGGCATTTGACGATCAAATCATTCATTTTTAATCCATACGCACTCTCTTTCAGATCTTTTAAACAATTGTCTATGTATAATTTAAACAGCCATGGCGAAGCCACACATTCCTGTCTCACACCTTTTTCGATGTTAAACCAGTCCGTGCAAGCTCCGTTTATCCTGACACAAGCAGTGGAATCCTCGTAAAGTGATTTCAGTGCTCGTATTAAACTACCACCCATCCTATACATAGACAATGTAGACCACAATTTACTCCTCACCACTCTGTCATAGGCCTTTTCCAAGTCTATAAAAGCGCAATAGACCTTCTGACTTCTAGCAAAGAATTTCGACTATACCTCGTAATGAAAAGACCTGAGCCATTCATCTCCTTCCTCTTTAAATCCTTCTTGCACATCCCATATTATCTTCTCAGTTTCATTCGTTACTCTTTTGATCAATATCTTTGCATACAGTTTGCCGACTATGCTGAGTAAACTAATACCTCGGTAGTTCTTACAGTTCTACAGACAAAATTTACATTGGTCAAACAAAACAACTTTTGAAAGATCGAATAACATGTCATAAAAGTGACTGTAGGAGGCACATAAAATCATGTGCCCTAGCCACTCATGCTATTGATGAGTATCATTGTATTAATTATAAGAATACGAAAATTTTAGATATGGAAAGCCTTTTAACAAAAAGGCTATTTTTAGAAATGGTACATTTCAATAAAAATAAGTAAACACCATTAACAAAAGAACAGATAGTGATGACCTGAGTGCTATTTATACAAATATTCTTAATAAAAAAAACAATTAAATTTCAGATAACCATAATACACTAATATTTACATTTCTCATCTGTATAAATAGTTTTGACATTCAGTACCTAAGACAAAAAGTGACACTGACTTATTAAATCAAATTTCTTTCAAAAAAAAAGCATTTTATGTTCCTCTGAGATAATTTTTTAATAATTTTATGTTAGTAAGTATATATTTTTGTAAATTGATTTTTTCATCTATTAATTAAAAATATTATAGAGAAGTCTTAAAAAGAAAATAAACATTTTCAAAAGCTTGACTGAAAAAACGAAGAATTTTTATTGAATTGGTCACTCCTAACTGCTACCCAACTAAATTAAAAAAAAAACCTCTAACGTAGATTTACAGTTAATATATTTTCATACCTATATATATAGATGGATTGTTTAATTAATGTAGGTCAATTAATTCTTAAAAACATACTAATTTTATTAAACTATGGGGAAACAATAGGATTAGTTGTAAAACGTGTTAATATTAAATTATTGGCAATTGAATCTGCACGTTTAAAAAAACATAATAAAAATGTCAGCTTACAAAATTAAAGTTGATGCAAAGTATACAATAATAATGTAAAATGCAGTATTTAATAAAAAACTAACTAGTAATTTTTTTTTTGATTAATTTTTTGTGTAAAAAGGTATCAATTATGGTTTTTACATAAATGGTTTTAGTGAAGGGCTAGTTTGAAGCAAATCAAATAAAAACACTAAATGTCATTATACTATCACCCAAAAAACTTCCTATAAGCTTGGGGGCCAGCAGTCAAAACTGTTCTAGCAAGGAATTTCGCAAATCTCACTAGTAAAAATTTTCTGAAGCACAACTAAAGCCTTCTGTGCTGACAATTAATCCCATCCTTTTTCAAACAGGCTTATTTCACCAAATTTGTTCGAAATGGTAAACACATTGCTCAAGAGCAAAAGAATAATGGTTGAAACGGTAGGAAGAGGATTCAAAAAAATAATTGTCCCTTGTTCGAAAATACAACAATGGAAATATATCTATAAAAGCATTCTATTCAGGACGAGTTTTGAAAATTAGGATTTAACATTTCATTAAGTTGAGTTAAGAGGTTTCTTTTTTTTTCATTTGGGTCGACAATTCTTGTTCTTCGTGCCAATGTAATCGAGTGTAATGGACTTTTGTCAAAAGTACAGAAGAAATAAGAAACGTTTTGCGTTTTGTTAAGCTCCTAACCTCGCTGTTAGGTAGAAGATTGCCTTATTTTTTGCGATATTGTGTGTAATATGTTTTTTAACGCAACTTACGCAATTTGTTAATTTGTCAATTAGTCCAGTCACTAGCGGTATTTAGGTCCGAATTCTTTCAAACAGCACCGATTTTTATGAAATGTTGTAAAAAAGCTCATTTTACCCTCCTTATCAAAAGTTTTATTGTGCCGAGGTGTGATTTTTCCTTGGGGGTGAATGCCACCCTTTTTTGGGGGTGGAAATTTTAAGATTAAAAGTAACCCAATAGGTCGATTCAGGGATCAATTTTAACCATAAAATATCATATGACTTTTTTTGGTGTGTTAATAGTTTTTGAGTTATACATGATTTAAAATTTTGATTTTCGACCTGTTTTTGAACTATTTTTCACAAATAACTCGAATAACTAAACAAAAATCATTTTATCAAAAATAAAGGTTATAAATGAACAAAACGATCGGTTATTTTAAATTTTCTGTAGCTATTATACGAACCGAGTTAAAGATGACTCTTGGTTCGACGGCAAGTTAATAGCGTAAAAATTAACGGAGTTATGATGAAAATAAACTGGAAACATCGGTTTTCAGACAAAAAAATCGACAATAAAACCAAAGGCTTTGCCATCAGAATCAGAATTAAGCCGTATCCATCAGCAGTTTACTTCATTTAGCTACTAACAATATTTTTAAAAAGTTTGAGGATCTGAAATGTATATATTTTGAAAAAAGTTCATTTTACATGGGAAATAAAAGATTATGAAATATGAAATATGAAATAAAAGAATGTTTATTCTACACATTTGAACATGATTTTGATCGATGTAACACTTAAATCAATGACTTTTTCACACTTTTAACACAATGGGTAGTTTTTGATTAGAAGTGAAAAATGAACTTGTTTACAAATTTTCATTAAAATCGGTTCTGTTTAAAAGAATTTGGAGGTAATACCCCATTTTTACCGCTACTGAATAGACTAAATAAATCATCAGAGTAAAATGTAGTGTGGATTGAAAATTTAGAAAAAAATAGTAAAATTTGGCAGTCATCGAAAAAGGTGTGAGACAGGGATCTGTAGCTTCGCCATGGCTGTTTAACTTATACATCGACGATTAAGATTTAAAAGAGAGTGCGTATGGATTGAAAATGAATGATTTGATCGTCAAATGCCTTCTTTACGCTGATGATCAAGTCATATTAGCGTCTTCTGAAGAGGAGTTGCAGGCGATGGTTAATGTTATGCATGATGCCCTGAAAATTAAAAGGATGAAAATAAATGTAAACAAAACGAAAGTAATGGCTTTTGAAAGAGAAGAAAACATGACAAACTGTGAAGTTTCGATTGAAGGAGAAAGAGTGAAACAAGTAAATGAATTTGTGTACTTGGGTGCAAAGTTTACGAGAGATGGAAAGTATGACAGTTACATTGAGCGAAGGGTGTTGGCAGCTTTATAAACAGCCAGAAAGTGTTAAAAAGGCACGTCTGGCTGTGCATAGAGGTGTGTTGGTTCCTACACTTATGTATGGTAGTAAATGTTGGGTTTGGCAGAAGAAGCATGAAAATAGGATTAATGCTGCGGAGATGAGTAGTTTGAGAAGTATGTGACTCAGTTGAATAAAGTAAAAAATAGTAAGATAAGAGAACGCTGTGGTTACAAAGATAGATAAAGGAATGCTTAGATGGTTTGGACACGTAGAGAGGATGAAGAATGGAAGATTGACGCAAAAGATTTATAAGGGGAGTGTGAATGAACAAGTCGGTAAAAATAGACCTCGGATCAGATCGACGTTTTTTTTAAAAAAAGCCAGGTCAAGAGTAGCAACAACCAACGAGCATGTATGAGAGCACTTTTAAAAGTAGAAGAAGCGGAAGATGTGTGAAAAAGCCGTAACAAATGGAAGGAAGTGGTCTCTGCCTACCCCTACGGGGAAAAGGCGTGACTATATGTGTTTTTAACCCACATTATATATCGCTGTATTTTTTAATGTATTTACTTAAGCATTAAAAAACCTACCAAAAACATTTTAAATAATATTTTATTGTTAATGCATTTTATTTTATCGTTTTCAAACACCAAAATATGGAAAGACATCATTTAAACCGCGACAAAAGCTAAAAATTGGCATGCTAGAAATTGGCCGTTCAAGTATTCATAAGTAGAATTTTTATAATTATTAACCCCCCTTTCTCCCCTCGTCAGCAAAAGTAAGCAAAGCTTGTTTACCCCCCCCCTTTAAGTCTAGAAATTAGGAATTTATATGCTATAGAGGAATTTAATACACATTTAATATATATTTAAGCAAATTATTGACATGTTATTTAATTATTTAAATCTTAATATATTAACGATTTACACGTTAATTTATTTTGTTTTATTAAAATTTTGGTTTATAAAGTACTTATAAGTAATTAACCGTCTTTAGTCCATGACACATGAATCCATAACTCCTAAGTCTTCGATAACATTGGCTTGATGTTGTATGTCTGCTCACTTTCGCGTAATTTTGGGATATCGTCATCGTTCTCTTTGAGCCATTCAACGTCTTGGCACTAGTCTTAATTATATTATAGTTTTGATAGTTTCAATTTTACCGTTGGACAGCAATGGTTTTGGGCGAAATTAGTATTGGAGATAGGACCGATCTTGTTTTGAGCTGCAAAAATTTTGTAATGCTAATAGGTACATTAATTAGATAAATTGACCTTTTGTGCTTTCAAATGCGCAATGGTTGGAAAAAATTTCGCTGATACGGCACGTCCATATGTTGCAGCAGTAGCTAGCTCTCTTGGTGATAATAGTATGGAAGTATTGCCGTAGCCTGCATATTTACCAGACTTAATTACAATAAAGCATGTATAGAACATATTTTAACGAAGAGCTGTTATAAATATTCGAGGATACACCGCTTATTAATAGGTATTATATTTTGAATTAAAATTGATTTTGAATTGTTTTAGTTGATTGTAAATTTTTCTATACTTTTTTTTAAACAATAAGTAGGTTATGATTTAAATAAATTTTATCAAAATTAATTTGTTTTAAATGTAAAACCTTAATTTATTTAAAAAAAATTTGTTTAGAATAAAATATCCTTTATTTTCCTGTGAGTATTACATACATACAAATAGTCACCCTTTTTCCCGTAGGAGTAGGCAGAGACCACTTCCTTCCATCTTTCGCTTTTTCTACTTTAATCAGCGCTCTCATACTTGCTCGTCGGTTGTTGGTACTCTTGACTTGGCCTTTTTTCAAAACAATGTCGATCTGATCAAGATACGTTCCTCGAGGTCAACCTCTACCGACTTACCCATTCACACTTGCCTTATAAATCTGTATCGTCAACCTTCTTTTATTCATCATCTCTACGTGTCCAAACCATCTAAGCATTCCATTATCTATCTTTGTTACCATATCTTCTTTCACACTTCAATGTTCCCGTATCTTACTATTCCTCACCTAATTTATCGGATATACTTCTTAGACTACTCATTTTCGCAGCATTGATCTTTTTTTTATGCTTCTTTTGCCAAACCCAACATTCACTATCATACATAAGTGTAGGGACCAGCACTCCTCTATTCACCGCCAGTCGTGCCTTTTTTGTCATGTTCTGGCTGCTCATAAAGTTATGTAGGGCCCTATTTTTAAAAGATTTTATTTAACTTGCAATGTATGTATGTTTGTCCTGGTGAAATCTTGCAACTCAAATTTGAAGCGGTTATCTTTAACATATTGAGCTGAAATTTTGTTTACACGTTTAGTTTGGATGACAATGCTTGGTTAGCTGTGTTACGTCATTCTTATTTCAACATCGCGGAACACCCAAGATGGCGGACTAGTTATTTTTAATGCACTCCCACAATATGGGTATCAAATGAAAGGGCTTGCTAAGAATAACAAGAAAAAAATAAAGTGACGTTACTCTGAATCCAATATGGAGGACTTGAAAGATGGATGATTAAGTTTTTAATGCTTTCTTACAATATAGGTATCAAATAAAAGGACTTGCTGTGATTCAAAAGCGAGTTAATATCTGTGCTCCAATGTGTCCAAAATTTTGGTGTACTAGGGTTTTCGAAGTCCTCGTTTATGATATTGAAGTCAAATTTTTCGAGTCTGTAGCATCGGTTGGTTAACTTTGATTTGTATAATTTGGCGAGATGGGCGTTAACAGCATTGGTTTGAAAACTTTCTAGGAGAAGGAAAACTCCAAAATCAAAGGTCAAGCTTACGTGGCCTTAAGTAGGGTACTCTCTTTACTGAAGAGTTAGACTGTTTGAAATTAACCGGCAAACGACTTCGCAACAATAATTCGTTGATTGAGATGAACATACTGAGAAACCTGTCAGGCGATAACTAAAAAGTAAAAAATAAATTGGGAGTAAAAAACAAGCTTTTATTTAAGTGCCCTAAAAAGAAGAAAATTAATTTTAAATTAAATTAAACCAATTAATTTAGTGCATGTATTACACAATTTATTAAATGATATAAAAGCTTGTCGCGAGATTTGCATATTTTATAGGAACAATTTTTTTTCGTAGAATTATTTACAATGAGTATGCCAAGCTAGACTAGCTAATACACAGGTAAATCTCGCGACAAGCAGATTTATAAAATAGTATAAAATATCAACTGCCAGGAATGCGACGAAACAAATAAAAATGTAAATACAAATTTATTGTGCATTGGTTTGTTATAGAAAAAGTACCCGTTCCCATGGGCGACAACCGCAAAGAGCTAAATGCAGTAAATAAAAAAATTTTGACTATAGGTGTCTCTAAATAAACATGTTAATACGTGTTATTTTATGTGCATTCGTTATTTCAATTGTAATTGGTCATCTCTGTTGAATACTGATGATTTGAAAACATTAAAGAGCAATGACGAATGGGCAAACAGTGGTCGTAATTGGATACGTAAAGTTTCACTAGCAATGATTAAATTTTCATTTGCTAATTATTTTTTTGTAAAACTTAGTTCAAGGGCTTGTAGGGTGGGTCGTGAAGGCCGTGCTGCCTTTTAAGCACCTATCAGATCTTTTGTGCATATAGTTCAAGGGCTTACAAAAAAAAACTATTTGTATAGATATTTGAAAATGAAATTATGTAGTTACATGCAAATTATTTAGATTTAAATTTAAATTAAATTTCAATTTTCTTAAACCGTTTACGTAGCAGAAATATGTGGTGAACGCTTAGATTAATAATCAATTCTTCTGTAAGCTAATTGAATACGATTAATGTTTTAAATTCATAGACCTATTATCAGGAGACGGAACTATTTACTTTTAAACATGATCATACATCCCCACTTTCTGGGCGATTGTATGATCTTGATACGACCGACTGGAATGTGCTGTGCTTTGATGTTGTCTGCGCTCCAGTTATGGCAAGAGATTTGTGATTGTTATTGAATCGTCCATAGCATTTATTAATTATATTTGCAACAATATTGTGACCATAATGCTATCTCTTATTAATATTTCATGAATTATATCAACCTGAATAATACAACCCATTTTATGGAATGTTGAACCATTGAACTATTTCATTCCGTTAGATCATAGAAATGTATTGCTCAATAAGCGACAACGCCATACGGCTTGTCTGAATGGTTCCACGTGCAGAGATCCGTGCGTACTACGAAATCGGCTATTATTAGTAGCGCTGTTGCCGAAGGTGTTGCAACGAAATTTTGGAGTATTATCGGTGATTTTCAGCGTATTATTGGTAAAATTCAGTAAAATTTAGTGGAAGAAATGATTTGTCATTGTTAAGTGTGTAAAAAACCGGACTATTTAAGCCCCAGTGTTTATTATCCCAAGTAAGTTGGAACATCTCATTATTTACTATATTTTCATCCAGTGGTGTAGATGAAGATTTCAATATCAAAATAAACAGGTATTATTTTGAGGCGTAAAACACGAATCTGAAAACCAAACGATGCGGAAATCAATACTTTTCGAGATATTCTCAAAAAAGGTCATTATTTCCCTGTTATTCAACAACACTTATTCAGTGGTATTATTCTTTTTTTGTTGTTATTTGAAGAACTATATACCTTCCTGATCCATTTTATAGTAGTATTTCATAAGAAATCTATACATAACCTCAAATTTAATCCAATCGAGAAATCAAGAAGTCACGGAACCCTGAGTATAATATTTTAATCTTTTCCTGTGGGTTACTTTGCTTTTAATAAATAGTTTAAACATTAAAATTCAAATTTAAAATACATTACATTTTATCTGTACAATTAATATTAATTTATTAATTAATTAATAAAATTGTTTAAAATTCTTTACTAGTACTTTAATCTGATAAAATAATTAAGTTTAACGGGTATAAATAAAACTGTTCGCTACACAATTAGCAGCTCTCGAGTTGGAATAATTTAGTTTTATAAAAGTAACTTATAACATTACACATAATTAGCTTTAGAAAGGAAACTTTAACGTTACACAAAATTGTCGCCCAACATTTGGCGAATTAGTAAATTTTTTAAAGTTACACAAAATTAGCACTCCATTTTTGTAACTTTAGAAAAACGGTTTAGTTAGGGTAACACAATTTGGCGCCCAACTTTTTGGGTTTAGAAAAATACTTTAAGTAGGCTACAACACTTCAATTTGATAAGAAACTAAGTATAATCTATTCATAAATATATTCACATAAAAACTAAATATTACCCGATAAATATATTCTCATTTTAAATAAACAGCACGGCACTGGTTACAAGCGCGGCCATAAGTCGACAATAATGTTACAGCATTGCCAGCACGAGGACGGGACAAAGAAAATCGATTGGTATTCTTTGTCATACTCATGACCACTCTCGTGTAATCATTGCGACAAAGCAAACAGAATTTTATGAATGGGATGTTGCGTCTCCTCTGGATAATAGGTCTATGTTTATATCTAATAATAGTCTTTTCTAGAGTCAGATAATTTAACTACGCTATAGTTAGTATGTAGTACTAACACTGCAGTATGCTGCATTAGTATCTATGTGACTTGATAAAAAAACAAATTATGTCAATTTGCTAATCACTTCATGAAGTAATTAACTCTTCCTATAACCCACTAGTACTCTTTTTCTCCATTACACTGAAACATGGGCGTGTAGACCATTTAAATATATTTAAACTGTTTTAAAATGTGTTATTTTTTCAATATTGTAATTAAAAATGTGCTTGTACCTCTTCATTGTCTTATTCTTGTAATGTAACAACAAAATTCCCACACGAGGTATGACAATATCTACAAGTATTAAGACTTTCACAAGAAAGTTACTTTATCTCTATTTTAATAATGCTCTGCCTGTCTATCTATCAGCATGCGTTTTTTCTATTATTCATAACAGTAAAGAAAGTCTTTAGACGTAAAGCTGTTTGGTAAATGTGTCGTTTTCCTTTACTTCTTATGATTGAAAATTACTCCCATTTTAAGATTCATTTTTTGGTACAGGAAGAAATCACTTTATGAATAGCCAGAAAGTGTCAAAAAAGGCACGTCTGGCGGTGCATAGAAGTGTGTTGGTTCCTACACTTATGTATGGTAGTAAATGTTGCGTTTGGCAGAAGAAGCATAAAAATAGGATTAATGCTGCGGAGATGAGTAGTCTGAGAAGTCTAGCCGGAGTGAGTCGGTTGGATAAAATAAAGAATAGTGAGATAAGAGAACGCTGTGGTGTAAAAAAAGATGTGGTTAAAAAGATAGATAAAGGAATGCTTAGATGGTTTGGACACGTTGAAAGGGTGGATGAAGGAATATTGACGAAACAAATTTATAAGGCGAATGTGAATGGACAAGTCGGTAGAGGTCGACCTCGGAGAACATATCTCGATCAGATTAACATTGTTTTGAAGAAAGGCAAGGTCAAGAGTACCAACAACCGACCAGCATGTAGGAGAGCACTGATGAAAGTAGAGGAAGCAAAATATGTGTGTAAGAACCGTAGCAAGTGGAAGGAAGTGGTCTCTGCCTACTCCTATGGAAAAAAGGCGTGACTTTATGTATGTATGTAAGTAAGAAATCACAAAAAGCCACTATTAGATAAATATAGAGGATGCTCGATGACTGTCATTGGCTTTTTGGTGAAATATTGCTTCAAATAAAAAAAAATGTAATACACTTTCTCACAATCCTTTCAAATCTTTTAAAAAGTATATTTAATTGATATTTTGCCTCTCAGGCACCCATTCAAAGTGTATTATGCCCATAATATCACGTCGAAATAAATAATAAGAATCGCATCCTTTTTGATTTGCTTATCTTAGCGTTTTCCAGTTTAAGTGATATGGTTAGTTTCAATGCATGGCATTGCATCTTGGTTTATGAATCATACTAGAATATCCAAGTTTCATCGCAAGAAGTTAACCAAATTTCTTAGTCATTCCAGGTGAGATTTTAACATTTTAAGAATTTTCGAGCAAACTTGTTGGCAGGCGTCTTTTTGATATTTGGAAGCATCTTTGCGCAGATTTTTTTTTTTGTTCAAATCGTCAAAAAACTTTGTGAACCTGTTTATGTTACCTAAAGGTTTTTGATATATTTAACAACATTGTAATAGACCAAGAGCCAGTGACCAATTTTCAGTTGTCATTTCAAAAGTCTTGAAAATTTACTGACTCAATGTTTAATATCTGTTCGACAATGGAAGCCACTTCTGGCAGTCCCCAATGGCCGGGGAAAAGTACCCTAAAATTTTAAAGAGGGTAGGAAAAAAGAAATATTTTAATTAATCAGTCATGAAATTCATGCAGATTATTTCTAAAAGTATACTGAATGTTAAAAAATTCACCAAAACATTTTCGTCGCTTCTAATTGTTGACAGAACGCTATATATATATATATATATATATATATATATATATATATATATATATATATATATATATATATTTATAGAAAATAGTTTTATTTTTGTTATTTTATTAGTCTTTAAATTTTAACATAATCCAGAAAATATGTTCAGGAAACATATTATTTAATGCCAGAAATAAATTTCATCACTACTATCTGCCAGGGGGAAAAACGTTCCCGTGCGATTCAGCAGAGATATACAGATGCAATTTGGACTAGATAAATGCGCAAAGGCCACATTCATCAAAGGAAAACTAAAAACAAAAGAAAACATAGTACTAGACAAGAAAACCAGCATCAAGGCGTTATATCAACACGAAGTGTATAAGTACTTGGGAATTGGCGAGAACGACGGATCTTCTTCTTCTTCTTCTTCTTACGTTAGGACTACGTCCTGTGTTTGCCTCAAAGGTTGCCCAAAAACAATTGGGACGATGAAGACCAGCTATCATACCATCTTTTTGGTGGGCGTCCAGTTGGGCGTGGTGTGTTGGGCCGCTTCTTTCTCACAATTTTTGCCAGCCGGTCGTTTGGCATTCTGCTAACATGGTCTCTCCATTCCCTTCTTCGGTTTCTTGCCCATCTTACTATGTCTTGGACTTCACATATTTCCCTTATCTCTTCGCTTCTTTTATGGTCAAGTAAGGTATAGCCAGTTATCGATCTAAGAATTCGCATTTCCGTTGATCTAAGAAGTCGCTTTGTAGTCGTGTTCTCCGCTCTGGTCTCTATCGCGTATGTCATAATCGGTCTTACACATGTCTTATATATTCTGACCTTACTTCTGGTACTCATGTGTTTATTTCTCCAGATTATGTCTCTCAAGAATCCCGAGATAAGAGATGCCTTTGTTGTTTGAGCTTTTACTTCCTCCTTAATATTTCTAGTGCTAGTTATATTAGCTCCTAAATATTTAAAGGACATCACTTGTTCTACACTCTGCTCATAGATTGCGAGTTTACACCTTCTCGGTTCTTTGGATATTGTTAGCGATTTGGTTTTCTTTGGTTTTCTTTGCATATTGAATTCTTCAGCTGTTTTTTGGAACTTGTGTAAGAGTCTCTG